>JADLZN010012040.1:0-86113 GCA_018155175.1 Sinocyclocheilus anophthalmus
TTTTTCAAGATTTGTTTTTTGCATTTTTGCCTTTATTCCGATAGGCAAGTATAAGTGAATTGGGGGAGGGGGTGCAGGATCATAAGGGTCCATTCAAACTCAGGAAACCGTAGCATGTTATTGACGGACTGCTTACAAGGCTACACCCTTAACCCGAATTAGACTTTACTAGAAATTTGCGAAGAAACCCGTTGCACTAAACCATTTTAGTTTTTACACAAATTGAAACTAAATAGCTTTAGTTGAATTAACATAGAACCTTAAGTTTATGCAGTAGACAAATCAAGTTTACATTAGTAGTCTTTACTCAAAATCATTAGTTCATCAATTATTATTTGGAGTATACTGGTTGCATAAAATAACTATTGCAAGTTACAACTACAAAAATATATATATATTAGTAAATAACATTAACAGATGTTTTTAAGTAATGATAAATGTTATATTTATGTAATGTCAATGTAATTAGACAGATTTTGAGATTTATTGTATTAAACATGGTTTCAAATAAATTGGAAAAAAGAAGAACATTTCAATGCACAAACGTTTTTTTATTGTTCACCAAAGAAATGGTAGCACGACAATGCATTAAACTTGTCAGCCACAAGACAAGTAAAAATAAGCTTTTAAACAGCTTACTAACAATTGTAACTATTTTGTAGAAGAAACATGAACACAGTATTCAACAATATATGCTATATCCCTTGTGATTGCCTGGATATGCATTAAAAAATGGGCATGCACTAAAATGGAGGTTTTAACTTGGCTGAAGAATTGTGCAAACACACATTAACTGAGCACTAACAAAACTAATATGCATTGACAGAACACACTTTAGGCCCCGTCCACACGGAGATGCGTTTAGCTGTATACGCATACATTTTGTATCGTATAGGCGTTTCGTCCACACGGTTCCGGCGTTTTGGGAGAGTGAAACCGATATTTTTTGAAACCGGGTCCCAGAGAGGATAAATCTGAAAACGCCGCCCTTGTGTTTTCGTGTGGACAGCGAATCCGTATATTTTCTGAAACGATGACGTCATTAGCCCATGTCTCGCCCCTAGTCCGCTACGTCACGTAACAGCAACAAAAACATGAACAAACACTGAACGATTGTCTTTTTATTAACTAACATTGACACAGATTAATAAATGTATTGTTCCATGTTCGTTTGTATACCGCGCGCAAGGTTTATGCGCATAGTCCAAGTCTTCTTCTCTCTCATGAGAAGTACCTGTTGGATGAACTGGAATGTGTTCTTCATAGATTTAGGGTAGTTGAGATGCAGTGCATAAGTCAGATGCAGTGCATAAGCAAGTCCATACAGAATGCACATAGCTTTTGGCAAGTCGTCAATATTATCCATCACAACTTCTCCTTCAATGATGATCTTCAATGAGGTTGGATTGAGATGGAGAGAAGATGAGAGCATGTCACCTTCATGCTCAATGAGGAGGATTCCAATGTCATCAGAGTCCTAACAACATAAGAGCACAATCATGAAATTTCTTATTACATAACCATCAATAATGTTAAGCAATTTGTTACGACTGCTGGAGTTCTGTCTTCAACAATGATTATTTAAATTAGGGACAGAAACTTATGATGTTCCATTAAAAACAGTTTATGCAAAAATTAAAATCTGCTCTTAATTTACACATCCTCAGGCCATCCAAGGTGTAGCTGAGTTTTTCTTCAGTAGAACCTTAAAAGATTATTAGCTGTAACTGTGGTATTTGGCGATTCATTTAATGCAATCAATGGTTACCATCACTTGGGAGTAAAAAAAACAGACAAACAAAAAACAGGCAAAACTAAATTAATACCCGTGTCTCCTGACGATATATTGAGGTCTTATGAAGCAAAACAATCAGTCTGTGCAAGAAACTGAACATTATTTACAGCATTATTACCTTTAATCCACAGCCCCGGCAAACATTCCTGAGCGTGTTTACAAATGTCATCATCAAAATGGTACCGGCGTGTGCTTATCTTGGATCCCACAACCTTTATAAAAATTACAAATCATTCGCTTGTGCAATCAACTTCAGGAAGATTGCTCATGTGAGTTTGCTCCTGCGCATACATTATTATATGCGACAGGAAACTCACGCTCCAGACTGTCGTGAATGCACTCAGGACCGTTTGCAGAGGTTGTGGATGTTTCTCAGACCAATTGTTTTACTTCGTAAGACCTCAATGTATGGTCAGGATCCACAGGTATTAATTTTGTTCTGCCTGTGCATGTTTTTTTTTAACTATCAAAAATGACAGTTTCCATTGACTGTTTTATATCAATCACCAAGGACCACAGTTTCAGCTAAAAATCTTTCAAGTTTTTAAATTTTACTTAAATTTCATTTTTGGGTGAACTATACTTAAAATTGTATTTCAAAAATGAACTCTTAAAAACTTGAGTCCAAAGGGTTTGTAACGACATGAGGGTGAGCAAATGTTGGATGAACTAACCCTTTAAGCAAACAGATCACCCAAAGTGGCTAAAAGAGCTATCATAATAAGTTAATGGTTTAGGTTTTATTCTCAGAGGTTTTATAAAACACAGGAACTATCAATTAATGGTGAAATGATTATGTTTTTATGTCCTTTTAGATATTCTGAGAGAAAACCGAGGTTACTTACAAAGCATACTTTGTAGAAATCTGTAGGTTTGTCGCCAAATGAATGATAGGGAGTCCTCTGAGCATCAGAGGCCTAGTATCAGTCGGCTCTTTAGTCTGTTTTTTATCTGTTAAATTAATCACTGTTGAATAAAATTAATGAAATGATCACAAGAAAGCAGAACCAATCGAGCACAATTTTGATTGCATTACACAACCAATATTGTAAACATTTTGTGATACATTTTCATTACTTAAGCTGTTAAAAACTATGCAATGCAAGTCTATAACAGATATGGACCAACCTTGATTTGTTGTGAAAGCTGTCAACAGCTGCCCAACTTTCTCTGGTCAATGATTTCATGCTTGAGATTCTTGCCCATAATCCTGTAACGTTAATTAGATCTCCATGAACACCTAAAACAGAGAAAAAAAAGTGTTACATTTCAAGACTAACTGAAACTTTCAGCATACGCATAACCCTTTAAGCTCAACAACTCAGTTGCAGTTATTATAAATAATAATAGACACGATAATATATCAAAGAGACAAGCTAACTTAGCTTTAAGAAAAAGCTAATTGATGCGCACATGCTGATGTTAAACGACTTTAGCTAAGGGTAATGAAATGCTAACGTTACAGCTAAGATGAACATGCAAAAACACACTTGCTGAATTTATCTTAACTGTGAACCAAAAGAAACTCAGATTTAAATATTAGCAGTATAGCTAAACTGTGAACCGACAGGGGAAAACCGTCGATCGGCACATTAAGACTACTTTAGCTTTAACTACAGTAACGCTGTCATCGGACCGGTCTTTTGGATAATCAATTTTCCCAGAAAGATAGAGAGCTCTCTAATTGAATTGTTACTAGTAAAAATGCAATTACGACGAGTAACACTGCGGATATTTTAAGCTAAAACGGCTTGCCATACAACACCTTTCAGTGGTTTCTTACACAACCTTTTTTTTCTAAAGTAGGTGTGGGTTGGATGATGTGTAGCGTGTAAGAACAAGGAAGTTATCGGATATCAGTATCAAGATCAATGTCAACGACGCAGATACCAATACGATAGGCCTGAATGGAAAGTTTGTGTGATATCTGGGAATAAAATAGGTAATTATAACTATCTAACATGCTTGACCACTGTAATTTTTAGCATTTAATCAGACTTCTGCTGAGCATTTATCAATATAAATCACATATCATTGCCAGTCACAACTTCAAATTGAATCACAAAGCCACACAAACAAGTTATATTAAATGTCGCATTCATATTCATGGCTTTTTAATGTAAAACGACTCTGGATAATATGACTTTCTATCTTATTGAACGAGCGCGCTGATATTGAAAAAGCGTGTTTAGACGTGCATGAGAATCCTTTCTCTTTCTCTTTTAACATTGTGAAATGCATTTTCAAGGTGTAGAAACGATACAAGTTACTAGTTTAAACACTTTAGATATATACTTGAAGTGAGGCCCTCTCGATAAATGAGCACCCGCCACCGAAAGGATGTATTCTTCGAGATCGGGCCGCCATCGTTTCATTTCCATGAAAACAAAAAGCGCGCGCAAAGGCGAGGGTTTTATTTTTTCCATGGTTATACAAATTTAGCATTTTTTTCTCTTTGTACTCGTGTATAGTACAATAATAAGAAAAGTAAAAGGTTAAGAATTGGTTGCTGCAATTCATACTGTACATTGTGTTAGGATCAAGGGGTTAAACTGGGCTATAATGATTGAACCAAAATGCATTTTTGTTCCAGTCAACACTTCAGACTGGTTTGATCATGTTGGGATTGCTCTGCTCTTTTTAACTTGCATTTAGACAAACAACAGAAGTAAACGTACAGCAACTTGAACTGAAAAGTATGCACTAGTCAAAATTCTAAAGTTGTGCATAAGGCTTCCAATAATGTAACAAGTGGCTACACAAAGTGCAGCATCCTAAAAAGTCTGTAAAACATGGAAGAATAAAGAATAGTTTTAAAGACTTATTTTTACAACAGTACAAAAAAGTAATAACTTCATATTATTTGAAAGAGTGCAGGTTTTTTTATGTTTATTAATCTTTATAGTTGGAATGTTTTACTTAGTAAATGTTTCAAATAAATAGTTTAAATGTTTCCAAATGTATTTTCTCAAAACATTTTATTTTCGTTGACAATATTATATGGCATTTTAGTCAGATAAAATAATAGAAAAAAATTAAATTGACTAAAATGAATACATGACATGATGATACTGACAGAATTTAAAGATTTTCAACAAAAAAAACCTATGACTAAAAAAAACCTTTATAACGATTAACACTGTCTATTAACAATATAAGGAAAGAAGAAAATAAGTGATAATGCTATACTCAGTGCCTGAATTATTTCTCTCCACAGATTGTAATAAACATTTAAAGATCCATGGCAAACCCATTTCCAGTATTTTCAGTTCAATCATTAATTCTAGAAGGACCTAGAATAACAGACCCACTAATAAAATGCATCATAGACAACAAGTTAAAGAAACTTCGCAAATTAATAAGAGGCAGAGATATTAATGAACTGTACCCTTCTGAAGACTGGAAGGATGATGTTACACCATTAACTGCAGCAGTTTTGATGAGAAATGAAGAATCTGCTCTTATCTACTTAAAAGATTCGGCTGTCCCAACAGTCCTCAACAAATGGACGAACACACTCTAACTAACGCTGCATTTACAACGATTCCACGGGGGGGGGGGGGGGGGGGGGACTATTTTGAAAGATCTTGCAAGCAAAAGCTAACCCAAATGTACATGGGTTAGCAAATTTTTACACCATTGCCCTGTGCTGTTGACATGCCATAAAGACATTGTGAAAGCACTTATAGAGGCTGGAGAGTCACCTGAAAGGAAGTATGGGAGATATCCAAAGCTTGATAAAAAAAAGTGAAGAGAATGATTTTTCAGTTATCTTCACAGGGTGAAGTGTTTGAGAAGGTGCATCTGTTTTTCTCTTTTTCTTGTGCCGTACGAATGAAAAATCAGAGAGAAGTTTGTAGAATCTATGAGGAACATTTATTTCAAGAGAATCCTTTCATTCATACAATTTTGTTTGAGGTGTATTTTGGTGTCATTGGTCCAAGTGCGGAGCAGTATCGTCAGAGCGCCATCAAATGGTTAAAAGACACAAAGAGTGCAGACAGATACATTGAGGGAGTCATCAAACGCTTCCCAAAAATCCCTCAGGAACACTGGCTGATTGCACTGAACTGCTTAAATGTTGCTTTGTGTGTCAGTGACAGTGTTTCTTCTCCGGTATTCAGTGATCTTGTGTCAATTCTAACAAACAGCCTTAAGCACTCTGGAAACACAAATGGTGAAACAGTCATTAGTTTAATACTCAAAATGCTCAATGTCATGATGCAGAAGACGTCTGAGCAGAAACTGAGTATGAATCATTCTGTCTATGAGAAGTTGTGCAAAAGTCTGTTGCCTCTCACACGTCCTCATTATTCAAGTCTCATTGGAGTTTGGACATATGGACTGTTTGCCTATATATATGACATTGCTCCTAAACTTGTAGCATTGTGTGGGTTGTCACCCGTCCCAGAGATGATACTTATCAAAGCAGAGACAGAGATGGATAAAGTCATGAAAAAAAAGCTCCAAATGTTGGATGAATCACTGAGGCATCCAGCAGGTTCGAGTGCAGTGGATAGTTTATGTGAGGAGACTGCAGCTCTATCAACAAGCAGGAAGAAGAAGAAAAAGAAGAAGAAAAAGAAGAAAAAAATCCAGCAAGAAGAAGGATCACAAGAAAGTGAGCAGCAAGATAAAGAGGACACTGTAGTGACATCCATTGAGGAATCAAGTCCCAGTGTGCAGCCGTTCACACATCCTGATGAAACCCCAAATATCCCAAGAAGGTGGCATCAAACCAGCTGTCGTTGGAGGTCCAAGCTTAAGACGCTAGCTAACATTGATGCTAGCAAGACATGCAGACCGCCAGGTCTTACTCTTGTTCCTGACCCCGAATTTCTGATCGCTAAGGGAAGTGATGGAACAGAAGTTTACCTTGGTTTGAGGGATGACGGCACTGAGGTGGCTGTAAAACGAATGAACAGGTCTAATTACCAAGTCCTCAAAAACGAGGAGGAATTTCTACGACTCCCAGAACTTGATGATCCCTCCATTGTGCGATATGTGGACTTTGCTGAAGATGACAATTTCGGATATCTTGTTCTTCAGCTTTGTGAGTACTCACTGGAGGAATATATCCAAGATCATTTACCAGATGACAGCGCTGAGAGATCTTTGGTTCTGAAGAAGCTGGTGAAGGAAGTTCTCTACAGCTTACAGGTTTTACACGACAAGAAGACCAAAGTGCTCCATCGAGACATCAAACCCCAGAATGTCCTGATTGGTAGGAGCTAAACTTATGTGATTCAATTAATTAGAATACTTTTTTTTCTTTCTAGAAATAATTTGAACTTTCTGTTTGTTACAGACATAAAAGGAAAAGCCAGATTGGCTGATTTTGGCATAAGTCGCCGACTGAAACAGGGCGAAACCACTTTACGAACAAGCATCGCTGGAACTAGATGCTGGAAGGCAAAGGAAAACATACATGAGAAATTCAACACTGGCTACAAGAGGAGCTCCGACATTCAGGTGGTCTCTCCTCTCATTTTGAGTCAACAATATTGTAATTATTTTAAATTAATTAAAAATGAGATTATATACATGAGAAATTACTTATTGACTTAAATACATTACTTTTTAATTTTTGTTTTGTTTTTAAGTTAGACAAAATTCTAAACTAGTAACACTGTTTGAAGGTCGCTGGGATGTTAGTGTACTACATTCTCTCTGGAGGACAACATCCATTTGGTGAACAACCATTTTGTGAAGTCAACATTCTAGAAGGAAGATACTCACTGGATCATCTGGATGATGATGTAGCGAAGGATCTCGTCGAGTGGATGATAAATGAAGATCCAAATGAGAGACCAACTGTGGAGCAAACCCTCGCACACCCCTTCGTCTGGACTGATGACAGGTAAAATACTCCATTGAGTTGGCAATGACATTTATCAATCTAAAATGAACAAACACCTCATGACCTTATTAAACTCATGATTTGTTATTTTGGTACAAGCTAGAGAGTTTCAGCACTGCTTACAGTACTAGCAAGTTATGGTTTTATATTAAATGAAGGGAAAACTGC
Organism: Sinocyclocheilus anophthalmus; assembly: GCA_018155175.1. Taxonomy (NCBI): domain Eukaryota; kingdom Metazoa; phylum Chordata; class Actinopteri; order Cypriniformes; family Cyprinidae; genus Sinocyclocheilus; species Sinocyclocheilus anophthalmus. Next base: position 7,824 of record JADLZN010012040.1, read on the forward strand.
ATTGCATATAAACTTTTTTATTAGCTGACGAGATTGAACTGTTTCTGAAATCCTGTCAGGAGAGTGGAGTATTTGAAAAAATTGGGGAACCAGAAAGAGGTTAACAACTATCGTAATGTTGATGAGGAGCTCCTTCAAGCCGCTGAAAAATACACAGAGGGGAAAAGCTTTTCTGATTGGAAGACTAAAGTGGGTCTAACTTCAATGCTCAAATATGCAAAAATACTTACATAAAATATGTAAATATATTTAAGAGATGTTTAAATAATAAAATAATCTTCAAAACTTTGATTTAATGTCTTCAAGACTTTCCTCAGTTGAATGTAAAATCAGATAAATGTAGTGCATGGCCTGCTATAATCTTGGTCTGGAAAATAAATTGTATTTGTAATTATATTTCTTTTGTCAGTTTCCATCTGAGATTGTTAAGAAAATGGAGGGTACGAAGAAACCCTATCCTGAGAACACACTGGGCCTGCTGCGATTTATACGCAACCTACACGAGCATTAGTGAGTGACATGTAATACCATACAAGGTATTTATACCAGAATAATTTAGTATTATTGTGTGTCAGACCATGTCTTTTTTTCTCTACATAGTCCAGAGGACGCTGAGAGCATCAGCCTGATGGCTTCATTCCCTGATCTGTTTGGGAGTGTGTTCATGTTTGCGAAGAAGAGAGGATGGAACTCCAGAGCGAGTCTGAAAAAGTTCTTCAGGTCAGCTCCACAGATCTGATTGTTGTATTTTTGGTTTCAGTATGTACATTGATTCTACATCATGAATGAGTTTAAATGTATGGATAAATGTAGATTCATTGTTTTCATGAAATGAGGCGCTGACAGCTGAAAAACTCTGACACCTGAGGAGGCAAAATATACCAAGAGTATGTAGTGCATTTTTAAACGGGCTAATTTGTTTAATCTCAGATATTGATTTATCTTGTGGAAAATATGTAGATGTTACAGAGCTTCCTCATGGCAGTACTAAATAACAACAACAAAAAAACAAATTTTCACACTTCATAAAAATTATAAACATCTTACAGATTCTACAGATTCTACACTGTAAAAATGCTGGGGTAAAAACAGCCATTTCTGGCTTTGGCAACTAAGTGCTGGGTAAATATTGGACAGAACACATGTTGTGTTATTTTAACGCAGCTTGTTGGGTTTTGTACATTAACGCATTTGCTTGCTGTTTTGACATAGTGCTGCTGGGTTCCCAAACGATTAAATGTTGTAATTAAAAGGAAAGTTGATGTGACAGAGTGTTAAACATGCCTCTGTCCCAACTTTTTTTGGAGTGTGTTTCAGCCATCACAATCAATTAAATATATCCAAAATACAATTGAATACATTAATTTGGTCTTGAAAACATTGGAAATCTTTGTATTCTGTCAATTAAATAAAGGTGTCAAGGGCATTAACTATCTCAGATTCTTGATTTTATTTACAAAACATCCTAACGTTTTTTCTGATTTGAGTTGGAAATAAACTACAAAGGCCTCAAAATCCAGCACGGACACAAGAAACGAGAATTTCAACATAAGAGTCAAAAAAAAACAAACAGCTTGGAAGGCCATAGTCATGCAAACTCAAAGTCTCTAAAGTGTTACTGCCTCGGGGAATAGAATGGTTTTAAAAATATGAATGGACATATACCTTTTTGGGTTAATCCACTTGTAACATTTTGTCCAAACGAGGTAAACTTCAGAGCACTCACAGGAACTACAATCTAATTACTACATTACCATCTCGCAGAATGGTTGAGTGTGAGTGATTTCAATGGGTGACTCAGGAAACCCATAAAGCATACAACTTTTATTTTATTTATTTATTTAAAAAAATTTTGGGAATCAAACTTTGAAAAGTTTGGAATTGCTGTGAAAGTCATGATATTACAAAAGAGCATTTCTATTTAAGTGATGTCTTCTTCAAATCTTTAGTCAAATAATTTTCCACTCGCAGTAATGAACGCTCTGAATTACAGCAGTCAGTTTATCAGGATCTCATGATTTTTGTAGCATTTCCAGCCATTTTTCCTTCAGGGAAAGCGTTGATGTATTCAAAACATCCGGTAGTGTGGGTTTTCCAGGAAATTCATGTACTTCCTGAACCTCTGCTTCTAGTAAATACTACTGTGTATTGTGCATTTATTTGACAGACAAAAGGTTACTACATTCAGCTGTTGCAAATTTGTTGACTTTTGAAAATCAAATTTGGACTCAGATTAGATGAGGATATGGATGATAACTTTTAGAAGGATATTGGTTTACTTATGCCCTTTTTAAAGACTTGCGCTTAACTGAGATTTCAGCGTTTGTAGTCGTTTAAGAGGCTGTTGGGTCAGCCTTGATTTATTACAATATTGAGGTAGGCCTAATTCAGTTTTATTTTGGGGGGGGGATTTAGAAATAAATGTGATTGCTCTCCTCACAAATCAACTGTTTCTTTTATTTCACTGGCATTTCTTTTAGGTGTTGAGGACTAGTGCGTCTTGGAGCCCACATTTAGTTCTAGTAAAATACTTAAGTACAGAGATCTTTTGTCTCAGACGCAGGGGACAGTATTTCATCCCCGGCCCGAGCTCTGGAACCTTCATGTCTGGCCACTGAGGGGAACCAACTAAGAGATGCTGGGCTTCCAGCCGATGTAGTAGAGACTATTATAAGTGCTAGGGCTCCCTCCACTAGAAGAAGTTATGCCCTCAGATGACGTGTTTTCGAAAGGTATTGTATGACACACCATGCAGACCCAGTTCACTGCCAATTTGTTTCAGTGCTGGAGTTCCTGCAAGAGAAATTGCCCTCAGGCACATGTCCTGGTACTCTTAGAATCTATGTGGCTGCCATTTCGGCTTGAAATGCTCTGATTGATGGGGTTTCTGTGGGAAAGCACCCTTTAGTCGCCCGCTTCATTCGTGGAGCCAAGCGGTTGAGGCCGTCCACTAGAGCGACAGTCCCTTCGTGGGACTTAGCTATAGTGCTCGAGGGTCTGGTTGACACCCCTTTCGAACCACTAGAGTCAGCACCTGTCAGGTTTCTGACCCTAAAGATGGTTTTTCTAATGGCTATTACTTCTCTGAAGAGAATTGGGGATTTGCAGGCTCTTGTCAGACTCGCCATCCTGCCTAGACTTTACCCCTGGGCTGGTCAAAGCTATTTTGCATCCTCACCCTAATTATCTTCAGAAAGTTCCATTCTCGACCATACATCCAATCGTTCTTGAAGCCTTCTGCCCTCCGCCGTTCACGACACCGGAGCAGGAAAGACTTCACTTTCTGTGTCCAGTACGTGCTCTTCAGATTTACTTCCACCGCACCAGCCAGTGGCGTAAGTCGGAGCAGCTTTTCACATGCTATGGGGGCCGCAACTGGGGGCAGCTGCCACTAAACAAACTAATAAACAAAATCCCTCACATTGGGTGAGGGATGCTATTGCCCTAGCCTACGAGGCGCGTGGTCAAGCTTCGCCTCTAGGAGTTAGGGCCCATTCAACCAGGGGGGTTGCATCTTCCACGGCTTTAGCAAGCAGTGTCCCCTTGCAGCAAGATTGTATAGTTTGAATGTCCATGCTACTCCGGGCTCATGTGTCCTTGAGTCAACATCCCAGAGTCATGTCTGAGACCTCTTCAGTGCTTGTGAGCAAACACTACACAACCTTGGGGGGTCCAGACACTTCCAGTACGGCGGGCATGTGTGGGGGGGGGGGGGGGGGGGGGTTATTCTCGTTCCTGTCACAAGCATTTGAAATGCAGCTCGAGAGTAGCTTGAAAGGGAACGTCTCAGGTTACTTGTCTGTAACCCTGTTCCCTGAAAAAGCGGGAACGAGATGCTGCGCCTCAATGCCGCACTGTAGGCGTGCCCGGATGTCCTTTCAGACAAAGGTGAACAGGATGTGTCCGTTTCACATGTATTTATAAACTCTCAGGTGTGTAACCAATGCCAATTCTTGGCGTGTTTGACACATAAACTTTATAACCGGTCGAACAAAGAATGTTCTCACAAGCGTTTGAAACGCAGCATCTTGTTCCTGCTTTTTCAGGGAACAGGGTTACAGTCAAGTAACCCGAGATGGACACCTTGTTGCCACACGCATCTGTAGTCTAGCGCAGTTTAATCCTCACACTTTAATAGTATTTACAGCTGCTAACAGGTTGTGATTATGAGGAATGAAATGTACGATGCTACATAGTTTTCCCTATCGCTTACGTCCCACTGCCTGTGATTATCCCTTATGCTGAGTTCACACTGCACGATTTTCAAATTCGTCGGATAGCCGTTGTTTTCACACTGCGTGACTATATGGCATAGCATTCAGTTGCTGCTGTGTTCACAATGCACGATGGATCGGCGACAGAAGGTTACACACTGCATGACTTCACAACAGGAAGAATCGCCGACAGCTCTGTCTGATGCAGGGTTGCCAGGTTTTCGCAAAAAAAAACAAAACCCACCCAATTATACTCAGAACTAGCTCAAAACTAGCCCAATCGTGTTTCGAGGGGATCCCCAGTTAAAAATCGTGTTCGGGGGTAAAATAAATTTTTTTGGCGGGGGTCTCCTGGTACAATTCACATTCCAGGGTCTGAATATCACGTTATTGGGGTTGCTTCAACCCACGGACATAAAAAACAACCGACGGCACTCGCGGATTTAGCTGCCAAATATTTTAGCAGTCGCGGCGACGCATCGGTGATTCCCTCAGATCGCGTCTTTGAGAATTCACACTGCGTGATTGTCACTCGCGTGAACGAGCACCGTTTTGCCTCCGATTTCGGGCATTTGTCAGCAATTTCGCAAAACCTGTCGGTGAATGAAAATCGGGCTAAAATCGTGCAGTGTGAACTCGGCATTAGCGTGCCAGCATTAACTTGCCATAGTTTGTCGACCCCTGCTCTAAACTAACCAAGCTCATGACCTTATTAAACTCATGATCTGTAATTTTGGTACAAGCCAGATAGTTTCAGCACTGCTTATGATCCTAGCAAATTATGGTTTTAAATGAACTTCCCCTATTAAATGAAAGGGAAATTGCATTCTATCTAGAGGGTCGGGGGGGGCTGCGTTCAGCTCCGACAAAAACGGTGCAAAACGTTTTTTTTAAACGGAAACGGTGGTGCGTTGAACCCCCTGTTCTGATGACGCAAGAGGTGCAACCATGGCAGCTGAGAAGGCCATTCTTTGAGCTCTTTTTGAAGAATTTGCGGAGCCTGATGAAATCGGTATAAATATGTGTTTAATACTGCAAAATACGCTCGATGTTACAGTCACTGCCCTTGCCCTCCAGATTAAAAGAGAACATCCCAATCAAATGAGGGATTTGTGGAAACTGTGGTTCCTAATTATTGTGATTCAACATTTGCCTCGCATTTCAGGATGTAAATACAAACATTTCAGGTGAAGGATAATCTACTTCTTACCTCCGAGACTGTGTTATTATCTATATGACCTTATTATTTTTATTTTGAGTATTAGGCTTATCATTATTGCTTATCACTGTTGTTGTGCTATGTTATTGTAATATTTACCATTATATAATCAGAGCAGTATAGAAAAGTTTATGAAAGTGTCACTCCATGATACAATAGCAAAATATATAAATATGTATAGTTTTTTATGTAACATTAATCAGTATTTAGCACACAATAGGAGACATTGCAATTACTAAATTATATTTAGACAGACATAAAGTAGTTCCAGATTTATACTTGTGCTCTTATTATTTTAGTTGTTTTGCCTTTAATGTAAATAAACATGTGCAACAATATACTTGCTCTTGTGAATTTCTTTTAATGCTAGCTGTCTCTTTAATACCATGTGGTTTATATACATGCTGCTGCTGATTGTGTTGACATGTTTGACACACCCACCAAACTAGAGAAAACGCATCTCAAACCCTGTTGCACACCGTTTTCAGGAAACATGTCGTTTAAACCGGAAACCGTAGCAAAACGTTGCACACCAGTTTGAGCTTGAACTTGCACTGCATTTATACCAGAATAATTTAGTATTATTGTGTGTCAGACCATGTCTTTTTTTCTCTACATAGTCCAGAGGACGCTGAGAGCATCAGCCTGATGGCTTCATTTCCTGATCTGTTTGGGAGTGTGTTCATGTTTGCGAAGAAGAGAGGATGGAACTCCAGAGCGAGTCTGAAACAGTTCTTCAGCTCAGCTCCACAGATCTGATTGTTGTATTTTTAGTTAAACTATGTACATTGATTTTGCATTATGAATGTGTTTCATGAATGAGTTTAAATGTAGGGACAGATTTAAGATCGTCACACTCCTTGTATCTGATGAGCTAAGATTTATTCTTCTCTGCAAACAAAGTTCTGACAGCTTGCCACAAAATGAAAAACCATGGATATGTAAACTTTATTTCAGTTATTGTATTTTCTTGTTGAAAACATGCAAACATCTATAAATATATCAATTAATAAATAAACAAACAGCTTTTTTAAATGATCTGCATGTTTAAATAATGAATTGATAGAAGTCATTATGTTATTTTATAAGAAATGTAATGTTAATTTCAATAAGGATAAGATAGTAATGTGTTTATAAGATACATAAATAGATATTTTTTTTCAACAATACAGTAACTTCTTGTTCCTTCTTTACAAGGATGCCTGTTGCCATCTTGCCCTTTAGCAAATGTGCATTTTGATTAAAAACACACAAAGAAAGTTATTGTTCATATCCAAGCAAATCTGACGTAAATGAAATATCCTGACCGTCTCATAAAACCCCGTGACCTGAAATTCTGGCAACAGACAGACCAGTCATACAGCAAAATGAAAGTCTGTCTAAACTCAGTGGCGGAATGGATTTAAAACTCACTGGGGTAACATTTTGTCCTAAACATTGGCAAAACCCACTAAATTTCTCCTTTCAAAAGCTAATTGCTAAAAAAAATTTCCACAAGGTTTTTCAAAGGCATTTATTATATTTACCAAAGCTCTATAAATTGAACAAAATCAATCCTTAGTACTAAGGACTATGAACCAATAAAAGCTGTCATTAACTTCATGCAACCAATTGGACAATATGTACGGATATATAAGTGGAGTTCTTCAGATGAACTGAGGAGGGCAGCAATACACCTTTGAAGCATCTAAGCTGCCGCAAATCATACAAGAAGAAGAAGCAGTTTTCATGTTTCGCCCCATCCTGAAGAGTCGCGGAGTCACGCAACCAAAGCATAGGAAATATTTGTGCGTAAGTATTATTTTTTTCCTTTCTTCGTCGTTGTTTAAGGCTACTTGTTTTTTTTATAATAGTCCTACGTGTGATCTTTTTTTATTTCGTTTTTCTCGTTTGTGTAGCTCCGTAATAGATCCTTACGTCTAACGCAGTTCACGGAACATACACACCAACGCAGGTCTAATTCACTTATCTCTTGAAATGTATGTTAGGGGGCTAGTTGATGATAGTAGACAAATTAAAAAAAGAATATTTATTAAATGAGAAGGTCAGGGCCGGCCCGTAAGAATCACTGAGGTATGGAGGTCCAAAAAAAAGAAAAATGACTTGATAAAAACAAATATAGTTTATTTGTAATAAAATGTAATCCTGAATTTATTTTTATTACCTTTTTTGCCTATATGTACTATTTTTCTCTGTATTTATTTTTACATGTATTTTATTCTTTTTTAACTTTTATTTACTTTTTCCTTGGTTTTTTAATTTATTTTATTTATTTTTAAATGTCATTATTCATGCATTAATTATTTGTTATATTTAATTTGTTCCACATGTATTATTTTTCCAGATTTAGTTATTTATTCTTATTTCTTTTTACTTTTTTCCGTTTTCAACTGGAAAGATGGAGCGGTCCTTTTGGTAGCTCCGTGAATCATTGGTTAAGACTCATCAGAAGCGGCAGAGATCAACGGGAGAGTTCCAAGATAATTCAACAGATTCACATTTTATCAAGGCTTTGCACTGTAAATAGCACAACGATATTTAATGCGCATCTCGTCGTAAAGCCGTTTCTATCCAGCGGTAAATCTCTACACTGCGTGCTTTCAACTAATTATTACGTTCATTATTTTCTAGTGACTGAATCCTCACAGTTTCGTCATTAAGCCCAGAACCATCAACGTCGTCTATGAGATTCTAGGTTGATGACGCCTCTAGACCAAGCGGCAACCTTCCGGTCTCTCTCTTGAAGCCAACACGGAAGTGACTTAAACTGCGATTCATCGTCTGGCCGCTAGAGGCTGGCTCCAAAAATGGAGTCAGTCCCATTGACAATAAATGTTAAAATGCCAACTTTACAGCAGAAAAATTTGTTTACAGCCTGGTACAAAAAGGGGTTTTGGTCTATATAGCTAATTTTGATCTTCATGACAACTGTGAGGGGGGTGAATTTTTTTCTTAACGAATCCTTAAAGGGGTAATATGATGCGATTTAATTTTTTCCTTCCTCTTTGGAGTGTTACAAGCGCTTGGTGCATAAAGAAGATCTGTAAATTTGCAAAGACTAAAGCCTCAAATCCAAAGAGATATTCTTTATAACATTAAGAGTCAACCACGCCTACCTAAAACGCTCGTTCTAACACGCCCCACATGTCTACCTCACTATGTGGGTAGATTTGCATAACGCCGCCCAAATGTCACGCAAAGAAAGAAGGCGTAACTAATCTCGCTGTAGTATTGTTGCCGCCACAATATCCTGAAGACGCTGTGTGTTTCGTTGTGAAGCGAAACTACTTTGTTTGGCCTTCAAAAAGAGGACGATATCCACTTTCGTCATGCCTGGAGGCTGATCTGGAGAGGGAGGGAGAGATTGCTGGTCGCTGAGGAATACATCAACTTAGTGTTGTGGATCACCGGATCGGCTTTCACCAACCGCGTTTTCCACCGCTTCCTTCGTCGGATCCTCCATGACCGCCGTTCTCTCTCCGCCCCATCCGCCTCCGGCGCACTCTTGCCCGCCCTCAGTTCAGCTAAGTCTGGCTTCCCCTCACGCTACCGCTGTTCTTGTTGTTGGTGAAAGCAAAACTACTTTGTTTGGCCTTCCAAAAGAGGCCACGACTAGAAATCAGTGGTTAAGTTGTTAACACTGTTCCAGAACACTTCAACCCGTATATTCAGATGTGTGCAGCACATTTTTGACTGTTTACTGATCCTGGGAGAGTAGACTACAATGCCGGCTGTTCTGACTCACGTAAGTAGGTTTTCATTTAAAGGATTTGCCACTGATGATTCAAACGCGAGTTTTGAGCAGTGTAGAGTAGCACTTGTTGTTTGTCATTTCTCCAATCACAAATGCAGACATGGTTTTATGTTTATGCGGCGCGATGCAATGCAACGCGCAATGCGTAAAAAGACAGTATAAAGTCATTATAATCAGTAATTATGTCAAATACAACAAATGCCTTGTTTGTAATGGGTTTAATGTTTTTGTCTCGTCGCTCTTGCTGCCGGCCGGGACAGGGCATCACAGTATGGTAAGGGCATAACATTTCACACGCTTGAGGTATTCGGCCAATCACAACGCACTGGATAGCTGACCAATCACAGCACACCTCGCTTTTTCAGACCGATGAGCTTTGTAAAAATCGACGAGTTTCAGAAAGGCGAGGCATAGAGGAGAAACAATAATGTACAGTATGTGAAAAAAAAATTGTTTTTTGAACCTTAAACCACATAAACACATTTCATTACACAAAATACAAAAAATAATGTTCTTTTTAGCACATCATATGGGACTCCCTTAATATATTAAGCCTTAAAGTTCTGCATAATTAAGGGTGTGGCCACTTGAGTGACAGGTGGATTGCCGCTGCTGTCACCACCGTCTACACAATGCTTTTTGGAAATGAGGCCCACTGGCAGTTGACATTAAAAATGGCTTTATTCGCAAGTTTAGGCACCATCTCACTTTGTTTGTAACTTCAATAGCATTTAAAGAGAATGACTTACAGTTAGGCCTGTCGCAATAATCAATATATCGACTTATCGCGCAATATATGTACATGACCTCAATAATTTGATGACGCAATATATCGCCCATTATATTTACTTAAAAATTAATGATGGAAAATAGATGGAAAAATCTCCATACAAGTTCTTTGTGCATTTTTCTTTTTTTGTACTTGCTACTTTGCACTTTATGTTAGAAAATGTTTATTTACTATTTATTCAAGTTTTTTAGGTATTTAATATTTTGATACTTAATTTCTATGATCTAAATATTCTTAAAAATTAAAATTTTGTTGTCATTTGGAAGTGTGTAGGCTTTCTTGCATTATTATGCCGTTATATTTTGATTATATATTCAGTGGCATAAAATGGTCTTGAAATGACAATAATATTGTTTATCGCAATAATTTCTAGGGCAATATATCGCACAACAAAAAGTTATCATGACAGGCCTACTTACAGTCACAAAACCAACTGTAAAGTGTTCATCTACGAATCAGGCATATTTACAGTGGGGCAAAAAAGTATTTAGTCAGCCACCAATTGTGCAAGTTCTCCCACTTAAAAAGATGAGAGAGGCCTGTATTTTCATCATAGGTATACCTCAACTATGAGAGATAAAATGAGAAAAAAAAAATCCAGAAAATCACATTGTAGGATTTTTAAAAGAATTAATTGGTAAATTCCTCTGTAAAATAAGTATTTGTTCACCTACAAACAAGCAAGATTTCTGGCTCTCACAGACCTGTAACTTCTTCTTTAGAGGCTCCTCTGTCCTCCACTCGTTTACCTGTATTAATGGCATCTGTTTGATCTTGTTATCAGTATAAAAGACACCTGGCCACAACCTCAAACAGTCACACTCCAAAACTCCACCATGGCCAAGACCAAAGATCTGTCAAAGGACACCAGAAACAAAATTGTAGACCTGCACCAGGCTGGTAAGACTGAATCTGCAATAGGTAAGCAGCTTGGTGTGAAGAAATCAAGTGTGGGAGCAATTATTAGAAAATGGACGACATACAAGACCACTGATAATCTCCCCTCGATCTGGGGCTCCACGCAAGATCTCACCCGTGGGGTCAACATGATCACAAGAACTGTGAGCAAAAATCCCCGAACCACACGGGGGGACCTAGTGAATGACTTGTAGAGAGCTGGGACCAAAGTAACAAAGCCTACCATCAGTAACACACTGCGCCGCCAGGGACTCAATCCTGCAGTGCCAGACTTGTCCCCCTGCTTAAGCCAGTACATGTCGAGGCCCGTCTGAAGTTTGCTAGAGAGCTTTTGGATGATCCAGAAGAGGATTGGGATAATGTCATATGGTCAGATGAAACCAATTTAGAACTTTTTGGTAAAAACTCAACTGTCGTGTTTGGAGGAGAAAGAATGCTGATTTGCATCCAAAGAACACCATACCTACTTTGAAGCATGGGGGTGGAAACATCATGTTTTTGGGGCTGTTTTTCTGCAAAGGGTCCAGGACGACTGATCCGTGTAAACGAGAGAATGAATGGGGTCATGTATCGTGAGATTTTGAGTGAAAACCCCTTCCATCAGCAAGGGCATTGAAGATGAAACGTGGCTGGGTTCTTCAGCATGACAATGATCCCAAACACACCGCCCGGGCAACGAAGGAGTGGCTTTCGTAAGAAGCATTTCAAGGTCCTGTAGTGGCCTAGCCAGTCTCCAGACCTCAACCCCATCGACTCTTTGAGTAGTTGAAAATCCGTGTTGCCCACGACCGCCCCAAAACATTAACTACTGCTCTCTAGGAGAATCGGCATGGAGTAATGGGCCAAATACCAGCCACCGTTTTGTGAAAAAACCTTGTGAAGCTTAAGAAAACGTTTGACCTCGTGTCATTGCCACAAAGAGTAATAATCAACGTATTGCGATGAAATTTTGGTTATTGACCAACACTATTTTCCACCATAATTTTGCAAATAAATTTTAAAACTTTCCTACAATGTGATTTTCTGGATTTTTTTTTCTCATTTTGTCTCTCATAGAGTTGAGGTATACCTATGATGAAAATTACAGGCCTCTCTCATCTTTTTAAGTGGGAGAACTTGCACAATTGGTGGCTGACTAAATACTTTTTTCCCCCACTGTAGATATGATTTGACAGTTTATTTTAATAAATATAAAAAATCTAACATGTATACCAAAATGTGTGTACCAATGTCGTATGTAACTTTAGAGATGGTCCCTAAACTTGTGAATATCGAACGTCCAACGTCAAGCCAACTTTATGCCAGTGGGCTGCGTTTATGCAACTGATTTATGATAAACTTTGCCTCACAATGCTTTTGGGATTCACGATTTTCTCTGTGATTACAAAATGAACACAAGCCTTAGAAATCTCCACCGAATGTGTCTAGAGGCATCATCAACCTAGAATCTCATCGACGATGTTGATGGTTCCGGTAGCCTACTTCATCTTTTTTTACCCTGTTAAGCTCTATTTAAAAAAAAATTGTTTCTAGATATTAATTCTTTATGCTCCTTTTGTGGGCTGAAAATGAATCTGTGTCTCATATTTTTGGGGGAATGTATATATACACTTTTTGTTTTGGAAGGATTTCTATATTTTTCTACATGCTTTTTCTTCACAGAGTTTCTCTTTGTTATACAAAGATGTTTTATTTGGTCATCACAACTTTGCTAAAGAAGACCAGGACCAATAGTTTGTTTTTTTTTTTTTTTTGATAAACTTTTTAAAGTTTCTAAGCCCTACTTTTCTGTTTTCTGTAAGGAACTTAAATCCTACCTTGACACTCTTCTTACATCCAGCAATTCTAAAGCCCTTAAAACTGTCTCAATGTGTCATTTTTAGTTTCTTAATTTTGTAATGTAATTGTATTTTCAATTGCACTTACCCCTGGCATTGATCTTTTTTGTGTGTGTGCGTGATCTACCTTTTGACAATAATAATAAAAAATGTTGATGGTTCCAGGCTTACTGACGAAACTAACAGGATGACAACCATTTGTTTTTAGCAAGTAATTTATTTCTTTATTTTCCTGTTATTTATCTAATCTATCTATATCAGTGTGTACTAAATATTCAGACCCTTAAATTTTTCACTCTTTGTTATTTTGCAGCCATTTGCTAAAATCTTTTAAGTTAATTTTTTTTTCCTTATTAATGTACACACAGCACCCCATATTGACAGAAAAACACAGAATTGTTGAAATTTTTGCAGATTTATTAAAAAAGAAAAACTGAAATATCACATGGTCCTAAGTATTCAGACCCTTTGCTCAGTATTTAGTAGAAGCACCCTTTGGTCTAATACAGCCATGAGTCTTTTTGGGAAAGATTTCAAGTTTTTCACACCTGGATTTGGGGTTCCTCTGCCATTCCTCCTTGCAGATCCTCTCCAGTTCTGTCAGGTGGATGTAAACGTTGGTGGACAGCCATTTTTAAGTCTCTCCAGAAATGCTCAATTGGGTTTAAGTCTGGGCTCTGGCTGGGCCATTCAAGAACGGTCACAGTTGTTGTGAAGCCACTCCTTCATTATTTTAGCTGTGTGCTTAAGGTCATTGTCTTGTTGGAAGGTAAACCTTCGGCCCCTTCTGAGGTCCTGAGCACTCTGAAAGGTTTTCGTCAGGATCTCCTGTACTTGGCCGCATTCATCTTTCCCCTCGATTGCAACCAGTCGTCCTGTCCCTGAAGCTGAAAAACACCCCCACAGCATGATGCTGCCACCACCATTCTTCACTGTTGGGACTGTATTAGACAAGTGATGAGCAGTGCCTGGTTTTCTACACACATACCGCTTAGAATTAAGGCCAAAGAATCTCATCAGACCAGAGAATCTTATTCCTCACCATCTTTGAGTCCTTCAGGTGTTTTTTAGCAAACCCCATGTGGGCTTTCATGTGTCTTGCACTGAGGAAAGGTTTCCGTCGGGCCACTCTGCCATAAAGCCCCGACTTGGTGGAGGGCTGCAGTGATGGTTGACTTGCTACAGCTTTCTCCCATCTGCCGACTGCATCTCTGGAGCTCAGCCACAGTGATCTTTGGGTTCTTCTTTCCTCTCTCACCAATCTCTTCTCCCCCGATACTCAGTTTTGCTTTTTTTGGCCGGACGGCAGCTCTAGAAGTGTTCTGGGTCGTCACAACGTCTTCCAGTTAAGGATTATGTAGGCCACTGTGCTCTTAGGAATCTTAAGTGCAGCAGAATTTTTTTTTTTTGTAACCTTGGCCAGATCTGTGCCTTTTTCCACAATTCTGTCTCTGAGCTCTTCATGCAGTTCCTTTGACCTCATGATCCTCATTTTCTCTGACATGCACTGTTAGCTGTAAGGTCTTATATAGACAGGTGTGTGGCTTTCCTATCAAGTCCAATCAGTATAATCAACACAGCTGGCACTCAAATGAATGTGTAGAACCATCTCAAGGATGATCAGAAGAAATGGACAGCATAGTTAAATATATGAGTGTCACAGCAAAGGTTCTGAATATTTAGGACCATGTGATATTTCATTTTTTATTTTTTAATAAATCTGCAAAAAATTCAATCAATTCTGTGTTTTTCTGTCCATATGGGCTGCTGTGTGTGGACATTAATGAGGAAAAAAATTACTTAAATGATTTTAGCAAATGGCGGCAATATAACATAGTGAAAAATTGAAGGGGGTCTGAATACTTTCCGTACCCACTGTATAGACTGTATATATTATATATAATATATATACTATATCATACTATATATATATATATTTATTTATTTTTAATTTCTGCAGGTTTGGTGCTCCATACATAACAAGAATGGCACAGTGTAGAGACTTGGAATTGTATAGTAAGAGATTTAGATTTAAAATTCATTAGGCTACTTTTACAAAAAATAATTTGTTACAAATTTGAAGAAAAATAAATAAATTCAAGACCAAAATTCGACTGTTTCAAAATATTCTGATGTCTATGAATCTATCAGTCTGCATTTGTATCGCTGAGGCCTAATGCACATACAGTAGGCTATATTGACAGATTATATTTTTGTCCCGTCCATTGGTTATCACTGTGTCAGTCCTTGCAATTTTGAAAGTGAATCCACATTTAGATGTGGAATGTGGCCCCTTGCCCTCCCTTTCTAATTATAAAAAGCACTTAAGTTTCATCGCGATCTCAACAAAGTTACATTATAATCAATAAAGCTCTACACTGCCCAGTGAATCCCTTGATTACAACGTGCTAATACTTTGTATAATAGATAGTTCATGATGTAGCGAATCATCTCAAGGGAAATAGAATAATTAATCCATACTAGTTATAATTAATTATGAATATTTTAGATCTGTTGTAGATATTTAGCTGACCTCTCAGGGCAAACTGTCTTGTCAATTCTTAGAATGTTAATTTCCTGGTTAAGGGAATTAACTTTCTTACTGTACAATTTTACAAAGAGCTTGTAGCATAAATCTGCATGATTAAGTGACTCCAGTTATGAGCAAACAATGAACAACGTCAAGTGTGATACAAGTAAGACTTTATTAACTACATAAACACTTAAACTATTCCAACATACTACATAAACACATAAAATGGTCTAACATACACGCACAACACCCATCATACAGTTGGTATAGGCAAAGGGTTAAAGCTAAGCTACAAAGGAGAGAGATACGATGAAGTTATGGACCATTTATAATTCCCAGATTGTACCGCCTGAAGGAAACACGATTCTTAGTTCAACACCTTTGTAAAAGTTGCAAGGTACCGAATGTATCAATTAATAAACAAGTTGGATACTTTGCAACGTCTTGTCTGTCGGACCGAGAGTCCTGATGCAATCTAAGGCTCAAGTTGATGGTTGCTAAGTGGTTGATGGAAAAGAACCAGTTTGATCATCTTATCTTGGTGAATGAAAGCCCTAGCCTGGAACAAAAACTTAGGGTGTCCTGGAGCATTCTAGCTCATGTTTTCATCTTAGAATCTAACTGAACCACCGACTCTGGGCGGGTCACTGTGTGAGGCCTTTAAGGTCTGAGAAGATTCACCCTCTCAAGATGGGCTTGTCCAATAGAAAGGCCTGGGGAGTTTTTATGACCCTTTGTGTGGAAGCATGGTAATTTGCATATGGAACTTGAATCGAAATTACTAAAGATTCTCAGGACACTAATATATTGCCTATGTACCAACATATAATATACGCGCTCGTTTAGATCATCAGAAGGCGAAATCATAGATACTAAACACGGTATATGTACATATAGGTAAGATGCCATGAACGAGTGGTTCCATCATAAGCCTGCATAAAACAGTATAAAATCTCAAAGACAACATACACAATGACCTGAAGGTGTGTGTTCATTCAAAGAAAGGTTTTCCTATGGATTAATTAGAGAAGAGTCCATTTCTACTGTGCACTGTGTCTTTCCTATGGAAATTGTAGTGAGAGGGGTAATTCTCAACATGCCATTAGGTCGTAAATGTATCTGATCTAGCAACGGTGTCGTGGTTTCCATGGGGACCAGGGGGGGGCCTGGTGTCATTCACAGACATCCTCGCACCCAGTTTATTGGGTGAGGGGACTGTGACGATTTGTTAATCTAATGAATAACTGATTTGTTAAATCAAATGAAAAATTGTGTTTGATTGGTCCAGACGCTACAATGACGTGCAAAATTATACCTAACAATGTAATTTTTCACTTAATATACTATTCTTAAATAAAGATAAAAATAATTGAAGTTAAGGATTGCTGTAATATACAGTACAATGCTATGTAAAATTAATTTAATACTAATTTTACACAGTAATAGTATTGTGGTACAGTTTATATGCAATAATGGTTTTGTAGCGATTGCTTTAAAGATTAATTTATTAATCAATTATTGTCATACTAAGTACACACAAACAACATTAAGTAAGGAATTATTCTTCTTATACTACGGTTACCATATGTCAATACATTGTTCAGATGTTGTATTTCAAAACATTTGTCAGGTTTTTGTCCATAAAACATTTGCTCCTTACGAAATTCCAAATTTACTATGGTTTTGCTACACTAACCATAGTTTAACTATGGTATTTGTTGAAAGGTGTGGCTATACAAATGGTTATCAATAGGCTGAAAAACCATGGTTACTACACTTCTACTATAATAAAACAATGGTTAATTTTAGTAAGGTGTGTGTATGATTAATTTCTTATGCATCTCATCCAACGCCTCTTTTGCTAGTTCCAAAACGTCGTTTTAAAGCTGGTAATGGAGGCTTGAGCCGCTGATAGCAGACTAATGCAGTTGATAATGAAGTCAGAGAGAGAGAGAGAGAGAGAAAGATTAAGTGTCTGTGAATTACCTGAGTAAAGAGATTTTGCCTGAGTCTGTGCACCTCTCAACAGTGTTTGGAAGCAGCGTCTCTTCTAATAGTGAAACTGTAAGTTCATTTTCTTCAAGAACAGTGCCATTATTACCTTGCTTGTGAGACATGTCATGTAGCTTTTAAGTTGCTAAACTGCTTTACTGATCATAATCACTCTGGTTGCTTGCGTAATCTCGGTTCCCTGAGATAAGGGAATGAGCATGGCGTTGTATGCTTATGGGGAAACTCCTGTTTACTCTGAATACTGAAGCCTGATTTGTTCACGTTCGGGTAGCTGTATGAGCAAATGGTGCTTCAGCACACCAAAAGGGGTGGAGCCGACTTATATTCTTATATAACCTATAAGTCGGCTCTGAGCACCATTTCGTCAGAATCTTTCGACTGATATCGACAGTCATCGACTCACGTGCAGCCTTATAGCACGGCAGGCTATGCAACGCTCGTTCAGGGAATGGAGTTTACTTAAGTAACCAGAGCATTCCCTTTCCAACAGTCTCTCCTGTTGTGTTGTATGCTTATGGGGAATGCGTCCAATAGCGGCGTACTATAAGCAAGTTGGCTCCTAAAAAGCATGAGCCAATTATGAGACTAAAGCCACCCAAGCCAGTATGAGGATGAGGTGGTTTCAATCTCTGAGCTCCCCTCAGGAACTTAACGACAAGGTCGTTTTTGCTGACTGACTGGCCAGCCATGAGAGCGTGATTTGCCGCGATGGCTGCCACATATTTGAGTGTGGAAGAGGTGCGCCCCTTGTCCAGCAGTGTCACCGGAGGACGGGTCCTCACTCTGTGCTGTACACCAGACCAAATCGTTTGAACCACTTGGGGATGTAGTCTCCATTTTCCTGGAGCTACATTGTTCTGGGACAGCATATCTGCTCCCTGATTCAGTCTGCCCAGCACGTGAACTGCCCTCAGTGAGAATAAGTTGCACTGTGCCCACAAGAGGAGGCGTCTCGCCATCCTGTAAAGGGGGTGTGACCTGACACCGCCTTGGTAATTTTTTAAAGGCTACCACCGTCATTTTGTCTGACGGACGTGGTGCACTCTGAAGGCTGGTAGGAAGGTTTTTAGGGATAGAAAAAACACCATCATCTCTAGGCAGTAAATACTCCAGGCTGGACCAGGAGCCTAATGCTGGTCTGCCCTCGTACAGTGCTCCCCAACCCAAGTTGGAGGCATCTGTCCTGACTACCTTCCTTCTGGAGGTCAGTTCTAATTAGATGCCTGTCTGAAAAAGGCAAGAGGCCTTCCAAGGGACCACAGTTCTGACTAGGGTTGGGTATCATTTGAATATTATCGATTCCAATTCTGCTTATCGATTCCAATACTTAACGATTCCTAGTTTTGATTCCAATAATGAAAAAAATATATATAAAAATTAAGTCAAACATTCAGATGCTAAACATATTTATTCTGTCTTTTTACAAAGCGTTCTGTTGCAGCTGAATAACATAAGCAAAAATCAGCAGCCTACAGAACACTTAGGCCTACAAGAGGAACATTCAAACAACCAAACTTTTACTGACGAGGTCTGGAACTTCATTCAAAATAAAGCTAATCCACTCTTTCCTAATGTTGGAATGCGATGGAAGGTTATGCAATGACTGTTTGTCAACAATTTGGCTTTGCACAGCATCTTATCTTTGGAGCCATCTTTATCGTTTAGTTTCTGTGTAGACCTGCATCCGTCTCTCTTGTTATTTACACTATGTGCACGACTCAGTAGGCGGGGCTAAACAGGCAGTGATGTAGAATCAGTGGGCGAGGCTAAATAGGCAGTCCTGTAGAAGCAGGCGTTGATCTTCTGCGGAGGCGGGGTTTACCCACTCTATTACGTCATTGAGCGGCACATTCCACAAGCTGTTGTTTTCGCAGACTGGCTTCAATATAAGCTGTTTTTAGACTAATGAGAAAGTTTTGAGTTCTGAAACTTACAGGATGTTTTTATAGTACAATGACCTCTTATATGTGAAAAGATCAAGGGAATTTTGATTTCTCAGTTCATGACCCCTTTAAGACAAAAAACGGCTGTGTTTTTGAGGATATACAAGTTTTGTGTATATTGGTCGCAAAATGTGAAAGAAGTCAGTTCCGGCCCGGAACTACCTTTTCTGCTGTGGAAATGCAAGGGAAACGGTTCGAGAACAGACACAGGCCAGGAAACTGCACCGGGACTGTGGTTCTCTGTGCTCGCACTTCAGATGTGTGTGTGGCATGCAAAACAGTGTGCAAGTTCTTTCCCTTCCTGCGCTTAAATGGTTTGCATTAAAATGACATTACATCACATGACATCACATTAAAATGTGAACACAGGAATCTCAAAAAG
Organism: Sinocyclocheilus anophthalmus; assembly: GCA_018155175.1. Taxonomy (NCBI): domain Eukaryota; kingdom Metazoa; phylum Chordata; class Actinopteri; order Cypriniformes; family Cyprinidae; genus Sinocyclocheilus; species Sinocyclocheilus anophthalmus. The sequence goes on from JADLZN010012040.1 coordinate 27,428, forward strand.
TGCGGGGGGCCAGAAACAGTCCAAAGGGCAGTCTGTGATGAGGGGATCTTGACATGAAAGTAAACGTCTTTCAGATCCACCGATAAAAAAACAGTCATATTTGCATGAGGATCTGTTTCAAAGTCAACATCCTGAACGAGCATTTCATCAGCGCATGGTTCATGCATTTGAGATTGAGGATGGACCTGAGCCCGCCATTTTTCTTGAGAACAAGCAAGTAGCGGCTGTAAAAGCCTGACTCGCTGTTCGCTAGATGGATGGTCTCTACAGCCCCTCTTGCAAGCAGACTTTGCCCTTCGACCCGGAGAACGTGTGCATCGTTGTCCTGTACCGAAGTTTGAATGACACCTCTGTGAGCGAACTGCAGTGAGTAACCTCATTCTATGGTCTGCACAACCCAACTTGACACACCTAGGATGACTTTCCATGCCTGAAGCCGGGTGGCAAGTGGTCTGAGTCTTTTTAATGGCAGATTGTCACAAAGAGGCGGGAAACTTACATTTGTGATAATGAGAAGAGAAGTGCACTTTTGAGTATGTGGGTCCGCTATCACAGCGGTAGTTTGCTTGTGCTCGTGCTGAGTGAGAAGGACGGGCCTAGCTTGAACAGAGCTTCCATCAACCAGAGCTAAGAGGAGGGATGGAGAGTGAGCTTGAGACTTCTTTGAGGGCAGTCCGGCCTTGGCGGGACCTGGCCCTCTCATCGTCCTCTCTGCATTGGGATCAGGACGGTTTCTGCGGCTCAGGGTCCAACGTCACTCTGGGGCAGGGTCCCTGGCACTTAGAAAATGGGTAGTGTTTAGCTGTCTTAGGGCGCTGTTGGAGCCTAGGCTCAGACTTTGGCTGAGGCTGGTCCAGAGACGGCACGGGTTTGGCAGGCTGCTGGGAGGAATTAGCTCGCTGTCCACGCTGGCCCGTGTTGAATCCTTGGGAGGAAGGGTGCTGGAACTCGCCCACTCCTCCACATCTGAAGCTGTCAGTGACATGGAGTCATCGGCGACAGCTTCCTCCTCAGATCCGCCGAAGGAGATCAAGCCGCTCACTGCAGACAAGGGTGCTGATTCTTACGTGTGAAATACACTGACGAGTCGAGGCATTGCGGGGAGAGTGAAGCATGTGGGACCTGTGCCGGCGTGAGTTGAATCGAGCCCGATAATTCAGTCCGCTGTTTCTTCCTCCGAGGCTGCTGGGAGGGAGAAATGGGAAAGCAGATGGGGAGGACCACATTCAAGAAATAAGGCGATTCGCAAGCGAGGCAGGGTGAGACTTATGCTCTCGCAATGAGAGCACTCTGTTCTGGTGAGTGCGAGCTTCTTGCTTCTTCTTCTTCAGAGTCCAGCGAGGAGATGATCTTCACGCTGAAGGAGAAAATTCTGACGAAATGGTGCTCTTATATAGCCATCTTATATAGCAGTCAGCCCCACCCCTTTTGGCAGGCCATTTGTTCATGCACAGATGTGAACAAATCAGGCCTCAGTATTCAGAGTAAACAGGAGTTCCCCCATAAGTGTACAACACAACAGGAGAGACCGTTCGAAAAGGAACGTCAGAGCAGCTCTGACAACATGTTTCTGTGCGAGTGTGTGTCTGTACTGTATGTGTGTGCATTTGTGTGGGAAAAGAGAGTATGTGCTTCCTGTACATAATAAAACGTAATTTCATATGTCGTGATGTAGACAGATGTCAAACTTTTTTCCAAGTTAATAATTACACAAAAAAAATACAGACATATTATAGTTATGATAACCGAAATATATGGACATTTAATACTTGCATGAATACATTACAGTTCGCTGTGAATATATATGTACAATAAGTGCAAATTGTGATGTATAAGCAGGCTAATCATTAGCTTTACAATATTCTAGTACGTAAGCTAACTAAAAAAAAACAGTAAGAACGAGAAATGTTGGATTTTACAACCTATAGTATGTGAACCATGTAATTTAAAAGACATTAATGGCCATTATAATGCAGTTCAAATGACATACTGTAAATCGGTTGCATGTGGCATCAACATATACATTTCTATGAGTAACATAAAGAGTATTAGAGTATTATTGAGCAGAGTATTATGAGAGGGAGAGTATTTGCAATTACCTGTGTTTATAAGGGCTGTGTTTATAATTTAAACTGTTAAGTTTTCGCAAAAGTCACTTTCCGGGAAAATCTGTTCAATCTGCGTCCATATTTGCAATGCCACAGATCGATTATATTTCGGCCATGCATGACCAAGTTCTGTCTACTTGAATGGGGAAACTGAAATCTCAAAAACTGCTTGCCAAACTCACATTTAAATAACATATTTCAAATCAGCAACAAAATCTGACATGAACTGCCCCATAAATGTTGTTTGTAATGCTCAAATAATGTTAAAAAAGCTTAAATACATCGCAACACTTTTAAGCTTATGCATCTCAACACTTTTGATTAATGGCTCTGCTCTTTTTAATTTAATCACTTCATGTAAATATTCATATGCATGTATTTGAGTCATGAAAAAATAACCTTTCAATGATGAATGATAGATATAGATGATAGATAGATAGATAGATCTATAATTTGTGGTTATGTGTCTACCTAAAATACTTATAAAATGTTCTGGAGATGAGATGTATTAAATGTCCATAATGGCAATGGTGTTTATTATCTCTCCACAGATTTTTATGAAAATTTGAAGATCCATGGCATTCCAGATAACATTACCGATTTCACTTCCAATTCCAGCAGTACCTAGAAAAACAGATGTTCTAATACAATGCATCTTAGAGAACAAGACACAGAGATTTCAGAGATTATTAAGAGGAAAAGATATTAATGGACTGTACCCTTTTGAAGACTGGAAAGATGATGTTACTCCATTAACTGCAGCAGTTTTATGTAGAAATGAAGAAATCTGCTCTTATCTACTTGAAGAGTCAGCTGATCCAAACAAACTCTCAACAAATGGACTAACTCCTCTACATTATGCTGCATTTACAACTGGGGTTCCACTGAGTATTGTGAAAAGATTACTTGCAGCAAAAGCTAACCCAAATGGACAAGGATTACAAATTTTAAGTCCATTACAATGTGCTGTTGATCGTGACCGTGAAGACATTGTGAAGGCACTTATAGAGGCTGGAGCTTCACCTGAAACTAACTATGGGGTGAATCCAGAGCTAGATAAAAAAGTGGAGAGAATGATTCATCAATTATCGTCACAGGATGAAGTGTTTGAGAAAGTACATCGGTTTTTCTCTCTTTCTTGTGCTGTACGAACAAAAACTCAGACAGAAGTTTACAGAGTCTATGAGGAACATTTCTTTCAAGAGGATCCTTTCAGTCATATTATTTTGTTTGAGGTGTATTTTGGTGTCATTGGTCAAGGTGCGGAGCAGTATCGTCAGAGCGCCATCAAGTTTTTAAAAGATACAAAGAGTGCAGAGAGATACATTGAGGGAGTCATCAAGCGCTTCCCAAAAATACCTCAGGAATACTGGCTGAATCCTCTAAACTGCTTATATGTTGCTTTATGTATCAGCAAAAGCATCTCTCCTCAGATATTCAGTGATCTTGTGCCTATTCTAACATACAGACTTCAGCACTCCGGAAATGCACAAGGAGAAAGCATCAATCATCTGATACTAAAGATACTCAGTTTAATGATGCAGAAGACGTCCGAGCAGAAACGGGTACTCAGTCATTCTGTCTATGAGAAGTTGTGCAAAAGTCTGTTGCCTCTAACACGTCCTGATTATTCAAGTCTGATTGGAGTTTGGACATATGGACTGTTTGCATGCATATATGATATTGCTCCTGAACTTGTAGCATTGTGTGGATTATCACCCGTCCCAGAGAAGATACTTAACACTGCAGAGATAGACATGGATGAAGTCATGAAAAAAAAGCTGCAAAATTTGGATGAATCACTGAGACATCCAGCAGGTTCGAGTGCAGTGGATAGTTTATGTGAGGAGACTGCAGCTCTATCAACAAGCAGGAAGAAGAAGAAAAAGAAAAAGAAGAAAATCCAGCAAGATTTGGGATCACAAGAAAGTGAGCAGCAAGATAAAGAGGAACCATATCCAGACACTGTAGTGACATCCATTGAGGAATCAAATTCAAGTGTGCAGCCGTTCACACATCCTGATGAGAACTCAAGAGAGTGGCGTCAAATCAGCTGTCGTTGGAGGTCCAAGCTTGAGAAGCTAGCTAACATTGATATTAATAATACCAATAGGCTGGGAAACCTTACTCTTGTACTCACTGATGAATTTCGTATCGCTAAAGGAAGTGATGGAACAGAAGTTTTCCTTGGTTTGAGGGATGACGGCACTGAGGTGGCTGTGAAACGAATGATTAAGTCTAATTACCAAGTCCTCAGAAATGAGGAAAAATTTCTACGACTTTTTGACAGTCCCTCTATTGTGCGATATGTGGACTTTGCAAAGGATAAGGATTTTGGATACCTTGTTCTTCAGCTTTGTGAGTACACACTGGAGGAATATATCCAAGATCATTTACCAGATGACAGCGCTGAGAGATCTTTGGTTCTGAAGAAGCTGGTGAAGGAAGTTCTCTGCAGCTTACAGGTTTTACACGACCAGCAAACCAAAGTGCTCCATCGAGATATCAAACCCCAGAATGTCCTGATTGGTAGGAGTTAAACCAAAGTTTCCACGTTTATTTAATTAATCAAAACTATGTTTTTAAAAGGACAATGGCCTTTACCTTTTTTCCAGACACAAAAGGAAAAGCGAGATTGGCTGATTTTGGCATAAGTCGTCGATTGAACCTCAGCCAAACCACTTTACGAACAAGCAGCGCTGGAACTAGATGCTGGAAGGCTAAAGAGACCATAGATGAGGAGGCCAACACTGGGTACAAGAGGAGCTCAGACATTCAGGTGGTCAACAATACTGTAATTTTAACTTAATTAAAGACTGTGATTAAAGTATATTATTAGAAATGCAATTATTGGCTTAAATATAAGTCATTTTAATTGTAGTTGGTGAAAACTCTAAACTAGTAACACTGTAACCTGTTTGAAGGTCGCTGGCATGTTAGTGTACTACATTCTCTCTGGAGGACAACATCCATTTGGTAAAGGTCCACGTTGTGAAGTCAACATTCTAGAAGGAAGATACTCACTGGATCATCTGGATGATGATGTAGCGAAGGATCTCGTCGAGAGGATGATAAATGAAGATCCAAATGAGAGACCAACTGTGGAGCAAACCCTCGCACACCCCTTCGTCTGGACTGATGACAGGTAAAATACTCCATTGAGTTGGCAATGACATTTATCAATCTAAAATGAACAAACACCTCATGACCTTATTAAACTCATGATTTGTTATTTTGGTACAAGCTAGAGAGTTTCAGCACTGCTTACAGTACTAGCAAGTTATGGTTTTATATTAAATGAAGGGAAAACTGCATTGCATATAAACGTTTTTATTAGCTGATGAGATTGAACTGTTTCTGAAATCCTGTCAGGAGAGTGGAGTATTTGAAAAAATTGGGGAACCAGAAAGAGGTTAACAACTATCGTAATGTTGATGAGGAGCTCCTTCAAGCCGCTGAAAAATACACAGAGGGGAAAAGCTTTTCTGATTGGAAGACTAAAGTGGGTCTAACTTCAATGCTCAAATATGCAAAAATACTTACATAAAATATGTAAATATATTTAAGAAATGTTTAATCTTCAAAACTTTGATTTAATGTCTTCAAGACTTTCCTCAGTTGAATGTAAAATCAGATAAATGTAGTGCATGGCCTGCTATAATCTTGGTCTGGAAAATAAATTGTATTTGTAATTATATTTCTTTTGTCAGTTTCCATCTGAGATTGTCCAGAAACTGGATGGTAAGAAGAAAGCCTATCCTGAGAACACACTGGGCCTGCTGCGATTTATACGCAACCTACACGAGCATTAGTGAGTGACATGTAATACCATACAAGGTATTTATACCAGAATAATTTAGTATTATTGTGTGTCAGACCATGTATTTCTTTCTCTACATAGTCCAGAGGACGCTGAGAGCATCAGCCTGATGGCTTCATTCCCTGATCTGTTTGGGAGTGTGTTCATGTTTGCGAAGGAGAGAGGATGGAACTCCAGAGCGAGTCTGAAAAAGTTCTTCAGCTCAGCTCCACAGATCTGATTGTTGTATTTTTGGTTTCAGTATGTACATTGATTCTACATCATGAATGAGTTTAAATGTATGGATAAATGTAGATGCAGTGTTTTTTTTTTTTGTTTTTTTTTTTTTGTTTTTCAGAAATGAGGCGCTGACAGCTGAAAAACTCTGACACTTGAGGAGACAAAATATACCAAGAGTATGTCGTACACCGAGCACGCAGTCTATGCTATGGGGCACCAGTACCCTAAATATCTGATTTTATTGTTTATAGCCTATTTACTACTTATTTTAAATGTACAGTATGATATTACTCAACCAATTGCTAACAACATTGTTTTGCTCCGCTGATCCTGTAATAATTTACATGTTCTGCAAGGTGTAAGAACAAGGAAGGGCGTATGCTTTCATTTCCAGGAAAATATAAGAGTCACATGCAGCGAGTCGGAAACTTTTCTTAGCATTATTCTTTTTATTTTGTTGTTGTTATAGGCTACTCAAGTACAGTGTCTTGTTTTTTAATCATGCTTGATTTGTTTGTTTTTATTTCACTGCTCTACAGAATAGATGTCTGTTAGAGTCATAAGGCACAACTTGACTTTACTTCTTCCTTAACGCAACAAAATCAGGACACCGATCTGATTAGAAAATCTCTTTAAAATTGGATGCAGTGATGGCCAGCATAAAATAGGCTGTATTAGTTGATGATAGTGACAAATAATAGCCTATGAAAGTGAGGAGGTCAGATGTGCCAGTCATAAATCAGTCCTAACTTGTACTTTTATATGTAATTTATTATTAAATTTAACGCTCTGATGTGACACATCAGTTTAATTGCCTGCCCAGATAGCAAAATTCCTGAGGCGCAGATCATGCCCACACCTGACACTTTCATCTGGCCCACCATAACCACAGAATAATGGCATTTGGGCCTTCCAGTTCTGTTTGCCAGATTTGGGCCACAAGCAAGCCAAAAGAAGGCCCAATGTCAGCCATGACTAGACCAAATAAAGCAGAACTGGCCCAAATCTGGGCCACATTGATTTTAATTCTGGCCCAGATTCAACACCATACTCCGGCCCACATACTGTGAAGAATGATGGCACTTGGGCCCAAATCTGGGCCACATTGATTTTAATTCTGGCCCAGATCCGACCCAGATTCAACACCTTGCTCCAGCCCACATACTGTGAAGAATGACGGCATTTGGGTGGTCTGCTCCTGTTTGCCAGATTTGGGCCACAAGTAAGCCAAAGGAAGGCCCAATGTCAGCCATGAACAAACCGCTTCGTCCACGGTGAAAGCCGATCCGGCGAAGGCCAAACAAAGTAGTTTCGCTTTCACAACGAAACACACAGCATCTTCACGACATGGCGGCGGCAACAACAATACTACAGCGAGAATAAAAGTTATGTCTTCTTTCTTTGCGTGAACATTTGGGCGGCGTTATGCAAATCTTCCCACACAATGACCTAGACATGTGGGGGCGTGTCAGAACGAGCCGTTTTAGGTAGGCGGGTTGACTCTTAATTTTTATAAAGAATATCTCTTTGGATTGAGACTTTAGTCTTTGCAACTTTTAAAAAAAACCCCAAAAGGAACCAAATCTTATTTATGCACCAAGAGATTGTAACACTCCTAAGAGAAAGGAAAACTTGAAATTGCAATTTAAATCTTTTTAAGTTAAATATTAATATAATAATTAGATAGGCTATTATTACATATAATTTGGTAGAAAAACAGTGTTGCACGTTTTACTGGTGCAAAGATGCGTAGTGGTGATATTTATTTTGTACAACATTTGCAACTGCTTTTCATCATTAGAAGCATCTGCAAATTAAAGTGTCATCTGTTATAGGCACTACTGAACAGATATTTAGAAGTTGATTTTAAAATGCAAAGTTTTTCAAATTAAAATAAAGCTATGCAAACACTTGCATTCTATAACACTATAAGTGTGTCCCATACGGTAATGAAAAGTTCTACACACACTTGTGGTCTTCATTCTCACTTGAACACTTGGGCCAAATACAGGACATAGAAGTAGTAAAGTGGTCAAGTGCAAAGACCGAAAGTGGGGGTATTTGGACAAGGCATCAGTCACCTCGGACTTTTCTGAGAATCGGAGCTCTACGAGGACGTGAACGCTTTTCGCAATTTTTGAGATGGGCAAACTGAGCGGATCACTTTTATGATACTGTACGGGTCATCAATCGCGGCATCTGCATCTTCATCTGACTTTTTTGTTGTTAGATCCAGATTTCTCTGCAGTTGGTGTGGGTTGTAAAAGGCACTAAATATCAGCTTTATGCTTTACATCAGGCAATCCGTAGACTGCATGCTTCATAAGGGTACCCTAGAGTTTTCTTAGCGTAAGGGCTTTAATGCAACCGCGTTTAGTCCCCTAAAAAACAAGATTTTAATTGTTTATATTTCATATTCATGTTGTAAATGTACAGTATGGTATTAGTAAACAAAGAACGCACTGTTTTGCTCACGTGCTCCTGTAGTGAATGACGTATTCTGACAGATGTAGGAACAAGGAAGGGCGTTTAGTTTCATTTTCACGCAAATCTGAAGACACAGACACAGTAATAGACTACTGTGCGTAAGTATTATCTTTATTTGTCGTTATTATAGGGTACTCGAGTAACATTACAGATTGTAATCATACTGTTTTCAGCTTTGCAGAACAGATGTGTTAAGTCATATATGGCACATTTTGTTTTGTCCTTTTCCTTAACGCAGCATACACACACTCTGGGACCTGGGGCCTCATTTATAACCGTTGCGTACGCACAAAACCAGCCATGAAAGAGGCCTACGACACTTCCTACGCAAAAGTTGGAATTTATAAAAACAAACTTAGAAAATTTCCACACATGCATGCAAACTCTGACCCATGCATACGAACTAATTTTCCTGGAGTGAGAAAATGAATGAAGTAAAAACAACGATTTTAAGCTCAGTTTTTATGTCGATATACACATTTACATGAAATATTCCTCTCTCATTAATGGAGATAAGGACTGAAATTACATAAAGTACTTTATGCAGAAGTTAAACCAAAATTACCTATATGAATTTAGACATATTTGTAGTGGATGCGCTTGATCACTTTTCCTCTTTTAATGACAGCGAGGAGTGCTATAGGTGCACAATAATTCATTTTTACAAAGCTCATCGTCTGAAAAGCGGGTGTGCTCTGATTGGCAGCTATCCAGTCCGTTGTGATTGGCAGAATACCTCAAGCATGAGACGGAAATATTACGCCCCTCACCATACGATGCCCTGTCAGGCCGGAGCTTAACATAAAACCATGTCTGCATTTTGTGATCGGAGAAATGACAAACAACACGTGCTACTCTACACTGCCCAAAAAACGTCACTCGCGTTTGAATCGTCAGTGTCAAATTCTTTAAATATAAAAAACGTACTTACAGTCTGTGGAGTCAGAACAGCCGGCATTGTAGTCTACTCTACAATCCAGGATCAGGAAACAGTCCTCCATAAATGCCCTGGACACATCTGAATATTTGGTTTGACGCCTTCTTCTTTTGCGTGAACATTTGGGCAGCGTTATGCAAATCTTCCCACATAGTGATGTAGACATGTGGGGGCATGTTAGATCGAGCCATTTTAGGCAGGCATGGTTAACTCTAACTTTTATAAAGAATATCTCTTTGGATTTGAGACTTTATCCTTTGCAACTTTACAGATCTTCTTTATTCACAATCAGCTTTGTAACACTCCAAAGAGAAAGGAAAACTACATCTCTACAACATTACGAAAAGTACCGCTGTATTTGAAGGAGGCCTACAACTGGAAAAAACAGTAAGAGTTACCCTTTTTCCTTTAAAAATACGTTGTTAGTGATGCAGCCGATCTCAGACAATTATCCACTGCACTAACTATAGCCTATCGTTTCCACCAATAAAATATCTCCAAACAATGTCCCCTATCGGCAAAACTGCATAAATTAAATTTGATTTGAATTGTTTAAAACAATTGAAATATTATTTGGCCAGTGGAAATGAATGAGATCAACTCTATTCTAAATCCTTTTTCTGATAACTATTTTAAACAGTTTTTATTTTTATTTATTCTAAAACATAACAAGGATACAGGATGATTTTTAGCAATAAAAAATTAATGTATATGTAACAAATGGCATTTATAGTCCGTATACCCTTAATATGTTGTACCTTTGACGGTGTTAAACATGGTGTCACGTGGATGGGAATATGCATAGAAATGATATTCTATGTTATGCATAGTAAAACTAGGCGTTGTACGCTCCATATATGGTGATTTCGGGGAGATGGGGTGGAGATGCACGTACGCACAATCTTCCCCTGACTGGGATTTATAAAGGGATTTTTGCGCAGGTTCTGGCATAATCTAGCAATTGTGCTTACCTACACTTTTAGGATGAAAAAGTTTACTACTGAAAGTTTTATAAATGAGACCCCAGATCACTTGCTTCTTGAAAATTGGACATAATGGCTCTTCATTCACATTGTATGTTTCAATCGGACTGAATTAATTTCCGATTGATGAATCTGAATGTAGTATTTACACTGACGCTAAATAAAGTGATGGGGTTGATGTGCGCGTTTATATGTCACAAGCTTCAAATCAGAATAGATTTTTTTTTACATGTGCACATTGCACAAATATAGAGTTTCTCACTGTTTTGCACATAATAACCACTCTCCTACACGTTTTTTTTTTATTTGTTTTTAACAGCAGAATTCATATTTATTTATTTATGGATAAATATACATATAAACCACTCTGCCATGCTGCTCTTATTTATCATGCAGTAAAAATGCCCCTCCCCACGCCCAAAACGGGTTGCCTGTGGATGCACATGCGCAGTCCGATCGAGTGTTTGCATGCACTCTCAATCGTATTAGAAAGGAATAAACCACCCCCTTCAATCCGATCGAAATTTCATTCTGATCGAGCTCAATCGGATCGATTAAGGTGTTTACATGAAGGCTTTGAGCCGTCAATCCGATTACAAACTGATTATTCGGTTGCATGTAAACGTAGCCGCATGATTGCCGATATATTTTTAGCCTATTCTCTAGTTTGATCATTTTGACCACACACCACCACCCCCACACACAAACACCACACACACACACACACACACACCACACACACACACACACACAATCACCACCAACACAATGATTAGAAAACAATTGTGAATTTAAACAAAAAATGTTGATAATATTGCTTTTGCTGGTTTCAAGAGCTGCCACTACACCACAACTGACACTTGAAAGCGGGCAATTATATGGACAGATTATCATTATAAATTTTTATAATCTAAATATTACTATATATAACATTTATTTTAAACCATTTTATTTCTTATGCTCTAAAAACAATGTAATGACATGAAAAAATACTAAATTCACAAAGCTTTTTATTTCTGGTTCTCAGGTGGATATAACATATTTTTCTTAAATATATGCATGCATGTGTATGTATGTATACATAATAAAAACATATACAATTAATAATAATATTTTTTGATTTTGTTGCCCAACAATAATTTTGTTGTACATTTGGCAGTCTTTAGACTTGTTCTGTAGTTCACAACTACTTATAAAAAAAACATTAAAGAATGAGATGTATTAAATGTTCATAATGACAATGGTGTTTAACATCTCTCCACAGACTGTAATGAACATTTGAAGGCCCATGGCATTCCAGATCTCACTTCCAATTCCAATTCCAGTGGTTCCTAGAAAAACAGACCCTCTAATAAAATGCATCATAGAAAACAAGGCAGAGAGACTTCGCAAATTAATAAGAGGCAGAGATATTAATGGACTGTACCCTTCTGAAGACTGGAAAGATGATGTTACTCCATTATCTGCAGCAGTTTTATGCAGAAATGAAGAAATCTGCTCTTATCTACTTAAAGAGTCGGCTGATCCAAACAAATCCTCAACAAATGGACGAACACCTCTACATTACGCTGCATTTACAACTGGAGTTCCACTGAGTATTGTGAAAAGATTACTTGCAGCAAAAGCTGATCCAGATGGATTTCAGTTGTTCACTCCATTACAATGTGCTGTTGATTGTGACCGTGAAGACATTGTGAAAGCACTTATAGAGGCTGGAGCTTCACCTGAAAGGAACTATGGGGTGAATCCAGAGCTTGATAAAAAACTGGAGAGAATGATTTGTCGATTGTCTTCACAGAGTCAAGTGTTTGAGAAAGTACATCTGTTTTTCTCTCTTTCTTGTGCCGTTTGCTTGAAAAAGGAGATAGAAGTTTTCAGAATCTATAAGGAAAATTTATTTCAAGAGCATCCTTTCATTCATACAATTTTGTTTGAGGTGTATTTTGGTGTCATTGGTCAAGGTGCGGAGCAGTATCATCAGAGCGCCATCAAGTGGTTAAAAGACACAAAGAGTGCAGAGAGATACATTGAGGGAGTCATCAAACGCTTCCCAAGAATCCATCAGAAACACTGGCCGATTGCACTGAACTGCTTATATGCTGCTTTGTGTGTCAGTGAAAGCATTTCTCCTCCTGTATTCAGTGATCTTGTGTCAATTCTAACAAAAAGTCTTCAGCACTCTGGAAATGCACAAGGAGCAATAATCAATCAGGTGATTCTTACGATACTCAATGTCATGATGCAGAAGACGTCTGAGCAGAAACTGGGACTAAACATTTCTGTCTATGAGAAGTTATACAAAAGTCTATTGCCTCTCACACGTCCTGATTATTCAAGTCTAATTAGAGTTTGGACCTATGGACTGTTTGCCTATATATATGACATTGCTCCTAAACTTGTAGAATTGCCCTCTGTCCCAGAGAAGATACTTAACACTGCAGAGATAGAGATGGATGAAGTCATGAAAAAGAAACTGCAAAAGTTGGATGAATCACTGAGACATCCAGCAGGTTCGAGTGCAGTGGAGAGTTTATGTGAGGAGACTGCAGCTCTATCAACAAGCACGAAGAAGAAGAAAAAGAAAAAAAGAAGAAAAAAATCCAGCAAGAAGAAGGATCACAAGAAAGTGAAGGTAAAGAAGAACCATTTCCAGACACTGTAGTAGACCATCCTTGAGGAACTCAAACTTCCCTGTGCGCCATTCCACGCCTGATGAGACAAGTATCCAGAAGGTGGCATCAAACAAGCCATCGTTGGAGGTCCAAGCTTGAGAAGCTAGCTAACATTGATGCTAGCAAAACATACAGACTGGGAAACCTTACTCTTATTCTTGACCCTGAATTTCTGATCGCTAAGGGAAGTGATGGAACTCAAGTTTTCCTTGGTTTGAGGGATGACGGCACTGAGGTGGCTGTGAAACGAATGAACAGGTTTAATTACCAAGACCTCAGAAACGAGGAGGAATTTCTACGACTCCCAGAACTTGAAAGTTCCTCCATCGTGCGATATGTGGACTTTGCAGAGGATGCACATTTCGGATATCTTGTTCTTCAGCTTTGTGAGTACACACTGGAGGAATATATTCAAGATCATTTACCAGATGACAGCGCTGAGAGATCTTTGGTTCTGAAGAAGCTGGTGAATGAAGTTCTCTACAGCTTACAGGTTTTACACGACAAGGAGACCAAAGTGCTCCATCGAGACATCAAACCCCAGAATGTCCTGATTGGTAGGAGTTAAACCAAAGTTTCCACGTTTATTTAATTAATCAAAACTATGTTTTTAAAAGGACAATGGCCTTTACCTTTTTTCCAGACACAAAAGGAAAAGCGAGATTGGCTGATTTTGGCATAAGTCGCCGACTGAAACAGGGCGAAACCACTTTACGAACAAGCATCGCTGGAACTAGATGCTGGAAGGCAAAAGAGACCATAAATCAGAAAGTCAACACTGGCTACAAGAGGAGCTCCGACATTCAGGTGGGTTTTCAATATTTATCAATTAACTCAAAGTTAGCTAAAACTTGACTAATTCTGAATTAACACTGTAAGCTGTTTGAAGGTTGCTGGGATGTTAGTCTACTACATTCTCTCTGGAGGACACCATCCATTTGGTGAAGATGTGGATTGTGAGTACAACATTTCACGAGGAAGATACTCACTGGATCATCTGGATGATGACGTAGCGAAAGATCTCGTCGAGTGGATGATCAATGAAAATCCAAATGAGAGACCAACTGTGGAGCAAACCCTCGCACACCCCTTCTTCTGGACTGATGATAGGTATAATGTGATCTTGATGACATTTGACAGGTGAAATACAGTACAAAGCTTGAATGAATTTGTCCGAGCCATGAGTCATTGCTCCCAATATGTTCCTTTTAAGCCTAAAACAATCTGTTTTCAATCACAATTTATTTGTATGTAGTTTTTAGACTCTATAGAATAGATGATACAGCTGATTATAATATGTTTCTGAAATCGTCTCAGGAGAGTGCAGTATCTGAAAATATTGGGAAACGAGAAAGAGGCTGAAAACTGCCGTAACTCAGACGAGGAGCTCCTTAATGCCATTGTAAAATACAGCGAGGGGAAGAGCTTTTTTGAATGGAAGACTGAAGTAAGTCAATCATTTTAAAAACCAGCTGTTATTGCTTATTTTATGCAACATAATTGACCTTGCTTTTATTGTTGAAGTTTATTAAGAAATGCATTGTTCAGTGTCAAAATATGGTTTTCACAGTTGCCTTCTGAGCTTGTGCAGAAACTGGATGGTAAGAAGAAAGCCTATCCTGAGAACACACTGGGCCTGCTGCGATTTATACGCAACCTGCACGAGCATTAGTGAGTTACAGGAATAACTGGCAACGGATCGTTGAATTGCAGGGAAATGTTGCATATCAAATCCTGGCCTGGTAATGCAATGTTGACAATGCAAGATGGAGTACAAATAAATTAGCAACTGATCAAGAATGATCAACAGGCAGGAGAGAAGTATCAAAGAATTGTATAAAAAAACTAATTCAGTTTTAAGACTTTCTTGCGCAATAATTGTGTTTTATGTCATTCTCTCCACAGTAAAGATGATGCTGTGAAAATCAACCTGATGGCTTTATTTCCTGATCTCTTTGGGAGTGTGTATATTTTTGCCAAAGAGAGAGGATGGCACTCCAGGGAAAGTGTTCGTATGGACATCAAGTCAGCGTCATGAGCGTTAAGATCTGACATAACATTTTGCAGTCATTGCAACACAGTGACTGAGCATAAATACTGAACATTTACACAGTACAGCTTTTAAACAATTTTTGGTTTTTTTTCAGTTACTAAAACACAGATGATTTAATCTTTTGTTACATAAATCTGCAACATAAATTTGAAAAATATATAAATACATTTTTTATATATTTTGTACTTGCATGCAATTTATCTCATGGATCATGAAAACTTTTCAGTGCGATGTGAGACCTGCTGTGGTGCTGTTTAGTGTTTTTAGAGACAAAAAAAAACTATATAAAAAGTGCCTTATAACCTGGTGAGCCTGGGATTGGCAGGAAAATCTCATGATAATGTCATGTACAAAATGAATCATAATCACACCTTTTGATTGGTTAGGTAATGCATTATAATGTGACAAGTATAACATGTCCCCTCACGAACTATAATGAACGATTTCGAATACATTCAGTGCTGTGCAGTAGATAAACCTTATTGTTGTTATGTGTTAAGAAAGTTGTTATTATTATGCAAACAATGTGCAAAATATACAGTATAATGGCTCATCTGATTTAAAACAAATGTAGATCTATTCCTCTCAACAGACCTTTGTCTTCTTCTTACGTTTCTCTTAATTTGTGTTTTTCTCCATCCACTGGTTGGATATGTTCAGCGCCGCTTTAAAATAAAAAGAAACTACCTTTTATTGCACATTGTTTGATCAATTCGCTATTGAAAATTCCCAGTTTCTCATCCACGCCCGCACTGATATCGTGCATCTCGCTGCCGGGTCAGAGCTTCACAGACCCGGATCTTGAGCACCAGCTGACCGAGAGAGTAAACAGTGCTGAGAGGAAGAAGGGAGAAGTTTCTGCTCTCGGTCTTCATAAAGCTCGCGGAAGCTTAGGATTTGCAAACGTTATATCATCGCCAAACGCGGGCAGAGATGACCTCGTCCAGACGAAGTGAAAGTGACTGGCAAGGTTTAGTGAACGAGGTGAGTGCTGCTTTGCTGAAACATGAAGATGATGGCTGTTTCCATATGGCACTGCATCGCCAGCCACCTGCACTCAACAGAGAAGAGATGCACAATACACTCGCGTTTGTTACTCGGGGAAATCAGATGCGTGCTTTAGTGGAGAGGTTTGGGGCTGTCGGAAGGGTCAGTTTTATCATCAAAACGGTCTCAAATTAGATATGTTTAAACGGGTTAAAAAGTACCTCATATAGATGGACTATATTTTCCAACAACATGGGGATCCTCGTGTTATTATAAGAAAAAAAAGAGAAAAAGTTGATGAAAAGGTGAATTAAAATTAGAAACATATCGATTTTTAGTTGGTTTAGCTTGTTTGAGTCATCTTTGAAGTTGGCTGAGGCCCACTGTTGAAATGACCAGACATTAAATAAAAAAAAAAAATATTATATCTTATATACCCAATTTTCACAAAACACATATTCGCAAACATTGATTTTAGTTGTTTTCGCTTGTTGGAGTAATATTGGAAGTTGGCGAGGCCCATTGTGAAATGAACAGACATTTTAAAATATATATTTTTAATCTTAATATATTATCTATATATATATAGGAGAGAGTATTTTCTTTTTTGAGGTGTAAATAAATTAACACACACACACACACACACACCACAACACACACCCATATATATATATATATATATATATGATAATAATGAAAATAATTTTTTTTCATTGCGTGTCAAATCAGCCAAATTCAGAAAATTTGTTGTTTTAGTTATGAGTCATCTTTGAGTTGATGAAGAACCACTAGTGAAATGATCACTTTGAAAAAAAAAAAAAAAAATAATAATATAAAAAAAAATTATATATATATATGATTATTTTTTTAGGTTGAAAATAAAACAAAGATTAGGTTATGGAGAAAATAAATTGGTATTCTGTGTCAAACCAGCCAAATTTTAACCGGCTAAATTTTTAGATTTTGCTAATATTTATTCTGAATAAAGGCAACGATAAATAGCCAAAATGTCATGAATTAATAATGGTTTGCTGAATTGTTTTCTCGTTTTCCAGTTTAGATGAAATGTGTTATTTATTCAAGGAAATGTTGTCACATCCCAGTCCTAAAAAGTGATGTAGTAGTCTAAAAAAAAAGTCATCCATTCATCCATCTATCAGTCTTTCTGTCTAATCTATCTAATATAGCTTAATTATAATGCTTTTATTTTTGCAATTATTTTTTCTTTTGTGACTCATTTCTGCAGTTCTTGATATGCAAACGTAAGCTGGAGAGCAAGAAGGACGCGCTCCTCATTCTGTCCAAAGAGCTGGACAGCTGTCAGCAGGAGAGAGACCAGTACAAACTGATGGCCAACCAGCTGCGAGAGACACACCAGAGCTTGAAGAAGAAATACAGAGAACTCATTGTGTGTTGCATGCTTACTGTGCATTATTATGTCGATTTAAAGGTTTCTTGGCTTCATAGTTCATCAGTATGTTTTATAATGAATTTCAGGATGGCGACTCTTCACTTCCACCGGAAAAACGTAATCAGGTGATGATTGTGATATTTCACCTTTCAAGTTCTTGCAGGAAATTACTATCTCCTTCTCTCTGCATTTCTGTCTCTCTCTCTGTCTCTTTCTCTCTCAGGTCAATCTGGCTCAGTTGTTAATGGATTCGAGGGAAAGAAACAAGAAGCTAGCCGACGAGATAAAGGAACTGACTCAGAGACTCAGCGAGACACAGGGAGACAATAAGGTACTCATAAAACTATTCAAAAACAGCTATGTTTCCATCCAAAGATGTGAATTAGCTTGTGCAAAAAAAATTGCAATATTGCATAAAACATTTGTGAATAAAGCAGCGCTTCCATCCCATGTGTTCAATAGCACAACATTGTCACTTCCTGTGAAAATGGCACAAAGTATCAGTAATAAAATTAATAGAAAGTTGCTGGAAATGAGGAAGCATGCAACTTTTTTTCCACACACGATAAACAAACCCTGTTGTGTTATTTTTGCATTCGGATGTCCTGATGTTTGGGTGTGCAATCGTGTGAGATAGTACTGGTAGGTAGTTATACCAAATCATTTTGATGACAGACTTTGGTTTAGGCGTTTCAGAACAACTATAACAATATTTGAGATGGTGTGCAATGACACTGGCTAGTCCAGTTATCCAATCACATGATATGTTGTGGCAAGGTCACATAGGTTTTTTGTTGCACATCCAAGAATTTATTTGGTAGCTGTGTTTCCTTTGCATTTTATGTGCATTGCATTATTTATGTGCATTCAATTTCTTTTTACATAATTAAAAAATTATCCACCTCAGTTGAGTGCGTAGGTTTTTAGGTGCATGTTAAGATTTTATGCACGTCTTGGAGTTTTCATCCATTGTTTTTTTTAATGCAATATCCCAAAATTTGCATGAAAATACATGGACAAATTGATATACAAATCTATAATAAGCTTTTCACTTCCCTGCTGTCATCTTCCCTTCATAGCTGTTAAGAATGACCATCACCAAACAGAGGCTTGGGGACGATGAAGTCGGGGTCAGACATTTCCCTGCTCACGAGCGCGAGGATCTGGTCAGGCAGCTGGAGAAGGCAGCACTGCATGTGCGTCTTTATACATTTAGGTTTTATATGATTCCCATCCTCTTTTATTGCACTTCTTGCAATTCAAGTGAATAAGAACAACATGTTTTTCATGATCTCTCTGGTGTCCTATTCATGTTTTCAGTATGTGATAGTAATTCAAATACAGCACTTTGTGAGAATATCCACTGGCACTGTTATTTTAAGAGAGAAGAGCTTGAACACAGTCTGAAGACGCTGAGCGATGAACTGCAGGATGTAAAGGCAGAGAGGACCGTGTTTAAGGAGAAGGCTGAACGTCTCAACCTCGAGCTGAACCACATCTTGGGCGGCCAGGAGAAGCGTATCATCGATGTGGACGCGCTCTGCATGGAGAACAAGTCAGGGAGTGTTAATGTCGCTCGTCAGATCTTCGTTATGTGTAATGCAGTGGTTCTCAACCATTTTGACTCCAAGGCTTCCTCATTGTGTGTTTTTTGAAGGCCTCCTCCACACGTCGGCTAGGTTTGCTCTAGTATATCTGCTGTAATGAGTTTTGATTTAAAAATTTTTTTTTTTTAATTTACAGAAATTAGGTTTGTCCATAGATAAAATAGAAAATAAGTAACTTATAATTACAATTGAAGTACGTTTTTAAGAGCTGAATGTTCTTCTGGGATCCCGCTTTTTAAACCATCAAGTTTGACTTTTCTGTATGTTAGTAACTTACAGAATTTTTACTCCCAATTATAAAACGGAGATTTCCGGTGCTTGATTCTGATTGGCTGAGCCATGTTCGAAGCTGTTGTAAATGACTCTACAAACACACACCTTTGTTTACTTCTGTGTGTTGTTCTGCAACCACTTTGTTGCAACCACAACTGTTTCTGAGGAACTACATTGTTTGGTGGAAGAATACCGTTTTTATTAATAACAGCTAACTCCGCTTCGCGCCGTGCCTAACAACGCCCCTGTAAACCATGGCTTCACGGGGCTTATTGCTTTATTTTACCCACTATTTTTAACCAATGAGTTTGACTTTTCAAGATGTTTTGTAATTTCCCAGCTACAGATTGTTTTTGGATTAACATAAATATTGAATATAAAAAAGTGTATATATATATTTAGCTTATTTTTGTCTTATTTAAAATTTTTTTTGTCATATTTAGACCCCTTTAATGTTTGCTGAGGCTCCCTAGTGAAGAACCACAAGAGAAATGGCCATATTAAAGTGTTCATACTGGTTTTTCCAACATGGTTAGCTGGTTTATTGCTGGTTTAAAGTGGACTACCAGGTCTAACTACCCTTCCAGCTGCTGACTAGTCCTTTAGACCAGCCATTATTATCTAGTGACCACAAAAACCATGTAAAAAAGCATTCAAAACTGGTTTTCATTAGGCTTTGGGGGGGAGGGGGTTCCTTTTTATTGTACAGGCTGAATTATACACAGTTTTGATTTGCTACACAATTTTGAGTTTTTCGTGTTTTGTTGTATTGCAGATACTTGCAAGAGAGATTCAAACAAGTTCAAGAGGAGGTCAGTCTGTTGAAGAGTAACATTCAGAAATATAAGGTAAGGCTGAAAAGTCTTAATTTATTCATTTTTTTAAAGGTTTAATCAGAGTTTAAGTTACACAGCTTTAATATTGCATTGTAATATTTCACTGTATTTGCAATATCGCTGTCTTGCTGGATATGTCATAGACTGCTCTGGATCGCAGAAGAAACCCTGAGATCGGTGGCAAGTCTAACAGCAGAGCACTTACTGGAGTCCTTTCTCCTAAACAAGGTGCTCAGGTCACGTGATTGCTTTTGTCTGAGAAGCTTAAAGAACTGAACTAACAAGGAAGTGAAGAAATGTTGCTATTCAGCATGTCATACGAGTGCATTCACTTCTTCACACCTGTATTCCTGATGATTGCAGTGCAGGGTTTGTTGTCCGAGGATAATGGTTGCAGTTTACCAGCCACACCTCAGTCTATCTCAGACCTGAAGTCTTTAGCCACAGCCTTACTGGAGACCATTCATGAGAAGAACATAATCATTCAGCACCAAAGACAGACCAACAGGTTTGTTTGTAACTGCTTTTGCACGGACTGTTTTATCATTTATCACAAAAGCTGTATAATAAAAAGAAATGTTGTAGAAACAATTTCACTCCGGAATTACAAATCACAATTAATTACAAGGAAATTGCAAGTAACACTGAATTAAGCTTGAAATTAAGTAGGAAGACTGAAATAAAAAAAATTGTAAAACATACTCGAATAATCTTTATTTTATTTACATCATTTTACATCATTTATCTTAATACCTGCAGGTTGCATTCACAAAATTATTAGAAAAATATGTCTCATGTTATCATTTATGGAAATTGCACTTTTGACTTTATAACTCGCACTTTTGACTTTAAATCTCGCACTTTTGACTTTATAACTCGCACTTTTGACTTTATAACTCGCACTTTTGACTTTAAATCTCGCACTTTTGACTTTATAACTCGCACTTTTGACTTTAACTCGCAAAATTTTTGACTGTATATTCGCAATTCTTGAGTTTATATCTCGCAATTTTGACTTTATAACTCGCACTTTTGACTTTAAATCTCGCACTTTTGACTTTATAACTCGCACTTTTGACTTTATATCTCGCACTTTTGACTTTATAACTCGCACTTTTGACTTTAAATCTCGCACTTTTGACTTTATAACTCGCACTTTTGACTTTATATCTCGCACTTTTGACTTTATAACTCGCAATTTTGACTATAACTCGCAATTTTGACTTTATAACTCGCAATTTGCCTTTATATCTCGCAATTGTGTTTATTTCTCAGAATTGAGTTTATATCTCGCAATTTTGACTTTATATCTCGCAATTTTGACTTTAACTCGCAATTTTGACTTTTATAACTCGCAATTTTGACTTTATAACTCGCACTTTTGACTTTATAACTCGCAATTTTGACTTTATAACGCGCAATTGTGAGTTTATATCTCGCAATTTTGACTTTTATAACTCGCACTTTTGACTTTATAACTCGCACTTTTGACTTTAACTCGCAATTTTGACTTTATATCTCGCAATTTTGACTTTATAACTCGCAATTTTGACTTTATAAGTTAACTCGCAATTTTGACTTTATAACTCGCAATTTTGACTTTATAAGTTAACCCGCAATTTTGACTTTTATAACTCGCAATTTTGACTTTATAACTCGCAATTTTGACTTTTATAACTCGCAATTTTGACTTTTATAACTCGCAATTTTGACTTTATAACTCGCAATTTTGACTTTTATAACTCGCAATTTTGACTTTATAAATTAACTCGCAATTTTGACTTTATAAATTAACTCGCAATTTTGACTTTATAAGTTAACCCGCAATTTTGACTTTATAACTCGCAACTGTGTTTATATCAAGCAATTCTGACTTTATAACTCACAATTAATTCTGACTTTATAACTCGCAATTCTGACTTTATAACTCGCAATTCTGACTTTATAACTCGCAATTCTGACTTTATAACTCGCAATTTTGACTTTAGAAATTAAACTCGCAATTTTGCCTTTATAAGTTAACCGCAATTGAGTTTATATCTCGCAATTTTGACTTTATAAGTTAACTCGCAATTTTGACTTTTATAACTCGCAATTGGGAATTTTAGCTCGGCATTTGGACTTTATAACTCGCAATTTGGTTTGACTTTTATATCTCGCAATTTTGACTTTATAAGTTAACCCGCAATTTTTACTTTTATAACTCGCAATTTTGACTTTATAAATCACAATTTTGACTTCATAACTCGCAATTCTGACTTTATAACTCGCAATTTTGACTTTATAACTCGCAATTTTGACTTTATAACTCACAATTTTGACTTTATAACTCGCAATTTTGACTTTATAACTCACAATTTTGACTTTATAACTCGCAATTTTGACTTTATAACTCGCAATTTTGACTTTATAACTCGCAATTTTAACTTTATAAGTTAACTCGCAATTTTGACTTTATAACTCGCAATTTTGACTTTATATCTCGCAAATTTGACTTTATAACTCGCAATTTTGACTTTATAAATTAACTCGCAATTTTGACTTTATAACTCGCAATTCTGACTTAATAACTCGCACTTTGACTTTATAAGGTACACCGCATTTTGAGTTTATATCTCGCAATTTTGACTTTATATCTCGCAATTTTGACTTTTATAACTCGCAATTTTGACTTTATAAATCACAATTTTGACTTCATAACTCGCAATTTTGGAATTTTTTATCGCAATTTTGACTTATGAAGTTAACCCGAAATTTGACTTTATAACTAACGCAATTTTGACTTGATACTCGCAATTTTGACTTTCTACCTCGCCAATTTTAACTGTAGAAGTTAATCGCAATTTGACTTTATAACTCGCAAATTTTACGTCTTTTATACGTTAACCGCAATTTTGACTTCTATCTCGCACTTTTGACTTTTATAACTAGCAAATGTGGACTTTATAAGTTAACTCGCAATTCTAATTTTTTCTCAGAATTGAGTTTATATCTCGCAATTTTGACTTTATAAGTTAACCCGCAATTTTGACTTTATAACTCGCAATTCTGACTATATCTCGCAATTTTGAATTATGACTTTATATCTCGCAATTCTGTGTTTATATCTCGCAATTCTGTTTATATTTCGGAATTCTGAGTTTTTATCTTGCAATTTTGTTTATATCTCGCAATTTTGACTTTTATAACTCGCAATTTTGACTTTATAAGGGGGGGGGGAGGGGGTTTAACCCGCAATTTGACTTTATAACTCGCATTTTTACTTATAACTCGCAATTTGGACTTTATAATTACCCGCAATTCTGAGTTTAACTCTTAAAATTCTGACTTTTTCTCAGAATTGAGTTTATATCTCGCAATTTTGACTTTATATCTCGCACTTTTGACTTTATATCTCGCAATTCTGACTTTAAAACTAGCAATTCTGACTTTATAACACACAATTACGAGTTTATATCTCGCAATTCTGACTTATATCTCGCAATTCTGACTTTATAACTCGCAATTTTGACTTTTATAACTCGCAATTTTGACTTTATAAATCACAATTTTGACTTCATAACTCGCAATTCTGACTTTATAAGTTAACCCGCAATTGACTTATATCTCGCAATTGTGACTTTCTCTCTCGCAATTTTGACTTTTTATAACTCCAATTTGACTTTGATAACTCGCCAATTTTGACTTTATAAATCGCCATTTTGACTTTTATAACTCGCAAATTTTGACTTTTAATCGCAATTTGACGTTTATAGCATCGCAATCAATTTGAACTTTTATAACTAGCCACTTTTGACTTTATAAACTCGCAATTTTGAACTTTTAGAAACTCGCAATTTTGACTTTATAATAGAATTGAGTTTATATCTCGCAATTTTGACTTTATAAGTTAACCCGCAATTTTGACTTTATAACTCGCAATTTTGACTTTTATGACTCGCAATTTTGACTTTTATAACTCGCAATTTTGACTTTATAAATCACAATTTTGACTTCATAACTCGCAATTCTGACTTCACAACTCGCAATTCTGACTTCATAACTCACAATTTTGACTTTATAACTCGCAATTTTGACTTTATAAGTTAACCCGCAATTTTGACTTTATAACTCGCAATTTTGACTTTATAACTCGCAATTTTGACTTTATAAGTTAACTCGCAATTTTGACTTTATAAGTTAACCCGCAATTTTGACTTTATATCTCGCAATTTTGACTTTTATAACTCGCAATTTTGACTTTTATAACTCGCAATTTTGACTTTATAAATCACAATTTTGACTTCATAACTCGCAATTCTGACTTTATAACTAGCAATTCTGACTTTATATCTCGCAATTTTGACTTTTATAACTCGCAATTTTGACTTTTATAACTCGCAATTTTGACTTTATAAATCACAATTTTGACTTCATAACTCGCAATTCTGACTTCATAACTCACAATTCTGACTTTATAACTAGCAATTCTGAATTTATAACTCGCAATTCTGACTTTATAAAATT
This sequence comes from Sinocyclocheilus anophthalmus, assembly GCA_018155175.1. Taxonomy (NCBI): domain Eukaryota; kingdom Metazoa; phylum Chordata; class Actinopteri; order Cypriniformes; family Cyprinidae; genus Sinocyclocheilus; species Sinocyclocheilus anophthalmus. The sequence goes on from JADLZN010012040.1 coordinate 52,327, forward strand.
AAATCGCAATTTTTGAGTTTATATCTCGCAATTCTGAATTTATATCTCGCAATTTTGACTATAACTCGCAATTTTGACTTTATAACTCGCAATTTTGACTTTATAAGTTAACCCGCAATTTTGACTTTATAACTCGCAATTTTGACTTTATAAGTTAACCCGCAATTTTGACTTTATAACTCACAAATCTGACTTTATAACTCACAATTCTGACATTATATCTCACAATTCTGACTTTATAACTGCAATTGTGACTTTATATCTCGCAATTTTGACTTTAACTCGCAATTTTGACTTTTATAACTTGCAATTTTGACTTTATAACTCGCAATTTGACTTTAGAACTCGCACTTTTGACTTTATAACTCGCACTTTTGACTTTAAATCTCGCACTTTTGACTTTATAACTCGCAATTTTGACTATAACTCACAATTCTGACTTTATAACTAGCAATTCTGAATTTATAACTCGCAATTCTGACTTTATAACTAGCAATTCTGACTTTATAACTCGCAATTTGAATTTCTATAGTTAAACCCGCAATTTGACCTTTATATCTCGCAATTTATTTGACTGTATATCTCGCAATTTTGACTTTATAACTCGCACTTTTGACTTTATAACTCGCAATTTTGACTTTATAACTCGCACTTTTGACTTTAAATCTCGCACTTTTGACTTTATAACTCGCAATTTTGACTATAACTCACAATTCTGACTTTATAACTAGCAATTCTGACTTTATAACTAGCAATTCTGACTTTATAAACTCGCCATTTTACGTTATATCTCGCTATTCTGACTTTATAACTTGCAATTTTTACTTTATAACTCGCAATTTTGACTTTGTAACTCACAATTTTGACTTTATAACTCGCACTTTTGACTTTATAACTCGCAATTCTGACTTTATAACTCGAAATTTTGACTTTATAACTCGCAATTGCAAGTTTATATCTCGCAATTTTGACTTTTATAACTCGCAATTTTGACTTTATAAATTAACTCGCAATTTTGACTTTATAAATCACAATTTTGACTTCATAAGTGTAACTCGCAATTTTGACATTTTTATATCTCGCAATTTTGACTTTATAAGTTAACTCGCAATTTTGACTTTTATGACTCGCAATTTTGACTTTTATAACTCGCAATTTTGACTTTTATAACTCGCAATTTTGACTTTATAACTCGCAATAGTAAGTTTATATCACGCAATTCAGACTTTATAACTCGCAATTTTGACTTTATATCTCGCAATTTTGACTTTATAAGTTAACCTGCAATTTTGACTTTAAAACTCGCAATTTAGTAAAGTCAAAATTGCAAGATATGAACTCACAATTCTTTGAAAAAAAAAGTCAGAATTGTGAGAAATAAAGTCGTAATTACCTTTTTTTATTTTTTTTTATTCAGTGGCAGAAACGGGCTTCCATATTAAACTGATCAAAAGTGACAGCAATTATGTTAAATTGTGCTTTATAGAATTCTGGGAAACCGAGTTGCTGATTTGGAGAGAAAGCTGAAGACTCTTGAAATTTCTGGGCTTTGGAGTCTCCCAGGTGAGTGCTTATATGTCGATCACATTTTTTGTGCTTTTCATTTTCCATTTGTTGAAATTATTCTTTTTGGCTTGTGTTAATTGTTATTTTTACCCGTATACCTATTGACTATCTTTCTGTTTATAGGATAAAATCGTTGCCTTGAATCTAAGTAATTACTGTATATTGTAGTTAATATATTTTAAAAGTACTAAATTGTTATTGTATCATACAAAATGTGCAATTTCAGATATATTTAAACACAAGTTCCAATAGAAATTACATTAAATTTTTAGTTTACCATAAATGATTGTCAGCAGTAGTTTAACCAGATTTTAAGACAATAGAAGTAATTATGAAATTACATATAAAGATGTACTTAAGTCCTGCTTAAGTGGGTCAAAAAAACACTTTATTTGCATTTAACATATAATTAAGTGTCCAAAAACATTAATTTCACATGCATATTCCTTTAAATTATATTATTTTTGTGATAAGCGCTGTTTTTAAAAGTATGCTAAAGTGTACTTCTTTTTTTTTTTTCCGGAAGGGATAGCCTTTAGCTGTAGTTTTTTATTGAATACATTTGTTAATGTAACCACTTGGTTTACAAACATCAGCACTTTTGACGACTCCCTTGTGAACTGATCAGGAACGTTCAGAATAGACTAAAACTATTAGCTAGGCCGTTTTTGTCAAGCACTCTTTAAGGATCAGCACAGAATGTTCATACATTTCATTATTGATAAGCAGCATTCGTAGTGTTAGAGATATGCTGCTTTTTAATTCATTTAGCAGGTGTTCAGATGGGACGTTAAGGAATAGGAATAGTTAACCCAAAAAAGAAAATGTATTCGTCATCAGGCCATGCAAGATGTAGATGAGTTTGTTTATTCATAAGATTTGGAGAAATGTAGCATTGCATCAGTGTCTCAGCAATGGATGCTCTGCAGTGAATGGGTGCCGTCAGAATGAGAGTCCAAACAGCTGATAAAAACATCACAATAATCCACACCACTCCAGTCCATCAGTTAATGTCTTGTGAAGTGAAAAGCTGCATGTTTGTAAAAAACTAATCCATCATTAAGATGTTTTAACTTCAAACCAAACGTTGCTGGTGTGGCTTAATAAAACCTATCCATAATATTATTTCTCCAGTGAAAAAGTTGTCTCGTCTGAATCAGGACAGAAATCTGCACAGATCAAGCACTGTTTACAAGCCAAAACAGTCCAAAATAGCTCTAAACAAATGTGTGGGAGGATTTTGATGTGATAGACAACATGGGAATGGTTTTCTTTTTGGATTATGGATTATATATTAGCTGGAAGCAACAGTTTAAAGTTAAAAACATCTTAATGATGGATTTGTTTCTTACAAACACGCAGCTTTTGGCTTCTCAAGATGTTAACTGATGGACTGGAGTGGTGTGGATTATTGTGATGTTTTCATCAGCTGTTTGGACTCTCATTCTGGCGGCACCCATTCACTGCAGAGGATGCATTGCTGAGCAAGTGATACAATGCTACATTTATCTAAATCTGATGAAGAAACAAACTCTTCTACATCTTGGATGGACTGAGGCAAATTTTCATTTTTGGGTGAACCATTCCTTTAATTCAGTGTTATTGACAAAGACAATTATAGTGTAACACTATTATAGGTGCAACACACTATGTGTGGAGGTGGTTGGCAGTATGTTGTTATGCAGTTGCTAAGTGGTTTATACATTGCTATGTAAAGTCAAATCTCTCTATGATATTTTTTTTATTTAGGGTTCTGCCCCAATTTCTTCCATTTTACTGCCTGCCAGCCAGGCAAAATTTGTAAGTCTGATCACTTAGAAAAGTAACGGCACACTTTAACCTTCCAGTTATTTTGTTTCAAATCACTAACCTAAGTATGAGCAATAGAAATAGTGATACTTGACATGGCAAAGCACCACTAATGAACAGATTTTAGTTTAGTTTCAAAGTCCTTTCTTAATGGCTTATATTGGCCATTTAACAAGTGTCCACATAGGCCTACTTTTCTAAAATGGTCATTCAAGCACCAGCTTCAAATACTTACAGCCTCCGTTCACAAGAGGGCAGTAAAGCACTTTGACTGAAGCACAGATCAGATGCTCACCTGTCACAAGACTGTCCTTCTGCCACCATAAAACTGACAAGCATCCATTACTGAAACTGATTGCCCACATTACAAACACATTTGGGGAATGTGGTATTATTAGGGAACTTTGTTCTATGAACAACTCAGTCTATGAACGTGATCGAATTGGCAGAGTCGGTGGCTTTGCAGAAATGAACTGGAGAAATCAGTTAAAGGTGCACTGGCTAATTTTTTCCTCATTAAAAAAAGTTTGAAACGTGAACGAATAGTGCTTTTGGTAAATATTTTTAAAGTGATGTGCACTCGCATGAGATGAAGACTTCAGTCAGGAGCCTAAAAACGATGATTTATTTGACATGGGGTGAGTGGCCTCGTGGGGGCAGACATGTTGAGATCACATGACCTCCCGAATACTACTTGCTTTATGTTGATACCCACTTGGACATCTGGCCACAAAATAAATAAATCATTGTTTAACAGAGCATTGATAACTAATGCTTTTGTGTGAAGCGTCCTCCGTGCCAGTAGGTGTCAGTATAAGGCATATTGGTCAACATGACAAAAAAATATGCTTAATTGTGTTGAATGTGCACTTATTCTGTATTTTAATTCTTGAAAGTTTTTTTTAAAAACTACTTGCAGATAATGCAATATTAATGAAATAAAAGGCCACTTAAGTGACTTAAAGAGAGACACTTTCATGACTGTTTCTTAACACACTTAAGTACACTTTTAAAAAGTGCACTTTGTAATATCAAATTAAAAGTACCTTTTAAAAGATGTTTTAATAATCTTTTGTTGTGCTTTATAGAAACACACTATATTTTTACGCGTTGACTAACATACGCACATGTAAAGTACTTAAAAAATATAATTTTAACTGTAGTGTGTTATTTTAAACTTAGTATAGATTAAACATACTAAATTATAACTTAATCATTACAAATGTTAATTAACAAATATATCTAAATACGTAACTTAAAAGTTTCAAAGGAATTGCACTAAAGTGTATTTTAGTTTACCATAAATGATTGATATTTCACAAGCAATAGAAGCAATTATGAAATTACATATAAAATGTACTTTTGTAGTCCTACTTAAGTGGGTCAAAATGCACTCTTAAAATGCATTTATTATAAGCTTAAACTATAATACATTTTCATTTAATTGCAATTAACATGCAGTTAAGTGTCCGAAAAGATTACATGCAGGTCACACTTAAGTATATTGTTTTTTACTATATTATCTCATTTTAAAAGCATTCCAAAGTGTACTTTTTTTTCACAAGGGAACATGGACACAAAATGAGTGCACCTTTATTTCCAGAGAGAAAATAGAAGAGTTTTGGACGTCTTTTTTCTTCATGTTGTCTGTTTAGGTGACAGGCTGTACTTGTTTCCTTGTTTCCTGTCAGTACAGCCTGTCTGACTTAAACTTGTTTTCCCCTCACGACTCTTTGTACCTGCCATCGCAATGACAAAGCAACGCGTGAGAGAGATCTTTTCTTGTTTCAAGTTTCCCAGAAGTCACCACGAGAGGAATTTAGTGGCGACTTCTGTGGCTTCCAAGCCGTACGACCCCGTGACGCAAAGCTCGGTTTGTCCATAAGATGGTTTTGTTCCCCAGTGAGCGGCAGGGACAGGCAGTGAATGAATGGATGGATGGGCAGCTGCCAGGTGGGGTTCGCCTCTCATCCATCCGTCCTGCTTTGCACAGCGGTCTGTGAAGCAGCCGCAGTGAAGCTCCATGCTGTTCGGCATACAGAATTAGCCTGACTTTTTAATTAGCTCAGACGCCGCTCTCCATAACACACCAATGACCTTTTCAAACAAAGAAAGTTGAGCGTACAGCATCTTTTCAGTGCCTTTTAAAAATAAAGTCTCTCTTGAGAAGTCCAGAAGACCATATGGAGCCCACGGCTGCTGTCAGCTGTTAATCTAGGAGCATTTCTGTAGATTTACATAAAGTGTACCCAAAAAGTTTGGACACTTCAACAAGGATAGTTCAACCAAAAATGGACATTTTGTCAGTATTTACTCACATCATGTTGTTCCAAACCCTTATGACTTTCTGTGGAATACAAATGAAGGTATTTTTTAAAATTATCCAGTAAAATTGTGTTTTAGGACCTCATGGAGTGGTCAAAAACAGTTTAAATAATTTATTTCTGTTTTTATTTTTTACTGATACACGCTGATTTGATCTTTTGTTATTTAAATGCAATTATATTTTTAACCCTGTAAAACCTGACATATTAAATGATAGTCAAGAAATATAATAGACTATATATATATAAATATATATGCATATGGGTTGTGTGTCTGTATATATATATCAGGCTTTTATGGCACATATAGTATTGTATAGTGAGAATATGGTGCTGATAGCTTATAATGTAAATAAATGAGGTATTTATAACAGTACTGTATATCAGACTGCTTATATAAAATGCATAACACTCTATATCTCCCAATAATATATCTTAGTAAGACTTTAAAAATGTTTATAGTTTTAGAATCAAAGCTGTGTAGTTTTCTTTATTAATTACGTCAAATGCAATGCAATACAATGATGATTGAAAGATGAACAAATAAACATTCCTTAAAAGCATGATGATCATATTTGATACTCGCATTTAAACATGATTTCTCTAAATAAATTTACAAAACAGTTTCACGGCAAAAAGACACGTGAAGCTCGAGCTGAACGTTTGTACAATTATATTAAAAGGCCTTTTACTTCATAACAACACTAAACTATCAATCAGACGACAGAAGGCATGACAGTAGATTGTGTGCAACAGGTTTTCAGCAAAGTCTGATCATGTTGATCATTTGGAGGCCTTGGAAATGTGCATATCAAATATGATACAGTAGGATATATAGGGCTAAATGTGGCTAGTAATCCAATACTTGGTAGGCCGCTATGCAAGGCTTAAAATCCATGTTTGACAAGTTCTCTCAAATGCTATTTACTGTTTATTATATTTCATAGCGCAGTGGCCCTAGAAAGCAGCGTTTAAAGTGTTATGATGGCTCCAGCAGATAGTGCTCAGTCCCCTGCGAGCAACATATGGCATTAACCTGTGATGCATGCAGCCAGTACTAATGAAGACAGATGAGGGCGGCTGTAGTCTTCCAGTGTCCCGTCTGATTCATTTCACTCTACATATGTGCCGCTATAAAACTGTCACCTTTAGCGTGGGAGAGCCGTGTCGATTTGTGTGTCTCTGGATTCATCACTGGCCACTGAAATCCTCCAGAGTTTTCATTTTCTCTCGTCACATGTTGTGTCGACTTTGTTCTTTGATCTGACGAAGGTGTATTTACACGCCTTTAACTGTTAGATGCTGCAAATAAGGAAGATTAAGAATGAATATAGAACTATTGAATTAGATATAATGTACAATGTGATCTCAAATAAATATTTTATATACACTTTCAAATATATGCTCGGTCACGATGTTGTGAAAGTTTAAGGCTGCTTTTTTGCACTTGTTCTGTCTGACTCTAGATACTTTGGTGGTTCACAACTGCATATTTTTGTGCTGCTTTTATGCAACATTGCATCTTTATACCACATAACTTGCACGCATCCTAAGTCTTAAGCCAGCTACTCTGTAATAGATTTAAACTTACTTTAAATAAATTGTAAAATTTTTATAGTATTTTTTTTTTATTTACAAAATATATTTATTATTTTACATAACTGCATACATATGTCATTATAAATATTAATTTTTTAATTTATTTAAAATTTAATTTCAAATATTGATCACTATCAATTTATCACCTACATTTAAATAATTTAAAAATTAATTTTTTAAATTTTTATTTACCAAATTACATATTTTGTTATTGTTATAAGGTTTAATAATCCATGAATTTTTGCATTGAAAAACATTTGTTTATGTAATTACATGATTTGACACATTTTACCTATCTATACATTTTTATTAAAATCTTAATTTTATTACATTATTTTTTTTTTAATAATTATTATTTACTGTTTAAATATTTACATTTACATACTGTTTGCGTACTATTGACATATTTTGTCTTTTTTTTATTAATGTAATTTTATTGTAGATTGGAAATAAAATATAAAACATTGTGTGCTGTTCAATTCATGTAATTTGTTTAGTATTTACTTTTACTCATTAATTGTATTAATGCATAATCTTATGAATTATATTTAATTAAAAAATGAATTAATTTACCTATTATTCATTTAAATAAATTGTAAAAGTTGGATTTATTTATAAAATTACCATTTAACATTTTATATTTTGGTGCTGCCTTTAGCAACGTTTTATTTTACACCTAATTTGCGCGACCCCCGGCGCAAGCGATCTTAAGCCACTAATCATAATAGAATTAAAACATTTTTTTACATTTACAGAATATATTTAATTTACCATATGTATTAAGTATAACTAAATGATTGTAAATAATGTAAATGATGCATCTAACTTCATTTTATATAAATTTATAAGATCATATAATATAGTTCGAATATCTTATATATGTCATATAAACGATGTAAAATATGCATTTTTGTTTATGTACAATTATTTAAAACTTTCATATTATGGTTCCGTTTAATTCACTTTAAATGTAAAATGTACGTATGGAATTTGAAAAATCAACATATTTGGTTATTTGTATTTATTATTAGAATTTATGGAAAAATTGTGTGCATTAAAAATTATGTAATTTGTTTAACATTTCCATGTAAGTTTGTATTGCTTTAATAGTACATGTGGTCATATGAAAGAGCTTGATTGTCTGCTGGTAGTTTGCAGTGCTAACAGTCCTCCCTCTGTGATGTTCAACAGGAGGCACAGATGCCATCGCTCTGAGCGCCGCTCCTCTGTCCTCCAGCCACCGTCCACAGAAAACCACTAACCCTCGAGCCGCTGCAGGTGAGCCGCTGTAATCGTGTGTAACCAAATCTGCCATTTGCTAATCGTCCCGCCAAGAGACTGCAGAGCCGTAATTAGCTCCTCCTCTGAGCGGCCCACCCCTCCTGTCCCTTCACTATCACATGATCCTTCACGCTCGCTCTCATTGGTCGGTTCGGCTGATCATCCAATCCCTCGCAAATGTCGTGGCATTTGGCAAATGTTACTGAAATCTCGTTTCACCAACTTTTGGGGCGTGTTTTGTGGTCGGCACTGCCCCAAAAATATGGATGCCACGGCGTAAAACAGTGTTTGGCGTTCCTGTCGTCCCACAAATAAGCCACATGCGGTGTTTAACCTTTTAGCTGGATGCTCTCAAATATGGGTCAGTAATCCAGCAGAATGAAGCAGACGGAGGCAGAACTAAAAACTGACAGGCCGTCACGCTCTTCTCTCATGCCTTTGTTGCGTTTATTTTATTTGCTTGTGTGATATTTGAAACTTAAAGTCCCCATGAAATCAAAATTAAAGTTTTTTGGGTGTCAGTATCAGTATGTTAGTCTTAAGGTTATCTATAAGGCAGTGTGCTCCAAAACAGTGACAAAATTCGCATTTAGAAGATATAAGCATTCAAAGGTTGCAGTTCGTCACTTCCGCCAAAACGGTCAACGTTTTTTTGACGTCCATCGTACTTCCTCTTCTCATCAAACTTCTGTCCAATCAACTATCTCCATCCGAAGCCCCGCCCCTACACTGAAATAGACGCTGAGCGCGGCCTGAATCGGTCACTGTCGACAGAATTAGTAGTTTCTGTACTGAATGCACGTTAGTGCACTATATAGGGACGGGGAACGGTGCAAACAGTGTAAATATTCTTTCCAGTGAGGAAAAATAGAAGTCTGGTTTCGCGCTGTGTCCGCTACTAGTGCGATGGTATACCGGTTCATACCGAATACCGGTGTTTATTTTTGTTATGATATGAATTTTTAAAATACCGCAATACCGGTGTATGTCTCTTAAACAACGTTGGGAACGCGACACTGTTTGGAAGGGGTCCCTTTTCATTGTTGCACTGTGTTGAGGGAACAGCTGTGTGTGTTACTAAGCGTGAAAGTTCTGAAGCTGAAGCTGTAGAAGTAATAGAACGTGATGATGCAGAAGAACTCATCCACAATATCCATGTTGACCGCCACAAATATCCACCGCCCACCTGCCATCATCTCCCGCGTCTCACACACACACACGAGCGAGACTTTAGCACTAGATTTAGCAACTTTCAGACCCTTTTAGCTGCTTTTTTCCATAGAATATTTATACTGACAAACCTAGCGACTTTTTTGGATAAACCTTAGCTATGGTTCAGTTGGAAGATTTCACCAGTGCTGTCCCGCGAACACGAGGTCTGACTTTCCCGGAGAAGTGTCACCTCTCTCGGCGTCTGTTCTGTGCAGTGAGCGGCAGAGAAGCGCCGCAGCCGACTCCTCAATAAATGAGTACAAAACAACGTTTACAAAAGCACCTGTCGCTTACTGATTGTTTAGAATTATAAACATGAGCGTAGTTCGTCTCTTAATATCACATGCACTTTTTTGTTTTTTTTTGTTATTTGTTTGTTACTCAGACGCAGGCAGTGTTGCATGAGACAAAAAAGTAATATAGCCCATATAGCACATATCCACTTTTTAGTGTAGATGCATGTTGATTTTATCAGACGATGCTGTGATTATAAATGAGAGTGACTCCTGGTTAACATGCATTACAAGGGGTCGTGTTTAGTCACTATTTAGTGTGTTTATTTTTCGACAATATTCACTCACCGTGACCGTACTATTGCGTCTAACTCCATACACTGCAGTGATTTCCTCTCATTTTCCCCCGTAAAAAACAAAAGATATGGTTAACACCCGCTCATGCATGACAAAAAAAACACCGTCTTGTACTGTGAAACCGGTATCATTTTGAAAAATACCGTGATATACATTTTTTGGTCATACCGTCCAGCACTAACGCTAACCTCCGGTCCAGAGACACAATAGCACGGAGCGGATCACACGCACGAGTCGGCGCAGACCACAAAATGTATCGGAGCTATTTGAATTCTACACAGAATGCTATATTTTACAGCAATATGGATGAGATTGTGGCTGGTATACTCTGTCAAATGAGGCTTTACGGAGCTCAACGGCTCTGAACAGCTCTAGCCCGCCCACGCTGGGATATACGAACGCTAGTGGCGATTTTCAAGGTCTTCCTGTTTCAGTTACAATGACGTCAACACATAGAGTAATGCTGCGTGTTTCTAAGCATTTCAGGGGACCTTTAATGTTCCAGATACATGCTTTGTCAATATGTGTGCCTTCTGTGTAAATGTATAAGGATGATAATTAATAATTTATTTGAGATTAAAAATGAGTTTAGAATTAGAAAATCATTTCTATAAATCCAGCTATATGCTGATTTGTTGCTTGAGAAACATTTCTTTACTTAATTAAATTAATACTTTTATTCAGCAAAGATGCAATAATTGATCAAAAGTGACAGTAAAATTTATAGTGTTACAAAACTTTCTAATCATCAAACAATCCTGAAAAAAAAGCATTGATTTATTGTATCTTTGAAGACTGGAGTATTGATGCTGAAAATTCAGCTTTTCATCACAGGAATAAATGACATTTTAAAATATATTACAATAGAAAAGTTATTTTAAATAATATTTTAAATACTTTTTTAGTGTATTGTTATCAAATAAATACATCATTAAACAGACAAAATCCTAAAACTCTCATAAAATATCCAGAATATTTTTAAACTTGATCGGTAGTGTGTTTGTTTCCCACCGTTTAATACTCATTTATATATTCTATATAAGTATTACGTTTAGGCTCAGAGTAATACTTACTGAGATTAGAGGTATAATAAATATACATTTTATGGCAGCCCATTTCCACCACGGAATAAAAAAGTTAATTGTGACTTTTCATTTTATAATTAAACTTTTTTTCCTAGCAATTCCGAGATATAAACTCAAAAAAAAAATTACACGTATAGTATCATCAAACTTACGGAATTGCAAAATGTAATTATATTTACATTTATTTTCTCTTAATTCGTTGTTTTTCATTATTATATTAGCACTCCTAGTTCCTGTAAACAAGCTTTGTCTTTCCAGCAGAAGTACCAGAAATATCTAGTCTCAGAATATGAAAAAAGTAAAAGTTGAGAACCACTGCATAAACAGGCACCACTAAAAAGTGATTGAACCACTGTGGTGATCTCAGATTTCTGCCTTTGGCTCAGCAAACTCACCTTAGTATGAATTGTTAACTGAGCTTCACTGCGGTGGTGAATCACACATTAGCTGTTTGCATGACTCTAACACAGTGACCATTCATCTTCTCTGTCCCGATTGGCTCAGATGACAGGACAGGAAGAGGAGGGCCGTCGCCATGGGAACAGGACTCAGCTGGTGATGACAGCTTCCCGAACATGTGGCGTCCAGATGGAGGCGGAGAGGAGGAGGACACACCTGTCACCCCTGACATCGGGGAGGAGAGCGTCTTGTGCGGGACAGACCTGTCACCCCTGACATCGGGGAGGAGAGCGTCTTGTGCGGGACAGAGATTGGGAGACAGGCTAATGAGGTGAAGGAGGGTCCTGTGGAAAAAAAGATGGGCGTCTGCACAAAAACACATTCCGGTCGGGAAACGGAGGGAAGCCCGGCTGTGGGAGAGGGAGAGGTTTTGGGGGAGCTCTGTCTGATGGCGGAGGAGGCTGAGGACGCAGCTTTGGCTCTGGATCCTGCACAACTACCTTCAGTTACTCTTGAGCAAACCGTCTGGGAAAATACCAACTTTCAAGCCTCTGTGGGGCTGCCGAGAGCTCGCTTTGAAGATATTTCGGACGGTTCCTCCATTAAGAAGGAGCCTGTTGAGCAAAGTGACTCTGTTCTGATACAGGAGGGGGAAATGAAGGTCTGAAGGGTTTGGAAATGCCTAAACGTTGCAATTTATTGGTCAGATAAAAAGCAGATGAATAAAACTCCACTTTGCATACAGTATGTAATATTGAGGCAAAAAAATAAATAAATTTCCAATGTTTTGTTTCATTCACTGCAAAAAAAACAAAGATTTTCTTACTCCGTAGTTTTGTCTTTGTCTTTTCCAGCACAGATATCTAATTATTCTTAAAGGGGCCCTATTATGCTAAATTACAAAGTCTTGATTTTGTTTTGGGGGTGTACTAGAGCATGCTCTCATGCTTGGTGGTTCGAAAACACATTATTTTTCACATAATTTATATTATTAAAATACCTTTCTCCCCAGGTTGGCACAAACGGCTCGATTAGTTCCGACTTTGTTAAACAAAATGTGTTGTGATTGGTTAGCTGTCCCAGTGCGTTGTGATTGGCGAACAGTTTAGACGGTGTTTCAGTACTGCCCCGCCCCTTGCTCCGTCTTTCAACAAAAGCTTTTTGGCGAATCCGGCAATGTACTCCCTCATGTTGTGGAAGCTGTCCTCAGTAAAATGCGCAGCACACAATAGCAAATTGGTGTTATAATGCTCAGAAACAGAGTTAAAAAATAAATTGCAACAACTGTTTCCTGACATCATCCGCTTTCGTTTGGGCAAAGACGTTTGGGCACGGAGGTGAAGAAAACAGCGTTTCAGGCGGTCGAGAAGCGTCGTGTCGCGCCACGTCTTTAAAATTCAAATACATTATTTTCTATGAGTGTAGCACACCGGCGGTGCCGTTCGGCATCACGCCCAGCTACGTCGTGTTATACTTGTAAGAATTGTTCTAGACATGCCGAAAATTTGAGGCTACAGCACAGCAGCTCTTCTTCAGCAGCACTTCTTCGTCGTCTCGTCTGATGCGCTCACTCAACCAAGCGTTCTAACCCCGACCTCGCCCCTCCCCAACCATTCGAATTTCTGTAGGTGGGAATTATTTGTAATGATATTCCAATGAGCCGCTTTGTGATATCACAAAGCCCGGAAAACAAACGCTGTAGTCCAAACGAGCCGTTCATTGTAGTTCTTGAAAAGGGATTTTTTTAAAAACGAGTTTGACTTTGAGATTTGTAACTTTCTAGATCTTTTTTATGCCCAAACATACACACTACACACTGACTAAAATTACAAAAGTGAAAAAGCATAATAGGACCCCTTTAACAGGGGATTTAAAGCAGCACTATGTAACTTTTGGTGCTCTAGCGGTTAATAAACAGAACTGCACACATCCCGCGGAAGAACATTCCAACCGGAGCTACTTCTCTAAGTTTATGTCTCTGGCGATTCACGCAGGTATGTGTTACTTCGCAGAAACCAGGCTACAATAGTCCAAATATAAGTGCTTATTATAAGTGTACCGTAGTGATTCGGAATAAGACAAAAACGAGGTTTGGAAGATGAATTCATGATGTACTCGCTCATATACATTTTGCAAATTTTGAACACAGAAAAAGTTACATAGTGCTGCTTTAATTGAGAAGCAGAGTTACTTAAGATATTAAGTCTTGTTATCTGAAAAAAATATATATATTCTGTCCATTGGGTAAGAAAAATAAGCAATTCAGTCAGGAGACCAACAGGTGCGACAGTAAGTATTGCCTGAACACCATCATCTGAAGTTGCTTTTCTTAGAAAAACCTCATATTTGGTGATTTATTGGTCAAACGAATGCATAAAACATCCATACTGTATAAAACAATCCAGAATACATACAATATGCAATCCTGAAGCCAATAAAGCCTTCAATTGTACCATGTTTTGTCTCATTCACAGCAAAAATATTTATAATAATAAAAAAATATATAATTGATCATATTTCTTCAGTATTTTTGTAGTTTAACCAGTACAATATCTAATTATTCTTAAATCAAGATACAATTACTTGGGAACCAATAAATAGATAGATACAGACAGGTAGATAGATTATTAGCATTACAGCAATGAGAGTTAGTCAATATTTGTATATATCCAGTGGACAGTGAAAGAAATGTGTACTACTGAAACGATTTTCACTGTTTTCACTCAATCGTCAGTCTGAAGTTGCTAGTAAATTTGACAAATAATTACAAAGAAATGCCAAGCAACACATTAAATTAAACTTGGAATTTTGAAGAAGAGAGACTAAAATAGTATGTGTATATACACTCTCAGGGTCAAACATACATAAATGGCACAAAAACTGGGGTGGTACCCTTTCAAAAGGTACTAATATGTACACTTAAGGTACTAATATGAATCTTTTAAGGCTAAACAAGCCAAATCTTTAGAGTCAGCCCACTGTTATCTCCACCATCCAGGGGCGGACTGGGACAAAAATTCAGCCCTGGCACTGTAGCCACACCGACACAGCCCCACACACGGACACACACATTCACTACTTACATTTGTGTACAGATGGTGAAATAATATAAGAAGTACCATATATGTAACAGATATTTAAACACTTAATGTATGTGTCTGGCAAACAATGCCTACTACTTTTTAAAGAGCACACGTTTAAAAAAAATTTACACATACAGTAAAAACAAAATACAAATAATCTGAGGATGTTGTAGAGTCTGTGCTTTCTGTTTATGCCATTTGTCGGCTGTTACTGTCATTCTGATGTTCTTTGTTGTCACTGTCTGTCTGTCTGTTGGGTTTTTCCTACCACACTCCTCCCTGTCTCTGCTAGGCCTACCGTAGCACCCTTCCTCACAGCACTGGTATTGGAAAACCAGGGGCCTCTGGCTGTACTGATTCTAGCAACATCCTAGTTAATGAACACAGTATAGGACTCAAACATTACAGCAAAATATTTTCTCACTGACTGCTCTCAACATTGGAATACACATGAATACAAAAAAGTAATAATAGCAAAAAAGGGAATATAATATATAGCAAAAACTATAAATAGTAGCACCAGTAAATCCTTTTTGATATACAATTATTTGTGAATTAAAGTATGCTGAAGTGTTGCTAGTATGTGCTGCATTTGTGTGTGAGTGTGATTCTCTCTCTCTCTCTGTGTGTGTGGTGTGTGTGTGACTGTGCATGTTTATGTGGTTTATGAGGCCACAAATTTGTATAATAACATGGGTATTACATAGGTATTACAACGAGATGGTGATTTATGAGGACATTTTCAGTGTCCTGTAATTCAAAAGGCTTATAAATAATTCAGAATGAATTTTTTGAAAATCTAAAAATGCAGAAAGTCGCCTGTGAGGGGTAGGTTTAGGGGTAGTGTTGGTGTAGGGCGATAGAATATACAGTTTGTACAGTATAAAAAACATTACGCCTATGGAGAGTCCCCATAAACCATAAAAACAAACCTGTGTGTGTGTGTGTGTATGACCCAGGCACAGTTCCTCTTCATAAGAGTAATAGTTTTTTTTTTTTTTTTTTTTTTTTTTTTTTTTTTTTTTTTTTTGTTTTTTTTTTTTTTTTTTTTTTTTTTTTTTTTTTTTTTTTTTTTTTTTTTTTATAGTAATTAGGGCAATGTTAAAAGAAACTGGCAGCATCTGTATCAGGGTGTCTCTGTCATTGTCTTCCTACCTCCATGACACTTGACTGTGCAGTCCACCCTACCTAAGGATTAATTGCATGCTGTAATGCTAATTTTAATGTTTTATTTTAATATATGACTATCTACATATTCAAAGTAAAGTTCACTACAAATGTCTACAGAACTATGGCTATTGATATAGGTTTTTGATGTGTTATATTGCAAGTAGCTTACATCAGTTTTTACCCTTAATCCCACTTTATCTGCTGATATTTCAGTCATGCAATTCAGTAACAGGCTCGTTAACACTTAAGTTAACCAATTATCACGAAGCAATGACATTTTAAAATATAGTGGGGTTCTACGCTAAGCTTACAACTGTTTAATACAATGTAGGCTACTGTAAAAAAAAAAACACAAGCTAACTGGCAGAAGTAGTGTGAAAATAACTTGTGCTAGCTGTATTTTCTGTTTTCTTCTTACCTCTGCGGCACTAACTGTCCTCCGCTGCAGCAGCCGAATTTAAAACTTTTGAAAAGAGTTTGGTTAATTTTATGCATTTAGCAGCGTCGGGCCTAAGCTCTTTTTTTTCCTCATAGTTTTTCTGCACCGCCTTTACTTTTTTACAGTCCATTATCTAGCTTTTACTGAAAATTAGCTGGTGTTGCAATCTCTCTGATGACGTGCTTGATTTTGACTGAACGTTTTGGTCGGCTCATCTCGGGATCAGGCGGCCGGCCGTGGCCGACTAGGCCAAATGCTTAACATTTATTTATTATTAACATTATTATTACTATAACCAGAGAAATTGTGCAAGCGATAAAAACACGCCTATGAGCTGTTGGCCCGTAAAAACTATTTTATTTACATATATTTAGAAAAAATCTGACCGGCCCATATTAAACAAAATGGTCCGGCCCCTCTGGCATTTGGCAGAATTGCCAGATGGCCAATCCGCCCCTGCCACCATCTCTACACATATTCAACAGCTGCTTTCTCTTGCTCTTTGGTCCTATTAGACAAGAAACGCTGCATTTGTACAGGAGGATGCTCGCATACACTGTTGAATTATTCATTGGGAAACATAAAGAGATTCAGAAGCAGGTGAGAGGGTAGTTGTATGAAATCTTGAGGGATTCATTTTGCAGGAGCACATGCATAAATAAGGAAAATAATGGATTTTGATGCAAGTGTAGTTTTTTTATCCATTTATTTTTCATTCAAGAAATTATAAAGCAAAACAGTTCTCTGGACGGTTCAAGAAGTGTACTACAGTAACAACTCAAAGGGCTTTAGAGTTTTGTCCTGAGCTGTGATCTAAGCAATGGAATATAGTTTTGCTTATATGAGCAATATCACACTTGAGATATGGCTGAATATCGGCACTGCTGTGATTCGGCCGTAGGTAATCACAGTGTGCTGATATACAGCCATATCTCACGTCTACGAGTGTAATATTGCGTTTATACAGCAGTTCGACGGCACATGTGTAAATATATAAGTAAAACAATAACGGAGTGTCTTTAAAAACCCTTTTGTGCAGAACTACTTTCTTCCACTACAAATTCAAATCTTCAAGTCTCTGGTACTAATTCGAAAACGTCACTTAGAAATAGTAACAACGGAACGTTGAGTCGCTTCATTAAAATCTTATTGTATCCTGTATAAAAGGAACCCACTGTTTATGTAGGTATTATGAGAGAGAGATGGACTGAGAGGGTGTGATTACCTGCACTGTACAGCATTTATTCTTCAGCTCAATCTCATATTCACAATAAAACATTTGACTGTACGCTGAGGAAAGCGATATCTTTGCGTTCTGTCCTTTACTGTGGAAGGTGATTTCTGAGAGGAGTGTCACTGCATTTGTTGGTTGTGGTCTTACAAGTGTTGTGAAGTAAAAATAACTTCGTTTCAGTCCTTCAATATAAAAGGTCTACTGCTGACTCGTTAAAACGTCTCTTGTCGCCATCTAAAGGCGAAACAATGTCACAAAAATCACACACACACACACACACACTCACATAAAAGTCGCTAGAAAATTAGTAGAAAGGCAGCGCTCTAATATACAGCATTAAAGTTACAATGTAATGTGATTATCAGCCAAAACTATTTGCTCTGGACATATTAATAGAATAAAGACCAAAGATGACCTGTTAGATTCACCTAAAATGAATTATATCTCATGTTTAACCACTATAGAGACATTAGAGCCAGCGGCAAATACCAGAAGATCTGGCCGAGGTGATGCTGCTCTCGGCGGGTTCATGAGCGCTGAACGCCCGCTGACACTCTGGAGCTCACATCTCCGAAAACGTCGAAGCAAATTTTCAAATAAACATTATCTTTATCAACAAACCGTATATTTGAAGTCTAACCAAGTACATTCTCGCCTAAAAAAAATCTTAAAGCTACATTCTGTGACACACAAACAGTATTATTTTTTAATTTTAGTGGATTTGGGCATCCACCATGACACTCATTGTGAGAAATACGGGAAGCGGAGTGATTCAAACGGTGAAAGGGCGTTCCTATAGCAATACCACTACAATATCTCACGGTTTTCAACCAATCAGATTTGAGAACCAGAATGAACTGTTGTATAAAAGCTTATATCTACCAATATTTAAGGTCTAAAATGTTTCATCAGACATGTGCAGTGTACATGAATCAGAAAGTGTAGGCTATACAGCTCACAGCTTTGAATATATCAAAAAATATTTTTTTTCAGTTGACTATATCAGGCAAACACTAGAGCAATCCCGATTCAGACTTTATGCATAAACATTATTAGTTCAAGCATAGCACTAATCCTAAACTCAAATCTGTTGGCTTAGCCCATGGCGGCCTCTCACAGCAGACATCACATCTCCCTTCTGAAAGTAATTCACTGCATCCAATTATTTCAGCGCTTCTCTGTTCAAGAGCAGTGTCCCAAACAGACCTTAAGAAGAAGCGCACAGCACATTGCGTTTTATGCCCTTATTTATATTCTGTTTGATTTGTTTATGCCTTGGGAATCGAGGCAGCTTGTCTGTCGGTGGTTGTTCAGCATAAATCATGACACAGTCTCTCAGTGGCCAGGAAACTTCTTGAAGCTTAAACAAGAGAGCATTGTAATCTATTTGCAAGAATAATGTTATTGAGCTAATGTCGATCAGGTGGTAACAGCTATGCAACGTGATATTTGGCCCAGTTACACATTATCTGCTCAAAATAATTGTGCAGAATGGGAACAGAGACAGCTTTTGTCACAGTGTAAGATTTTTAAGAGCCTTTTTCATCTTAATAGTTTTTGGAGAGCGTCATTATGGCCCCCGTTTTGGCTAAACTCACCCATGTTTACTCACTAAAATATAAGGCTTTGTTCTATATAGATATATATATATTATATACACACATACACATCTAACATACCGAGAGAGATTGTTTTTCTTTTATTATACACACATACCGTTTACATTTAGTAGATGCTTTTATCCAAAGCGACTTACAAATGAATACAATAGAAGCAAAAGAGCAAGTCTTGGTAGCCTAATGACAGTACACGAGCAAAAAAAAAAAAATTATCTATATTATAAAACCACCCCCCCCAGTAGTCAACCATTTGAAGTGGATCAAAACCTTTCATCAAAGTTGTGCTAAAACCAAAATGCTTTCTTGTCTTAGGACAACTTTGATAAACTTTTTTGATCCACTTCAAATGTTGACATACTGGGTGTATATATATAAAAAAAAAAAAAAAAAAAAAAAAAAAAAAAAAAAATTATTATAATATAGTAAAAATAAAAAGAATAGAAGAGGGAACCTATTGGTTAGAGGCTCTCCTTTATTAAAAAAGAAAAAAATAATAATAATAAGGCTATTTAGTTAAATAGCTGATCCCAAGAAGACATTCAGAACATGAAAGAGGCCTTTATATTGGTTGGACCCATGTATTTTTAGTCTTAAATTTAATATAATTTTTTATAGCAACGCACTTATTGTGCGCGCGCATAGGATCTTTATTGTAATTCATGTTAAAAAAAAAAACTGATCACTGAAAGATTCAAAAATGGTTATTTTATTGCATTGCTACAAAAAAAACTTTTGGAAACTTTATTAGTGTAAACAGTATCAAGCATCAAACACAGAATGCATTATTTCTTCTGCTCCAGATCCGCCGCTCATCTTTTTCACTGGTTTCCCTCCACCTCTTCCCCAGGGAGCCGTTCAGTCTCCTGCCACAGACGTGGAGTAGTAATGCCAATCACACAGCAAGCGATTCTCTCCCCAGTATTCCCACTGCGTTTGCTCTCCTCGTCTGACCCCATTCCCAGATCATCCTCCTTCTCATGAACCACCACCGCGCGTCCCAGAACGGAGTGACCCCCGAACAGCTTGGCGTCTGGGAGCTTCTGGAACTGCCTTATAACTCCTTGCTCGGGAACAAAGTTGCCCAGGTCTCCGAGATGATCGGGATGGTCAACCTCCCACGGATTGTAGTGATGACCAGCAGTGACGCACCCTTGACTGAGGTCTCCATACTGATGGATGTGGATGGCGCGTGCTTGCCGATCATCGGCAGGCAAACCACGGAGGTTGAGCTTCACTTCTAGAGTGCCATTGGGAAAGACCTGCTTGAAAAGCACCTGCCCAGAGATCTGTGGCTGGCTGGCTGGTAAATTAGGGATGGGAGTTACTTCACAAGTGCCGTAGATTGTGTTGTTGAACTCCACGACTTCTGGCTTTGGAGCTTCGACGATCTCAAGAACAGGACTGTCAGAGAGCTCTCCACTTTGTATATGCAGCACCAGCAACATCAGAGGCAATTGTAGGATGATTTTCTCCATGTTGCCGTTTAAAGCCTAGAATGAAGAGTGGAATCAGTGAAATCATGCAATTCTAGGAATGCAGTATTTTTGATAGAGGTGCAAGTCAAGAAAATAGTTCTAGCGAGCGCACAAAGTTCAGTTTTGTTCTCTTCTTTGCATTCGGCAAATTTCAAAGCTTTCTTCCAGGGAGCTTTGTGAGGGGAAGCTGCATTGGCTTGAAATAGCACAGCCAGATTAGATTGCATTAAGGGCAAAATATCACAACCGTATGAAAAAAAATATATATTTGTAATTGCTGTGTACACTTGTGAAAAACAAACGCGCTTTATATTAAATGTGCACTTGTAGTGTACTTTTGTGTTCACACACGTGACTAAGACGCAGAGACGCACGCGGCGGCTCCATTTCCCGCGAAAACCTACCCGTACAACTCAAATTAGAAAACATTATAAGCTAACCGCTGTGAATTGGGCTAAAGTAAGGCGATAGTTTTGAACACTTGCTGGTTATGTACTTGCTCAAATATTTATTTCTGATCATTTTTAACCAAAAAAAGTTACTGACTGCAGCTTTAAATAAGAATAATTAAAAAAATGGCGATCCCGTATGCTAATTAAACATTATATCGTGAGAATTTAACCATATCTCCCAGCCCTATCCTCATGTTCTAGCCCAGGCTGAATGGCGCTGGTTCACACAAACACACACGCTGCTCTCTCCGTGTTCACAACTCCTTTATCTCCCGTAAATAATACCTAACACATTACTTTATACACAACCTACACACCCCCCACACCCACCACACACCCCCACACACACACCCACCACACACACACAAACACACACACACCACACTAGAACCCTGAAATCACACTGAAAGGTGATATAAGAGCTTGTACCTGTGTTTGTGTGATATTGTTCTGGGTCGGAGGATGCGGCGGCGAACCAGAGCTTCTTCTTTTATATCCGCGAGTCACCGGAAGAGGATCGTGTGAGGTCATGTGACCGGAATAAAAGCAGCTCTCGCGCACACGTGTGGGGCTCTCGGTAGACCGGCGAGTAAACGTGGAGCTGTAGTGCCGTGAACCAGTGTAATGTTAGATAATATTAAGTTCAAAACTTACTAATAAATTAATTTAAAGTTGTATGTTAACATTAATGTACCTGTGTGAACTTTATTAGCATTAACAAAGATGAATAAATACTGTGATAAATATATTGTTCATGTTAGTTAATACATTATTTAATGTTAACAAATGACACCTTATTGTCTTTTTATGATATATAAGAAATTATTTTAAGGATCTATAAGCATTTGTGAAATAAATTGTTTGTCATTCTAACTAATTGAACTGAGCAGTAAAGGATCAGGCTTAAAATATTTCTTATCCTATGAGTGAGAGAAGCTAGGATATAGAAACACTTTTAATGATCTATAAAATTAAAGAGAGGAAAATATATGCTCTGTAGGCATTTCTAAAATAATTGTGTAAAAGAATACTGACAGTACAGTACATACCAACTCATTCTAAGCATTTATTCGTCATTCTGATAGATTGAGATTGATCTCAAGATTAGTGTTAAAAGATTTGTTATCCTATGACTTCATCTGGTGGACAATCTTAGTAATAAAGCCTTCATCTGTCAACTGAAATGTCTGATAGTTTTTAATTTTCTGTTTGCCATTTTAAATTTCTGAAACTAAGCATGTTTCTTCAGAATGACTTGCTCTTCATATGTAAAAATTTTGAGGACTTTGAACAATGCACTTTAAAGATAAAGAATATAAGAAATTTACTGTTATCTTTTTTTTAACTGTTACTTTAATAAATCATGGCAACACCGTTCAAGTATCAAAAATCCATCTGCAATTTAGGTTCCTGCGTCGATGTTTTGGCCTCAGTAATAACACAGTTTGGTGCGAGTGGCATGATTTTTACCCAGGAGGAGTATGCATTATTCACATCTAATTTTTCCCAAAAATGCACATCAAAGCCAAAACAGCTGACTTCCTGTTGGCCGAGCTAATGAATGTAAATAGAAAGGTGTCTGGCTTGATGAGATCAAGATCTTGTACGCGAGTTGGGTGTCTGTATTTAATCACTTATGTTTTATTCTGCAACCACTATAGGGATATTCCTGGTTCTTCCTGCGTGGGCTTAGTTGGAGTTTTTAGCTGTGAGATGCGCCCTCTTGGTCCTTCAGGTGGAGATTACACTGTATCACAAAACCCTTCTTCCCTGACAAGACGCGCCTTAGCAGAAAAAAAATAAAATGCTGAAATATATTTTAAGATGTTCCTGTTTTTGTATTATTTTTGGTTTCTTTCCACACTTCGTTTATATATTTTAGTATGTTTCCTAACCTTGGTCTTCAAATGCCTTCAGCTTTGCACATTTTGTTTGTCTCCCTAATCAAACACACCTGATTCAATCATTAGGTTGTGCAGAAAAAACTCCAATACTCGCAATGAAATCAGATTATAAAGAGTCCATCGACATTTAAGTTGTATTAATGGATTTAAACTAATTGTACTAGAGGACTTCTATTTAGAGGATTTTGACGTGTCAAACCCCCACATGTTTCTGAAAACACCACAACGTCGCATGCATGGTCTTAAAAAAAAAAAAAGGAAAAAAAGCTTGAATTAAAAATAATGCTTGGATCCCAGGAAGACATTCCAAAACTTAAAAAGCGGCCTTTATAATCAGGTTGGGACTCATTTTATGTTAAGTGGTCTTTAACTTGCTACATTTAATTATAAACTTATACAACGCACTCCTTGTGTGCATACTAGTTTTATATTTCCTTCAATGTAAAAAAAACAAACCCAACAACAGATACGAAAGATTCACAAATGGTTTTATTGCATGGCTACAAAAAAAATAAAACTTTTTGGAAGCTTTATTAGTGTAAACATACTCAAGCATCAACACAGAATGCCATTCTTTCCCTCTGCTCCAGAGTCCCCCCCTCCCCTACCCCCCACCCCCGCCCCTCCCCCCCCGCCCCCCCCCCCCCCCGCCGCCCCCCCCCACCCGCCCATCACCCCCCCCCCGCACCCCCCCCCCCCCCCCCCCACACCCGCCCCCCCCCACACCATGCCCGCCGCCCCCACCGCCTCGCTTTTTTCACTGGTTTCCCTCCACCTCTTCCCCAGGGAGCCGTTCAGTCTCCTGCCACAGACGTGGAGTAGTAATGCCAATCACACAGCAAGCGATTCTCTCCCCAGTATTCCCACTGCGTTTGCTCTCCTCATCTGACCCCATTCCCAGATCATCCTCCTTCTCATGAACCACCACCGCGCGTCCCAGAACGGAGTGACCCCCGAACAGCTTGGCGTCTGGGAGCTTCTGGAACTGCCTTATAACTCCTTGCTCGGGAACAAAGTTGCCCAGGTCTCCGAGATGATCGGGATGGTCAACCTCCCACGGATTGTAGTGATGACCAGCAGTGACGCACCCTTGACTGAGGTCTCCATACTGATGGATGTGGATGGCGCGCGCTTGCCGATCATCGGCAGGCAAACCACGGAGGTTGAGCTTCACTTCTAGAGTGCCATTGGGAAAGACCTGCCTGAAAAGCACCTGCCCAGAGATCTGTGGCTGGCTGGCTGGTAAATTAGGGACGGGAGTTACTTCACAAGTGCCGTAGATTGTGTTGTTGAACTCCACGACTTCTGGCTTTGGAGCTTCGACGATCTCAAGAACAGGACTGTCAGAGAGCTCTCCACTTTGTATATGCAGCACCAGCAACATCAGAGGCAATTGTAGGATGATTTTCTCCATGTTGCCGTTTAAAGCCTAGAATGAAGAGTGGAATCAGTGAAATCATGCAATTCTAGGAATGCAGTATTTTTGATAGAGGTGCAAGTCAAGAAAATGGTTCTAGCGAGCACACAAAGTTCAGTTTTGTTCTCTTCTTTGCATTCGGCAAATTTCAAAGCTTTCTTCCAGGGAGCTTTGTGAGGGGAAGCTGCATTAGCTTGAAATAACACAGCCAGATTAGATTGCATTAAGAGCAAAATATCACAACCGTATGAAAAAAAATATATATTTGTAATTGCTGTGTACACTTGTGAAAAACAAACACGCTTCATATTAAATGTGCTTCAAATCTTGCAGGTATATTTAAAAAGAAAAAAAACTGTACTTGCAGATAACAAAGTAATAGCCTAGCCTATATAAAAAGGAGTTAATTTAAAATAACATAACACACTTACATTACACCTGAATTACATTGAAATGTAACGTAAGAGGAGTTTAAACGTATGGTTTACCTGTGTTCGTGTGATATTGTTCTGGATGCGGTGGCGTTTTGACTCGTTCATGTGCGCGAGAGCTGCTTTTATTCCGGTCACATGACCTCACACGATCCTCTTCCGGTGACTCGCGGATATAAAAGAAGAAGCTCTGGTTCGCCGCCGCATTCTCCGACCCAGAACAATATCACACAAACACAGGTACAAGCTCTTATATCACTGTGGTGTAGGTGTGGGTTGGTGTGTGTGTAGGTGTGTAGTGTGTGGGTGTGTGTGTAGGGTGTGTGTATTGTGTGTGTGTGTTGAGTTGTCTTGTTTGTGTGTGTGTAGTGTGTGTGTGTGTGTAGGTTGTGTGTGTGTGTGTGTGTGTTTTGTGTGTAGTTGGTTGTGTGTGTTAGGTGTGTGTGGTGTAAAGTAATGTTAGGTATTATTTACGGGAGATAAAGGAGTTGTGAACACGGAGAGAGCAGCGTGTGTGTTTGTGTGAACCAGCGCCATTCAGCCTGGGCTAGAACATGAGGATAGGGCTGGGAGATATGGTTAAATTCTCACGATATAATGTTTAATATCATACGGTATCGCTGATTTTTTTATTATTTATAATCTTTTAAAGCTGCAGTCCAGAACTTTTTTTTTTGGTTATCAATTATCCGAAATCAATGTGAGCAAGTACATAAGCAGCCAGTGTTCAAAACTATCGCCTTACTCTAGCCCGATTCACGGTGAGCTGTAGTATGTGTTCTAGTGTGAGATGCCTGGTAGGTTTTGGCGGGAAATATTAGCACGCCGCAGTGCGTCTCTGCGTCATTACGTACGTGTGTGAACACAAAGGAGTCCGGCTAGTATCTGTATCTCATGTGAGGTGCGCATGTGGCAGATCATTTATAGCCTCTCTTTCAGCAGCTGGAATCATTAAACTTCTCATTTTGATGGCGGATTGTAATCCAGAAAGGATTGTTAATGAAACGCGTGTAAGTGACTAATTGGTAATTACATTCCAGTTTTCAATTAGCACTGATTAACAGATCCTTTGATTACACATAATCTACAAAACACTATTCACACTATTCGACGCAGTAGTCACGCAAATGTTGATAATGTTTACAGTAATAATTTTAGACCAGTAGAAAATAATAATTTGCACAGTTTTGATGTGACGAGCTAAGTTGATTGTGCCAACAAAAATTTAAATGCAACTCTTTTAAATCACTTTGAAGTAACTTAATTTGACGTTGTCTCACTTTTTGAAAGTGACCTAAGTGTACCGTCAGTGACTTTTATTTGATTTTATATTAGTTGCAAGTACGTTTTTGTTTTTAATCTCCCTGCAAGATTGGAGTACACTACAAGTGCACATTTAATATAAAGTGCGTTTGTTTTTCACAAGTGTACACCGCAATTCAACAAACACAACAAAAATTCATACAGTTGTGCTATTTTCCCCTTAATGCAATCTAATCTGGCTGTGCTATTTCAAGCTAATGCAGCTTCCCCTCACAAAGCTCCCTGGAAGAAAGCTTTGAAATTTGCCGAATGCAAAGAAGAGAACAAAACTGAACTTTGTGCGCTCGCTAGAACTATTTTCTTGACTTGCACCTCTATCAAAAATACTGCATTCCTAGAATTGCATGATTTCACTGATTCCACTCTTCATTCTAGGCTTTAAACGGCAACATGGAGAAAATCATCCTACAATTGCCTCTGATGTTGCTGGTGCTGCATATACAAAGTGGAGAGCTCTCTGACAGTCCTGTTCTTGAGATCGTCGAAGCTCCAAAGCCAGAAGTCGTGGAGTTCAACAACACAATCTACGGCACTTGTGAAGTAACTCCCGTCCCTAATTTACCAGCCAGCCAGCCACAGATCTCTGGGCAGGTGCTTTTCAAGCAGGTCTTTCCCAATGGCACTCTAGAAGTGAAGCTCAACCTCCGTGGTTTGCCTGCCGATGATCGGCAAGCGCGCGCCATCCACATCCATCAGTATGGAGACCTCAGTCAAGGGTGCGTCACTGCTGGTCATCACTACAATCCGTGGGAGGTTGACCATCCCGATCATCTCGGAGACCTGGGCAACTTTGTTCCCGAGCAAGGAGTTATAAGGCAGTTCCAGAAGCTCCCAGATGCCAAGCTGTTCGGGGGTCACTCAGTTCTGGGACGCGCGGTGGTGGTTCATGAGAAGGAGGATGATCTGGGAATGGGGTCAGACGAGGAGAGCAAACGCAGTGGGAATACTGGGGAGAGAATCGCTTGCTGTGTGATTGGCATTACTACTCCACGTCTGTGGCAGGAGACTGAACGGCTCCCTGGGGAAGAGGGGGAGGGAAACCAGTGAAAAAGATGAGTGGTGGATGTGCAGCAGAAGAAATAATGCATTCTGTGTTTGACGCTTGATACTGTTTACACTAATAAAGTTTCCAAAAGTTTTTTTTGTAGCAATGCAATAAAATAACCATTTTTGAATCTTTCAGTGATCAGTTTTTTTTTTTTTAACATTGAATTAAATATAAAGACTCATATGCACACAGTAAGTGCTTTGTATCAGTTTATTAATTTAAATGTAGCAGTTAAAGACGCTTAACATAAAATGGGCCCAGCATGATTATTAAAGGCCTCTTTTAATGTTTCTGAATGTCTTCCTGGGATCCAGCTATTTAATTCAAGCTGTTTTTTTTTTAAGACCATGAATGCCACAGTTGTGGTGTTTTCAGAAACATTTGTGGGTTTGACACGTCAACATCCTCTAAATAAGTAAGTCCTCTAGTAAATATTTTTAATCCCTAATAACCGTACATGTCCTGGACCTCTTTCTAATCTGATATTCATTTAGAGTCTTGGAGTTTCTTCTGACAACCTGAAGAGTTGAATCAGGTGTGTTTCTTAGGGAGACAAATAAAATGTGGCAAAGCTGAATGCATTTGAAGACCAGGTGGAAACATCTAAATATATAAATGCTATGTGGGTGAAGAAAACAACCATTAATACAAAACATGAACATCTTTCATAACCATATTTTTCAGCATTTTTATTGTATGTGTTCTTTTTCTTCTCATAGGTCTTTGGCTGGAAGTACGGTTCTGTGATCAGTAGTAAATCTCCACCTGAAGGCCAGAGGGCGCTCTCACGCTGAAACTCCAAATACGCCCCGCAGAAGAACTCCAGGAAATCCCTATCTTGTTGTCAGCATAAACCTAAATTTCACTACAGATAGCCAAACCGGTACTATGTTTGTCTCAATCAAGCCAGACAACTTTCTAATTTACATTCATTAGCTACGGCCAACAGGAAGTCAGCTGTTTTGGTTTGAATGTGGATTTTTGGAAAAAATTAGGCTGTGAATTAATGCATACTCCTCCTGGTAAAATCATGCCACTCCCACCAAATTTTGTCAACATGATGCCAAAACATTGAGGAACCTAAATTGCAGACGTATTTTTGATATTTTGAACGGTGTTGCCATGACGATTTATTAAAGTAACCGTAAAAAAAGATAACAGTAATTTTCTTATATCTTTTAAATGCATTATCCAATCTCTTCAAAACTTTTTATATATGGAGAACAAGTCATTCTGAAGAAACATGCTTAGTTTCAGAAATTTAAAATGGCAAACAGAAAATTAAAAACGTTTCAGACATTTCAGCTGACAGATGAAGGCTTTATTACTAAGATTGTCCACCAGATGAAGTCATAGGATAACAAATCTTTTAACACTAATCTTGAGATCAATCTCAATCTATCAGAATGACGAATAAATGCTTAGAATGAGTTGGTGTGTACTGTACTGTCAGTATTCTTTTACACAATTATTTTAGAAATGCCTACAGAGCATATATTTTCCTCTCTTTAATTTTATATATCATTAAAAGTGTTTATATATCCTAGCTTCTCTCACTCATAGGATAAGAAATATTTTAAGCCTGATCCTTTACTGCGAAGTTCAATTAGTTAGAATGACAAACAAATACATAAAAACGTTTATATGTACTGTACCGCTAATATAGTTTTATATAATTATTTCACAAATGCTTATAGATCATTAAAATCATTTTTTAAATTTCTCATGTATCATAAAAAGACAATAAGGTCTCATTTGTTAACATTAGTTCATGAATTAACTAACAATGAACATATTTCTACAGCATTTAGTCATCTTTTTTAATGCTAATAAAAGTTAACACGCACATTATGTAAACACACCCAACTTTTACATTTTAATAATGTATAGTAATTTTGAACTTAATATTCTAACATTACACGCGTTCACGGCCACTAAACAGCTCCACGTTACCCCAACCCCTCGCCGGTCTAAACCGAGAGCCCACAGTGTGCGCGAGAGCTGCTTTTAATTTCCGGTCCACATGACCTACACGATCCGTTTCGGTTATCGCGATATAAAAGAAGAAGCTCTGGGTCGCCGCCGCATCCTCCGACCCAGAACAATTTCACACAAACACAGGTACAAGCTCGGGTGTGTGTGTGTGTGTGTGTGTGTGTGTGTGTTTGTGTGTGGTGTGTGTTTGTGTGTGTGTGGTGTGTGGTGTGTGTGTGGTGTTGTGTGTGTGTGTGTGTGTGTGTGTGTGGTTTTTCAAAATGTGTTGTATTATTTACGGGGATAAGGCGTTGTGAACACGGAGAGGCACTGGTGTGGTTGTGTGTACCACGCCATTCAGTCCTGGGGGCTGAGAACTGAGATAGGGCTGGAGAATGTTTAAATTCTCACGATATAATGTGTAATATAATACGGGATCGCTCAGTTTTTTTTGGTTATCAATTATCCGAAATCAATGTGAGCAAGTACATAAGCAGCCAGTGTTCACAACTATCTCCTTACTTTAGCCCGGTTCACGGTGAGCTTGTAGTAATGTGTTCTAGTGTGAGTTGCACTGGTAGGTTTTGGCGGGAAATATGAGCACGCCGCCGTGCGTCTGTGCGTCATTACGTCACGTGTGTGAACACAAAGGAGTCCCGGCTAGTAGCTGTATCTCATGTGAGGATGCAGCAGGTGGCAGGATCATTTATAGCCTTTTCTCACAGCAGCTGGTATAATTAAATGTATCATTTTGATGGCTGATTGTAATCCAGAAAGGATTGTGTTTATGAAACACATGTAAGTGACTGAAATTGTTGTTTTCAGTGAAGTTGTTAACATTAATAATTTGAGAAAGTGTAATAATAATAATATGCGTGGTTTGATGTGATCTGAGCTAAGCGATTGTTGTGCACAATAAAAGATTAAAACATAATCTAATTTAAAATTTACTTTGAAGTAACTTAATTTGACATTATTGGCTCAATTTAAGTGTACCTAAGTGTGTTAACTTAAGTGGACTTATTTCATTTTATATTATTTGCAAGTACAGGTTTTTATTTTTAAATATCCCTGCAAGATTTGAAGCACACTACAAGTGCACATTAAATACAAGCGCGTTTGTTTTTCAAGTGTAACAGCATTCAAAAGTTTTCATACGTTTGTGATATTTTGCCTCTTAATTGCAATCTAATCTGGCTGTGTTATTTCAAGCTAATGCAGCTTCCCCTCACAAAGCTCCCTGGAAGAAAGCTTTGAAATTTGCCGAATGCAAAGAAGAGAACAAAACTGAACTTTGTGCGCTCGCTAGAACTATTTTCTTGACTTGCACCTCTATCAAAAATACTGCATTCCTAGAATTGCATGATTTCACTGATTCCACTCTTCATTCTAGGCTTTAAACGGCAACATGGAGAAAATCATCCTACAATTGCCTCTGATGTTGCTGGTGCTGCATATACAAAGTGGAGAGCTCTCTGACAGTCCTGTTCTTGAGATCGTCGAAGCTCCTAAGCCAGAAGTCGTGGAGTTCAACAACACAATCTACGGCACTTGTGAAGTAACTCCCGTCCCTAATTTACCAGCCAGCCAGCCACAGATCTCTGGGCAGGTGCTTTTCAAGCAGGTCTTTCCCAATGGCACTCTAGAAGTGAAGCTCAACCTCCGTGGTTTGCCTGCCGATGATCGGCAAGCGCGCGCCATCCACATCCATCAGTATGGAGACCTCAGTCAAGGGTGCGTCACTGCTGGTCATCACTACAATCCGTGGGAGGTTGACCATCCCGATCATCTCGGAGACCTGGGCAACTTTGTTCCCGAGCAAGGAGTTATAAGGCAGTTCCAGAAGCTCCCAGACGCCAAGCTGTTCGGGGGTCACTCTGTTCTGGGACGCGCGGTGGTGGTTCATGAGAAGGAGGATGATCTGGGAATGGGGTCAGACGAGGAGAGCAAACGCAGTGGGAATACTGGGGAGAGAATCGCTTGCTGTGTGATTGGCATTACTACTCCACGTCTGTGGCAGGAGACTGAACGGCTCCCTGGGGAAGAGGTGGAGGGAAACCAGTGAAAAAAATGTGCAGCAGAAATGATGCATTGTTTTTATTTGATGCTTGATAATATTTACACTTAAATCTTCCAAAAGGGTTTTTGTAGCGATGCAATAAAATAACCACTTTTGAATCTTTCAGTGATCAGTTTTTTTTTTTTTAACATTGAATTAAATATAAAGACTCATATGCACACAGTAAGTGCTTTGTATCAGTTTATTAATTTAAATGTAGCAGTTAAAGACGCTTAACATAAAATGGGCCCAGCATGATTATTAAAGGCCTCTTTTAATGTTTCTGAATGTCTTCCTGGGATCCAGCTATTTAATTCAAGCTGTTTTTTTTTTAAGACCATGAATGCCACAGTTGTGGTGTTTTCAGAAACATTTGTCGGTTTGACATGTCATCTTCCTCTAGTAAATATTTTTAATATCTATAATAACAGTACATGTCCTGGGCATCTTTCTAATCTGACAGATTCATTTTGAGTCTTGGAGTTTCTTCTGACAACCTGAAGAGTTGAATCAGGTGTGTTTGATTATAGCAGTGGTTCTCAACCTTTCTTTCCACTGGGCTGCACTATGGTCCAAGTGCAAGTCTCACGGGCCGCACGCATATCATTTACATATGTCACCAATACAAACCAACCAGATTTATAATGGCCTATTATAGCCAAATTTTTATGTAGCTAATTATTACATTCATTGAAATAATTATACTCTCCCCCCCCCCCACCATTAAAAAAACACCTGATGCTGTCGGGAGCTGACCAATTTCGTGAAATTTGGCTTGAAAGCGTAAACGTAGCACAATGATTGCAGTCTTTAAGACGGCCACTGGAGCGTGAGAACTTTGAATGCGTCACGATTGCAGAAAATTGTCCTTCATAAATGTATCCATAGTATCCAATATTGACAGCACTTTCGATTTTAATCTGCGGTTTCTCTCCAGAGATGTTTTGCCACATTTCGCAAATTAAGGATGCTTGCGCATAGGTATGTGTTTCCCCCTTTTTGCCTGAACCTGAACTAGAGCCCTGCATTTCAGCCCGGGTCCGACGGGCCCCGACTTTTTTACGCCCCTAGGGCCGGGCTTCGGGACCATTTTCACATCATAGTTCAGATGCGGGCCGGGCATCGGGCTTGTTTTAGGCTTCTCCTTATTTGTATATTTTAGACATCCATCAATTAGTGATGAAAAAACAAACGTTGCCGTGCTGGTGGAAACAACACGAGACCGTGCTGCCGCGACTCAAGAGCGGCTCGACGGTGTTTAGTGTCCCGCAGCAGCAGCATGCGTGCAGTCAGCGCAGCTGAAGAGATCTGCGTTAAAATGCACACAATAGGCTAAAGCTTGCTGCAAAGCACCGGCGAAAGTAATTACCATGAATGGTTCAGGGGGAAATAGTAAGGAGATATTTCAATTATTTACTAATAAACTAGTGTTTTCTGAGTTGGATGAAGTTGCCGATCCTGACGCGCCATCTCTACATTAGACGCGCCTTTAGAGAGAAGTGCATCTTTACGGATTATGATTATAATGAAATAGTTTTTGTTTTTGATTTGTTTTATTTCGTTCTTAAAGTGGTAATTTAAAGCTTTCTATATATTTTATCATGTCTGTGAGGCAATTCGCTGAGTTTCGGTTCATCATTGTGAAGCGCTCCTGTTCAAGACGAGACGGCAGAAAGCGCATTGTGTTTGTTTTCTTTATTTTATAAAAGCACAACGTTTTGTTGATATTGTGAGTGCACACAAATAAAAGTAGACCCTTTACAGTTACGAGTGATGTATTACTCTTACCTTTATGAGTAAAAATGACGGCGTATCCACTGAAAAAAATGCAAGTGATCGTGCTGGTGCCTCCATGTCCTGCAAAGCGGCTTCAGCTTGCACTCTCCGCACAAACTATTGGATATAGCGCACATTTATCTAGGTTTAACGTTAAACATTTGTTATATGCTTGAACTGTTTTATATCTATATTATTTTATTTTAGGCAAGTCGTGATGATTTGAGAAGGCTAAATTGATCAAACATAGGCTATGATCAACTCACTGTCTGCCGCTGGCCGCTTGGTCCTTACTTTAAAAAACAAAAAAAAAAAGAAAAAAAAAAAAAAAAATTATATTTAACGACCAAAAAAATGCAAACGTTTTTCTAAATTAACTTAATAAATAAACTAAACGAAATATAATCAATTTGCCATTACATACAAAACTGAACTATTTATATAGCTGAAACAGTAGTATAAGCTTTTTTTGGGAAAAGGGGGAAAAAAGACACGCTCGGGCCGGTAATTCTGATAAG
>JADLZN010012041.1:0-84027 GCA_018155175.1 Sinocyclocheilus anophthalmus
CACGTTATAAGCATACACTAATTCCGGCAAGTGTTCAGGCCATCTCTTCTTCTTGTCGGAGGGTAGCGAGCGCAACAGGTCATGTAGAGTGCGGTTAAACCGCTCACAGTGGGGATTCCCTTGCGGATGATATGGGGTTGTCCTCGACTTTCGCACCCCATACAACCTGCAAAGTTCCGCAATGACTGCGCTCTCAAAGTTTCTCCCCTGGTCGGAGTGCAGTCTCTGCGGCACCCCGTACTTGAGAAACCACTCTTTCAGGAGCACCTTGGCGGTGGTATCCGCCTTCTGGTCACGTGTGGGGAACGCCTGACAAAACTTAGTGAAGACATCCGTCACCACCAGAACGTTTTCTCGACCATCAGAGGCAGGCTCCAGAGTGGTAAAATCAACAGCGACCACCTCCAGTGGTTGGGAAGCCAGAAAAGGGGTCCAGGAAACCCGAATCTTAGGCTGCGGCAACTTAGCAAGCACACAGCGATGACAATTCTTCACCCAGGTGTCTACAGCTTCATGCATTCCTGCCCAATAACACCTTGGCTTGAGCAAGTTCAGTGTTCTCTCAATTCCCTGGTGTCCCATTTGATCATGAACACTCCGCAGCACTGGCTCAACCAAGCAAGTGGGAAGTAACAGCTGTTGACGCTCGCCTAGGAATACATCATCTACTACGCGATACAGTAATCCTTCATCTTCCTTGATCTTACCCCACTGTTTAAGCAATGACCGCACTTGTCAGGGCAGTCCCCTTCTCTCACGGGCTGAGGGCTTCTTTTGGCCACACCAAAACTGCTTCAGTAGTTTCAGGAAAGGATCCGCATCTTGAAAACGACAAAGCTCCTCCTTAGTATACCCAGGTAACGTCGGAGTGTTTCCAAGGGCAGAGTCTGGGCTAACTTTTCCCTCGGTAAGCTCCCCTAGCGCTGGTTCCAACACTGTAAGATCTGGGCCTATGGCTGTTCCCCAATGTAGCTCACTACAAATGGCCACACAGCCATCACAGTCAGTATCTTCAGCCACTTCAAGCACCTCATCCAACCCTGGCCTCCGTGTGAGAGCGTCAGCTGCTGTATTACAACGACCCGGTCGCTAGCAGATCTCGAAATTAAATACAGCTAGTTGGGCTGCCCACCGCTGCCCCACTGCTCCCAGCTTCGCCGTGTTAAGGTGACAGAGCGGATTGCTGTCAGTGAGAACCGTGAACCGAGACCCCAGTAGATAGCCCCTGAACTTCTCTACTACAGCCCACTTTAGGGCCAGGAGTTCCAGTTTCATGCTGCTGTAGTTGCGGTCATTGCGTTCGGCACCTCTCAGCCTCCTACTTGCATAGGCAATTACTTTCTTCCTCCCATCTTGAAGCTGGTAAAGGACAGCACCCAGGCCCAAATTACTGGCATCTTTCTCTAACACGAATGGAAGGGAGAAGTCGGCATATCCCAGTACTGGAGCACAGGTCAGCTCCTTCTTGAGATGCTCAAATGCCTGCTGGCATTCCGATGTCCAAGAGCCTTGAAATAGCTTGTCACCCTGGGACCCACTGCCCTCTTTGGTGCACAAATTTACAATGTCATGCAAAGGTCCGGCCACCTTGGAGAAACCCCCGATAAATCGCCGGTAATAACTGCAAAATCCCAAAAAGGACCGCAGTTCCTTCACTGTGCAAGGCACTGGCCACTGCACTACTGCACTGACTTTGTCGGGGTCAGGACCTACCCCTTGGGCCGAAACTTGGTGTCCTAGAAACCTTACCTCTGCTTGGAGAAAGTGGCATTTTTCCACGTTAATCTTTAACCCTGCTTCCCTCAGCCGGCAAAAATACCGTTTCAAGTCTAGACAGGTGTGCCTCGAATGAACTCGAATAGACCAAAAGATCATCCAAGTAGACAAGAACCATCTGGAACACCAAATCCCCCATTACAGCCTGCATGAGTCTCTGAAATGTTGCCGGTGCGTTACCGAGACCGAACGGCATCCGCACATATTCATACAGTCCGAATGGCGTGACAAAGGCGGTCTTATACTGATCTTTCTCGTGCATTGCTACTTGGTGATAGCCACTCGCCAGATCTATGGTTGAAAACACTTGGGCATTACACAGTGTGTCTAGACTCTCGTCTATCCTCGGCAGGGGAAATGCATCACGCTGGGTCTTTGAGTTCAGTTTCCGGTAATCTACGCACAGCCGCAGACTTCCGTCAGTCTTCCTGACTAGGACCACTGGGGACGCATACGGGCTTGAGCTTTCCTTAATAACCCCCTTCTTCAGCAATCCAGTAATATGCTCCCTCACCTCCTCAAACTGGGGGGGTATCCGTTCTCCTTTCTGTACGCTTGAGCGACAGGCACGTCATCGGTCACGGGAATCTCGTGTTTCACCCGATCAGTGTACCCAAGATCCTCGTCACACGCTGCGAACACATCCGCGTACTCCCTCAACAATGCTCGCAATTCTGCCTGCTGAACCAGAGTCCCACCCATTTGTACCCTGTCCAAGGGACACTGCAAGTCACCTTTGGTCTCCGTCATCGACCTCACACTGACAGTGACTTCCTCATGATCTCTGGAAATCCATTGGAATGCTACGTCACAGGCCCCATTGTCCACCTGATGACCTCGGGAAAGTACCCCAAGCCTGGCTTTTGGTGGTAGCCACACATCTTCCAGTGCCAAATTCAGAACCCGTACAGGAAACACCCGTCTTTCAACCGACACCACCATGGGCACAAGAACCAAACCCCCTGGCAATGGCATTGCCCCAGGTTCAAGCATGATCACACCCTTAGTCATGGGCAGCTTCTTACTAACTCGAGCTTGAACCATGGCAACTGAGGCCGCCGGCACACGCGTTTTAAATCTTCCAACTATTCGAACTGTAGAGTTTGCTCCCATCAGGGCCTCGCCATGCACCTTACTAAAAGCATCCCGCCAATCTGAGTCTAGCGATCCTGCCAAGGCATTATCAAACTCGGCCATAATCAGCTGTTTGCAGCGCTGAGCAATATTCATGCCGAGTATGCCTGGCAGTGAATGATCAACTTCTCCATCTTTCTGGTCTCGGACTATCAAGAATCCGCAGCCAGGTATCGTTACTCCCATCACCTGAATATCCAACTCGACGTATCCCAAATATGGGAGGGGCAATTTATTAGCAGCTGTAATCCGCAACCACTTTGAAGTGCTGTGCATATCTCTATCTTCCCCATGTAAGTGCTCTCTAAAAAAACCTTCCGCCAATGTGCTCACATTGCTACCTGTGTCCAAAAGACACTTGACACTTTTTCCCCCTATGCTGATCTCAACCTCAGGGCATTGGCCCACTGCCCGTTCCAAGAAACGCTCCTTAGTCAGTGAGCTGTTGCTTGAGCCATGGACACCCCCTCTCATTGCTCGGCTCTGCGCAATGGAGGGACCCTGCTTTCCGGCGGCATTATTTCCCCAGAGGCCGACACCTGACCTTCCTGATTAAGCCGCGCCGTACACTGGCGGGCTATATGTCCCACAGCTTCACATCTCAAGCAAATTGGCTGACCGTCCCGCGTATATCTGGGCCTAACCGTAGCCCTTTGGGGCCTTTCCAAACTTGAACTGACTCTTTGAGTGGTGAGGTTGCGGACCGCGTTCGTTAGCTCTCCGATCGCTTTCCCTTGTTGAACTACTGCCTTCACCACCTCCTGCAAGACAGCATTCAGGTCTCCCGAAGACGATGCACCCACATTCTGGGACCTTGTACCCTCTTCAACACCCAGGCCCAGCAAGTAACGACTTCTAGCAATACCCGCACCACGGGGACGATCTTCTGCACACCATAACAGAGCTTCCTCTCTGACCTCAAATAGTGTCACACGAGGTCGATCCCGCACTATCTTGCGCAATTCCCGACGGAGTATGGAATCCCTTACTCCTTCCACAAACTGATCCCTTAGTGCTACCTGCACATCCTGCACTGCATTAGGCGACTGCTGGAGGGCCGCGTTTAACATTGTCGACAAGGAGTGCGAATACTCTCTGAGATCTTCCCCCTCTAACTGTTTCCTTGCATAAAAGGCATGTAAAAGTTGAGGGGTTGTACGTTTCTCACGGAATGCAGCCCTCAAATACGCAAACAACTCCCGCGGTTGTGCATTCTCCCCCCCCATACACAGTTTAACCTCATCCAGAGCCGATCCCCTCAAGTGTGACAAAATAAAGTCTACTTGATCTTCTTCACTCAGTCCCCTTACACGAATAACTCGTTCGAGTTCCTCAATAAACTCATCTACAGTCTGGCAATCTTTACTAGCGTCACCACAGTAAGGAACAATTTGTTTTTCCCTGGGAATATAGACATAAGACCTGGTATTACCAGTGCTCAGCCCAGCAAGTGTTGACATCACCTGATCGTGTCTCCTCCCCAGCTCCTGTATTTGTGACCGGAGTTGTAAGAACGCGTTACCTCCCTCATCATCGTCAGCCCTGGCAGCAGCACCAGCCCCTGGGCGATCCTCCCCCCAGGTGGCTCCCTCCTTAGAAACGTCCACCTCCATTACCCTATGCCTCAGGTATAAAGGGTCTCAGTCTCTGTAAAGTTTACACAAAACAAAGTCCAATGCCACTCCCTCTTTCCAACTGGTCCTGGCACCCTGGCTGCTTGTTTTCCTGCAGTCCTTCCCGCCTCTGGGCACGGCTCTCTTTCTTCAGTGGAAGCTGACACGTGACCCTCCTTCCACCACTACCTTTGTCTATCTCCCCAAGCAGACTAACAGTTAATATTTGACGCATGGAAAGAAAAAAACACTCCCCCTAAGAGGAAACCTTACAGAAGGAATGAACCCCACTCCTGGTACCAAAAAGATGTGGCCGTGTGAATGTGTAAACTCTTAAAGAAACTCAAACACAGCCAAGTATCTAAACTAGGGGTTCTTTATTTCCGACCGCCTATGCAGAAGACGCGGCATTAATACTCAAGGTTTTCCATGAAGGGGAGTTGTGCCGATGAAATGTATACAGTGAAGAATAAACACAACCAAAAGCACGCTTCCCCAAAAGGTATAAAGAAACAAACCAAAAATATAAGCACTTCAAATAGTGCTCACAGTTACCGAAATAACTTCAGGCCAGTTTCGCCAATTCCCCTTCTTTCCCTTTACCATGATAGCCCCACAGTAACAAAAAATAAAACAAAATTAATTAATTAATAAATAAAAATAATGGTTTTAGCGTGAGCACTTAACCCCCTGGATAAACAATGGTAGTGGCTTATAATGCTTTCTAAAGGAAGAACAAACATAGAAGTATAATCAAATATACATTCTCATAAGCCACTTATAACTTTTGACTAATAATTCAAGTAAATCCATTTTACACTCTGTACATCTCTATTAACATTGTTATTACTATCTTCTTCTCCAAGAACAGATTATTAATTAACTCAAATTGACATGACATCAAAACAGTAAACAACTAGTGACCATTTTCTCTGAGTATACAGATACATTTCCCAAACCCGGATGAAATCAATATTACTCACTCTGTGGCGTGCTGCGTCACATTAGAAATTCACCCAGCTGTCACCTCACATGCACCTTCACGTGCCTTCGTTCTCCCCTCTAGTATTATTTTATTAAAGGAGAAAGAAGTTTGGTTTACTTTCCCTTTCACTTCACAACATAAATGGCATGTCCTAAACTCAACGTTCACATTAAATGTCACTCACGCTCGATTTACGCGGCCTGCACGATTCCTCTACGCAGATATTTCTCACCCACGGAGAAATACGAAATCTGTGTGATCGCAGACTGATCCAAACTGCTCAATGACCAGACCAACACCCAACCGAGGAATTACCTTTTTTTTCCCTGTCCAAACAACAGACGGTGTTGTCTTCCAGTCCACGCACCTCAACTCACTCGTGTCCGGGATGCCTCAATCATAAAAACCGTTCCCCCGAAATAAAACACTCTCTTTCTTTTCATTTTTCTCACTGTGCTGCTCAGATGCACGGGAGTGCCCCGTAATGAGGATAG
Organism: Sinocyclocheilus anophthalmus; assembly: GCA_018155175.1. Taxonomy (NCBI): domain Eukaryota; kingdom Metazoa; phylum Chordata; class Actinopteri; order Cypriniformes; family Cyprinidae; genus Sinocyclocheilus; species Sinocyclocheilus anophthalmus. The sequence continues at coordinate 6,003 of JADLZN010012041.1, forward strand.
GCATGACCGCTGGCAATTCTTATGATGACTACTCTTTGATTACGGCACATATAGCATGGCATGTAGAATATTACGAGGCAAGGTTAGAAATAAATGTAAGCCAAGCAGCATGACAATGAGTAGCATAAGTCATTATTTTATGCTGCCTAAATTTCCGCAGTGGCAGCACGATCAAAGCACTTTAGTTGCCATAAAATTTTGAGTGCTTAACTCGTCTGTATGATCAGAGGAGAGAAAAGGTAAATTAACTCTTTAAAGTTGCAAAGGGAATATTTCATTACTTTTGTTAATTCAACAGGGCTAGTACAGCAGGTTTCCGGGTGCAGCAGGCAGTAGATTATGACTTCGAAATTCTGATTAATATTACAAAGCAAACAGCTGGCGAAATAATAAAATTCTACAAAACGATGGTGAATATCATTAACAAGCCAACAGCATGTACTTCAACGCTGTATTGAAATGTTGTAGGAGAATATATCAATGGCAGCAGTAGCAGGTAAGTGTTGGCGCAGGCGTTGGCCATTATCGCACTGCATTACATTACAGAACAGGCTTATAACAAAGAGCGATCGTTATGGGTCTATTGATTTGGAAATATGTGCAATACGCTCGTGTCGTGTAGACACCATGTTAGAGTAAAGTAGGCATTCGCCTAGCATACTCCGTATGCCTTAATTGAATGGAGCTACAGCAGTTCAGTCCCTGTGCAGGAGCCGCAGCTTGCATAGGCATTCAGGTCATCGAGATTTTTTAGCATACGACCAGCAGCGCATGCACAGCATTTCTATGTGCAAATTTTAATTTTCGCCACAAAATATAAAGCAGGCCAAATGCATTTAAATAAAAAGTCACGTAGTGTCTTGCCTGCGAAGGCCATCTTGGAACGAGACACGAGTAGCAATGATGTGTCATATACAGTGCACAAACCCATTATTGAGTTTCGTTGAGTTAGTGCAATATAACATTTTAAATTTATCACCCTAACCAGGAGCAGCTGCTTTGAGGCAGAATTAGTGCTGGGTATATGACACCACAACTACAGGGTGTAAAGTGATTTATTCTTTCGCCAAATATTTTGTTAGCTTATTAACAAGTTAAAGGTAAGTATTTCCACTGCAGAAACGTTGATGAATGAAATCCATGTAATGTTATAATGGGATGAGAAAACAAAAGTGACCAAAACAAAAAAGTTGACTACTCAAAAACACAAATGACAAATTTAAAACTATTTGCTCAGGCCGCCTGAGTCGGGTGGTTGCTGGGGGTTACTTCATCTATCAGCCTACAGGTGAGTTCCTGTTTGTAATGACACACATAGGCAGTGCTTCAGATACCAAGGTAGTTTTGAAGTTATGGCTCGACACACATAGTTGATTTAGAGGTCATTAGGTTAAATAAACCTCAATAATGGGGACAGCGCCCAGGTTCACATGTTGAAGCCACACTAGTTAATTTATTGGATCCATTAGCCCAGAAAAAAGCTAGTTAACTCTGGTCACTAGTTTTAAGATATTGGCGTCAACCGATCACGGTACACACAGCAATACAAGTTCACTAGCGTAACCATATCGGCAAAGACGGAACAGGATCACAAGATAGCAAACACACGGCTCATGACTCTCGTCCGAGCAGCAGCAGTACAGATGTCTTAGCAACTAATATGATTGTTAGCGGTGGGGAGTTTTACTCTAGTTTATATTCCTTCTGCCTTATAGGGAGATTTTAAGCATAGGTATTGTATGTAGCGGCGAGCAATAACAATTTAAAATCGTTTTGTTTCTTCTCCAGCTTGTGGGGGGTTTATTGTATATGCTATTGTCGTGAAGCAAAGCAGCAGTCTTAAATACTCTGCTAAGGCCACCGTAATCGCTATAGTGCATTGGCAGTAGCGAAGCATTCCTGTACTTGCTTGCAGCCAGCAGCAAAATCTACAACTTAGCAATACCCAACAGGACAGCGCGCAATTTCAGCAAGCAGCGTAGCAAGATCTGCTTCCGACAGACCAAATGCCTATTAACATTGTCAATATCCTTAAGTAACCATTGCTAAAAAATGTTCAGAGAGTTGTCAGATTGCCAAATTTCCGTTCCAGTCCCTATGAAACTCTAGATGGCCACATTCTTCGAAGAACCGAGTGTATCTGAGCGTGTTAAACGAAATGATGATAGTCACGCAGGACGTAAAACGACTTGGGCAAAAGCGATTTGGTTCATGCCGGCAGATGCAGCTTAATGAGCTTTCAGGCCTTGCATTTATTGGCTAGCTAGCATTACTGAGCATTCCTGGCCAGGCTCGCGCTTTGATTCTCTGCAACCCTCAACCAACCCAGCCTCACCTGATGAGATCTGCGAATGGGAGGGTATTGTGCTATGCTATGTGTGCAGCACCGCCCGAGTGTCTTAAATATTCATGGCACCGTATCGCCATATGCATGGGCAGTAGCAAGTTCCTGTACTTGCTATGCAGCAGCAGCAGCAATGATCTACAACAACAGCAATAACCAACAGCAGAAGCAATTCAGCAGCAGCGTAGCAGATATCTAGTCTGCCAAGACCAAATACATTAACATTGTCATATCCATCACCATGCTAAAATGTTCAGAGAGTTTTCATGATTGAAATAACTTTGTAATTGTGAAAATAGTTAAATATATACACAAATATATGTACAACAATACAAATGCAATATATTTTTACTCAGCCTGTTATTGGTGTCTTAATTATTTCACAAATATTGTGATTATCCTAATTGTCAAAAACTGTTTGTAATCATTAAAGCCCATTTTCTGAATTTCCAAATAGAGTCAGAATTCAGAGACTGTATTCAGTGCATAAAAATTAAAGTGTTTTTTCTCTTATGTGGCCATCTTTGATTTATTGTCTTGATGCAATGCATTCTGTCATTGACGTCTCTAAGGATACATGCGATGTTGCCTTGGAATTTGGCCAAAATATCTTAGGAGGCAGCATAATTAAGTTGCATACTTTTTGGAACAGTCTTTGCAGCAGGAGAGCACCTATTACGTCTTGAAATTCTGCCTTCAGAGACAACTTACTAGATTCATTTTTTGCATATGAGACTAGCACACATTTCCTGTGATTCTGGCGTTTAGCAAGCTGATGCACCTTGGTTGGGTTTTGTTGGATGTTTTCATGGAAACACACACAAACACAGGTAAATACACACTTTAAAGGTTACAGCTGATAGGAAGCTCAATTTATTTTGTGATGGTAGGTGAAGACCGTCTGGGTCTCTCATCTGTCAAGCTCTTTTCAAAATGTCAATGCAGTTCCTCAGTCAATCACCCGCGATGGTAGAGGTGTCCCACATGCCTGTCTGCCAGGTACACTCAGTGCATGAGAAGAGCCTCTCTCATCTGTTTGACTGGCTGGCCCCTGCGCTACACAATGAGAGCATTTATTCAAATGTAGCACACAGTCATGCATATCAATGTGTGGATTCAACAGATAACATGAGTGGTGAAGCAGTTATTTGACAGAACTGGCAAAATTCCCAACTATTATAAGTACCAAGTAAATTCTATTACAGCCGAGTAAATTCAAACAGAATATCTTACTGGATCAACTCTCTTAGATTCCAGATGTTTGATTTTCTTTTAATGGGATGGTTCACGCAAAAAAATAAATTCCATTATTTACTCATCCTCATGTCGCTTCAAAAACGTATTTCTTCTTTAACATTAAGGTAAGTACATGATGATGACAAAGCTTTATTTATTCTTTAATTCGTTCGTTCATTTATTTATTTAGTATTCTTTTCAAATTTATATTAAAATAATGATATAATTAAGATTAAGATTTAGGAATAATTAAGATTTTTAGTATTTTTGAAAGAAGTATCTTAAGTTCACCAAGGCTGCATTTTGTTTTATTAAAAAGGGTTAGGTGAAATATTATTACAATTTAAATAACTGTTTTCTATTGAATATATTTTAAAATGAACAAAGCTGAATTTTCAGCCATTACTCGAGTCTTCAGTGTCACATGATCATTCAGAAATCATTCTAATAGGCTGATTTGGTGGGATTGGGGAAAATATCACGGTTTCCACAAAAATATGAAGTAGCACATCATATGTAATGTAATTGCTGCCGGAAAGTCAAATAAATCAGTTATATTAAATTATAATAATATTTCATAATACTACTGTTTTTTACTGATTAAATAAATGTAGCTTTGGTGAGTAGTGTACGTTTATAGATACATTGATTTGGACTTTGTGTGCAAGTTTCAATTGAAAGGCTTCATTGTCAATCCTCACATGTGCAGGTATTATAATCTAAAACAGTTTCCTGGCACCCTGCCATTCATATTCCATCCCGAGAAATGTCAGGACTCTGCAGTCTTCTCTAGGGTCAGTGCTCGGGTAGACAGACAGCCCAGAGGCTCAGCTGTGCCATCGCCAGCGGAAATAGAAGAGGTCACTTTCTGACCTATGAAACACCTGAATGAAGATTTAGAAATCAATGGAACTCTCTCCCTGAGTGTTTTGCCGTTTTTTTTATTAGGTTTGCCTGAGAATACAATCCACTCACAAAGACCACAAAATAAGTTTTCTCCTTGGTGGCTAAAGCTAAATTATGGTGACCCGATTTAGCATAGAAATAGCACAAAATGTAGCTGGGAGCAGTAATTTTTGGTACCACTTTACAAAAAAGTTAAATTTCATTAACATTTATTAATGAATTGGTTACACGAGAGCATGTACAACATTTATTCATCTAATGGTAATTTATAAATATATGATTGTTCATTGTTAATGAATGTTTATTCATAATGCATGAAGTTGTTAATTTATAACTTGAAATGTTAGAAATGTATTAGTATACGTAGAAAATAACATTGACCTAGATTAATAAATGCTGTAAAGTTAGCACAATAAGATATTAAAAATAGCAATTAGATGCTATTTACACTAAGTGAAAATAGCATATTTTCTTAGCTATAGATTCTATTTACACTGTTAAAATAGCAGGATTTTCTGCTATTTATACTACTTATTACAAATAGTGGCAATTATTTGCACCTCAGTATTGTAGTACATTATAAAACAGTATGCAATAATAACTTATTGAGTGTAAATTTACATTTTAATTCAAATTATTAAATGGATGCCACCTTATAGAGTGGTGGAACTATGATGTCACTTTGTAGGCAAAACCCTGGAAGAGAGTTAGCATTTTAGCACTTCCGGTTCCATGTCCCAGAATCAATGGGTTTTTTGAATGGGATTTTGGTTAAATCCCTAAAATAAGGTCCGTGGTTCTCACAGGCTCAAGATACTTTCACATTTTATTCTACAACATAAAACACACCAGTTACACCCCAATCGTGATTTTTTAAAACTGTTACGTTTCTTAAAAAAGACAGTTGCTAACAAGTTGCTAAATGGGACTACAGGCGCTGTTGGAGACATTAAACATCATTACGCCAAACAGTTGATCAATTTACAGTATTTTCCAGTCGTAGTATAATTTGTAATACAATTAATTGTAGAATAACCAATTAATAGTTTCCTGCATTTTATATTGTTGGTTGACAATGTTTTTTTTTTTTTTGCCCCGAAATGCAACACAAGTCTTCGAATGGAAGATGCTCGTTTTATCACTTTCCTACTGATGTGGAGACTCTGGGTTCGCACCGCAAGGTAAACTCATATGATTATTCCATGTAAACACCACATTTACCAGCTTAGTCACGGTGAAAGTGAAACTTTTAATGATGCATAGTGCTTAAAGCCACGTTAAAATTAAATGTTTACGGCCAAATGAAGCTGTTAGAAAGCATATGAGGATTTCCTGGAAGCAAGGATAAAATAACATTTTGTGTACCCACCCTAACAAAGCTGAAATGTGGTACTTTATTCAATAAAATGAGTTTAATCTTACCATATCCAAAAACTCGCTCACTCTGCTGTTATTTAATAGATTAAATGCACTATAATTTTATTGAATAGTATGTGGAGACACATTTTTATTTAAAATATTCATATTAATCAAGGATTTATTGACTTTTATTGCACCTTATTTCGAAATATACAGAAATACGTGCTTTCATATGTCATTTAGTTATGATTATTTCATTTATTCACTACTATTTATTAATGTTTCATTTCAGTTTTAGTTTGGCTCTAGTTTTGTATTTATTCCAGTTTATATGAAAAGGTTTATGTAGTGTGGATTAAAATTCATATACAGAGTAAATCCTTTTCACTGAACATGTTAAAACTAAGTTTGAAAAGTTTTGGGAAGCACGGTGGTGGTGCCCCACGTTGATGGCGAGCGCCCGTGGTGCTGTAGTTCGTTTATAGCCTAAGTTTAGCTTTTAAGTTCTGGCGCTTTTATTTAGGCTTCAAAATTTATGAAAGTTATATTATTTTGTGAAGATTTTATCTTGATGGACAAAACGTGTAAGTGTCATGAACTATGGTTGAACACAGAGCTTATTTTTTGCGATAATCCAAAATCCTATGGGCTTTTTGTCGAGGGAAGCAGTGTCATGCTAACAGCCGATCCACCTACAATTGACAGCATAGCCCCCTCGAACCGATACTTTCTTTTCAACTTTTTGATTATTTCCTTAAATTTATTGAAAATAAATGCTTTTCCGATGTGATATGAGATTTGAAAATGGAGAAAAAAAAATTCCGGCAAAAGACGGGATCGAACGCGGGTCGATCGCGTCAAAATGAGTACGATACACGTTTTACCATCTGCACCACTGGAGCTAACAACTGTTGGACTGTAACGTTTTTGTAATGTTGATAGCTCGAACACACGGATGGTGGGACGGACGTTAGTGTAAATAGGCCTCTGCCAACAAGGGCTATAGGGTTAGACTAGTGTCATTCTGTGCGCGAAAGATCATATTTTGAGCATGCAAAAGTGCATTTTGCATGCGCGCGATCTGAGTTTTGTGGAGAAAATGTTCGTTTCGCAAAGAAAAAAGTTTTTCGAGCGCACTAAAATCAGTTTTGGATTTAAAATAAGTTTGTGTGAAATAAAATAAGATGTGTGCAGACCTTCTCTTTTGCACGTGCAACGTTTCACTAGCTTGCTCCCTTGATGCCCGCCCTCAGTGCTCTCTAAATGCCGGCTGGCTTGCTCAACACAACCCAGCATTACAAAAGGCATGGGCCGGTATGATTATTTTGACGGTATGATAAACCTTAAGCAAAAATATCACGGTATCACAGTATTGTCGTTACAGCTCTAAAATGTGTTAATTTAACAGACTGGGCTTAAAAAAAAATATATATATATGTATATATATATTACACACACACACATATATATATATACTATATATATATATTATAGTATATATATATATGTTTTTGCGCAACATACGGAATATTAGGAACAGTAGAATTTGTTTATTTTTTCTTTGATTTGCTTCCTAAAAAGAAGAAAAATAAAGACTGACATCTTTATTTAACATAAATCTGTAATTACAGTTATGTAATTTTAGTTATATAATTTATATATGTAGGAGGTTATTCCATAAACAGACACAGATATCTAATGGGAATCATCCCAGCACATGCCCAGTATTGGGGGGCGATTTCTGCAGTCTTGTCTCACTACCATGAGATTGAAACTAATCCAATCAGGAGATAACACAGAGATCTTTTGTATCAGGACTGAAGAGTTCTTTCACAACATATAGATACCTCGTGATGTCTTGTGACCACCAATGAATGTAACTATTATATCTAAATAGGAAAAGGACAGTAATTTAATCACGCCCTCAGGCATGCGAGCACGGGATCTATACTGACTACCACATGACTTTTGACCACCTGCTTCCTGCACGACTGAAACCCTTACGTTTCTTGTGTCACAGACAAAGAAACAGAAACTTGCATGACGATCATAAAAGACAATCATTTAAAATAATTTAAAGTATCAGAGCAATATACTCCCAAATAATAGGCTTTCTGTTTGATGTGTTTATTGTAACCTATGAAGTTTAATCGATATTTTATAACCCTTTTTTATAGATAAAGTAATTAAAGGTACTCTGTGTATGCCAGATAAGCGAAGTTTGGGCTTGTGGGAATGGTCAAGATATTCGAATAACCTTGGTATGAATGAAAATGTGTTATTTTGAACGGTGTGTGTTGTACGACACTTTATAGAAGTTATTAACAAAACCTGCAAAGACATTTCCCCACGTGATGAATTGAACAGCATTTTAATTTATGCACGAGAAGGGAACCACACAGGGCGTGGCTAAGCCTGCAACAGCGTCCGATTGGACAATTGCGTATGGGAGGGGGGGGGGGGGCCCCAATCTTTTTTTTTGGGGGGGGGGTTTTTTTTTTTTTTTTGGGGGTTCCGGGGGGGGTGGGGGTGGGCTTCCTCTTTGTCTTTTGGGGGGGGGGTTTTTCTTCTTTTTTTCTTTTTTCGGGGGTCGGTTTTTTGTTTGGGGAGATGCTACACCAAGGAATACAAAGCTCTCTCTCGGGCTCGCTCGCTTCTCTCGCTCAAGACCTCTGGCTTTCCTTTTGGTAACAGCGCTACAAGCGCTTCCCTGCCGTAACACCGCATCGCGAGACTCCAGAACTCAAACACTTCAGTTGAAACTTCGCGATCTTCAAAGTACTTAACGTCTTGCAAACAGAGACTTTTCAGCAGAAAAGTTTCTGGCGTCATCAAGAGACCAACCAATCCAACGAGGGATTCCCCAAAAAGGAAGTTTCCCAAACGTCATCTCAGCGACCAATCCGAAAGCTCCGGGATTCCCTCCAGCAGCCATCCAGTAGCCATGAGGAACAACTCAGCTTTCAGCTGTCACCAAAGCGAAACGCAAGTAAACGAACAAAATCTTATCTCTGCTGAACTGGTGTTGAGCTAAATTTTAAGCAGTAAACATAAGCCAAATCTCTGCTTGTGATTTTCTCAGGATGCCAGTAAGAGAACTGTAGCGAATATCTTGCTAAAACTTTGGGCTTCCTCAGAACTCCGTCAACTTTCATTCTCAGAACTGTATGCGTAAATGTGTGTGTGTGTGTGTTAGTGTGGTTCTAGGACTAGCTCCTTATGTAATCTTGAATAGCCAATAAAATTCATGTTTCATTTATAAAGAATCATTGTTTGGTGTCATATAATTTTAAGGTTAAAACCTTTGCCAAAGATCACATTACCTAGCTCGTAGCTTACTTATCATAATTGTATTGACCTGTGGCCAAGGAAAATACATAGTCAATTTGTTAAAATATACTGACATTAACATCTCGCAGGACGAGTAGCTGATAAGGTGTAAACCATTCAAATTTAAAATCAGTTTAATCAGGTGGACCTCAAATTCGATTAGAAAAGTGTTTTTTGTTTTCCCCTTTCAAACCCTGAATGAATGAATAATAATTAATTCCCTAAAATTAAGTAATCAAGTCATTACATATACATCATTTGATTTAATAATAACCCAATCTGAAGCCAAAACAGCAAACAGCAGAAGCTCTGAATGAGATGCAGATTCACTCTCTGACAGTGGGAGGCGCTTCTGGAACACCAGATTCCTTGGTTACCGCTGTAAACAAAGCAGCTTTGCGCTGAAACACTGCTTTAATATGAACTATACAGAGATGAGATGGAAAAGAAAATACCACGTAAACTTTTTTGAAGACAGTCAGTTCCCCTCAGAAACACATTTATATAAACCCCCAAATCAATATTGAGGATTTTCTTCCAATAGTTTGTGCATCATGAACAGTGAGTGATCTGCCTGCTGCAGTATTTTTCTCTGTTCGTCCGTCTTCAGCGTGTTAATAGTCCTCTGGCCTGTGTTAATGGCATTTACAGACTTCATATTTTCAAATAAATTACATTTTGGAAAATGATTGCATTGCAACACAGTTTGTGCAAATCCAGAACAGAGACGAGTTGCTTGCAAATAAGACAAAAAACGGCCGGTTGCCGATCGCTAAGCTCCAGAGGAAGCTCCTTAAGTTTGGCCATCCTACACACACTATGACTGTGACTGACCGCTCGCTCGCACCAACAGGAGGAGGGTCGTGTTAATCTCTACACGGCACTCAACCTGAGGGATTCCTACACTTTCAGTCTTTGAAGAGACATGAAAAACAGCGCATACTGGAAAATATTAGCGGTTCTGAAACCGTGAAATTTTCAAATTGCGGTATACCTTGAAACCGGTAATCGGCCCATGCCTACATTACAATATGCCATAATTTCAGCCAATCAGAGACCGAGGCTGCTAAATTCCGATTGGCTGCCTTGAAAACCAATCACAACATTCCTTGCATTACCATGACAGCAGAAGAGGAAAAATACAGTGCATGCATAATTATTATGCAAGTTGATATTCTGATTTTTTTTTTTTTCCAAGCACATTTTACCAATTCCAAAAGACATCAATCTTAATTACTATTAATCTTGTATTTAATCATTATAATCTATATATTATTGATCATGAAGGCTGGAAGTGAAAAACGCCTATATCAGGTGTGCATAATTATAGCAGGTTCTCTTCACAGATAACATATCGAGACGGACTACAAAGAACTCCCAAAATTACGGCAAGATTCTGGAAGAGAATTCATTTCAAACAGTGGTACAAGCGGATGTCTCCCTGCACTCCAAATCTTTACAGCATATACGGGAGTGTGGTGTGGCAGCATCGCTAAGGACGAGATTCTCCTCATTATAACCGACGCATATACGCCTGTCACGTGTTACACAGACAATGACCAGTCGTCTGGTAATTGAGCAGCAGCGTGCCGATGTGTGTATCAATGCATTTTGACTTCCCATCTTTACTCAGACAGGCTATACTTGGCCTGACATCAAGCATTTTTTTTTCCCTCCTTTCTGGCTCGCATCTCCTCTCGCAGGTTTGCATTGCCACAAACATCGTAAAGAGATGGCTTTCTAACGGAGCATGCTGCACAAATTCTTGTTCAGGCCCTTGTCATTTCTAGGCTGGATTACTGCAATGCTCTTCTGGCTGGACTTACATCAAGCAAAATCAAACCTCTACAAATTATTCAGAATGCAGCGGCACGACTGGTCTTCAACGAGCCCAAAAGAGCCCATATTACACCTCTCTTCATCTCCTTGCACTAGCTACCGGTTGCGGCCCGAATCAAGTCCAAGACATTGATGCTTGCATATAGAAAAGCCACAGGCTCAGCACCCACCTACTTCCACTCACTACTACGAATCTACATCCCATCCAGAAGTCTGAGATCCGCTAGTGAGCAACGCCTCGTGGTACCATCACAGAGAGGCCCAAAATCACTTTCCAGAACATTCTCATCCACTGTTCCTTGCTGGTGGAATGATCTTCCCACCCCTAACCGGAATGCTGAATCCCTGACAATTTTCAAGCGACAGCTGAAAACACATCTCTTTCAACGCTACTTGACTTCATCATAAAAAAAAAAAAAAAAAAAAAAAAAAAAATTTTCTTTCTTTTTTTTTTTTCCCTTATCGCCTTGTAGTATTTGAACAGCCTAAAACTTGGTAGTACAAGCAGTTTCTGGGTCTGGTTGCCTCTTTAAGAAGGAATCGCTTTATGTATTCCCATGTAAGTCGCTTTGGATAAAAGCTTCTGCAAAATGACTAAATGTAAATGTGGTGCTGGTTCTTCAAGAGTCACTCTCAACTTACCTGTCTATAAAGCATCAAGTGATTAATACACTTAAGTATGTGTTCTTATAAGTAGTGGTATTTTTAGGATTTTAACGTTAACCTATGTCTCTGAGAACCTGCACCTTGGACTTCTGGCGACTCCAGGTAGGTTGCTGTCTGGAAAATGGTTGGGTGTGGCGATGTGCGGACTAAAGGTTCCTGGTGATTCCACCTAATTCTTCACCTTAATTAATAATCTTTTTGCAGGTTAAGGGACATCTTTTCTTCTCCAATCTCATTCTCCACAGGAGCAGGGAGAGCATAAATAACCCCCCAAAACAAACCATATGCTGAACGCCCCCCAAACAAAAGCAATCTAACTGAAAATGCCTTATGGAAGGAGAGTGGCGGTGAAGGGGTGCTCTTCTGCTATGAGCAGGTAAGAAGAGCAGCTTGCCCCTTTGGGAGGACAGTGACAAAATTCCTTACCAATACACTCAGCTTTATGCAACAAGCATGTTGCTTACTTAATCACAGCATGTTGCAGTGGTCAGAAACCTAAAGAAATAAAATTCCCAATACTAGATGAGCCATAAGCAGCAAGCATATTTCAACAACAATTAGATGGCCTAAACAACAGCTTAAACATTAGCTTCTTGCTTTTGCAAGTTTACCCGGATACCAGCACTTGCAGTAGCAACCAATAGCTTAAAGCAACAAGCAGGTCTAGCAACAAACATTATACTGACACTAGATAAGCCTTAACAAGCAAGCAAAATCCCAATAGCTTTAAAGCAAAGACTTTTTGAAATAGCATAGACTGGGGCAGCATGCCCTTACAGAAGAAGAGAAGCAGCGAAGGGGTGCTCTTCTTTAATAAGCAGCTGAGAAGAGCAGCATGCCCCTTTAATGCAGTACAGAATAAGGTCAATACTCGAAATTTAGGCAACAGGCATGTTGCCCTTATCGTTTGCATTTATAACCTTAGTACTGCGTGTTAAGTATCAAGAACGTTACCGATACACTAGCTTTAAGCAACAGCATATCACTGACTAAAACACAGCGTGTTGGAAATAATAGTCAAATAAGTTAATGAAACAGCATTCCCAATACTAGATGAGCCTGAAGCAGCAAGCCTGTTTCATATCAGACAGCCTTAAACAACAGATTTAAAACAAGGCTCGCTGTGGTAAGTTTAACTGGGTAATGTTACCAGCATGTCAAAATACGACAGCATGCCTAGCAAACATCTTACTGAACAACTAACCTTAAACAATGAGCAATATTTATTTGATGATAGCATATTAGCCAACATAGCATTAGGCAATGAGAATGAAATAAGAAACTTAGCTTAGCTTCGTGAAGACATTCAGAGATGAAAAAAGGGTGAAATGGCCAGTTGTCATGTGGATGCTTTAACGCTTCTTCATATCTTGCTTCTTCCAGCGGGGAAAGCAGATCTCGTGTTAAAGTGTTGTTGATGCAGTCACATTAACACAGCTTCAGCGATGAATTGCGGGCGAAGAGTCTATGTCAATTGTGAGAAGCAGTGCTCGCTCAGGTCACTTGCAAGTCTATCAGCTTATCAATCAATCAGTGCTGCAAGTTCGCTTTCAAGTTCACGAACTTGAATCTGGTGAGATACTCTGTGGGAAACTAACCCTTGTCGCAAAATTCCTTATTGAACGCTTCCTATAGAGGTGGAATTCGCCTTCTGATTAGCTCCTTAGCAAAGCGATAGCTGCTGAATAATGACTGAAAGGACCTTATAAAGGGAATTATGATTGGCGTTGAGTGTCAGCTGATGCGAGCTTGACTAACGTGACCTGCCAGAACTAACGCTACACTCCATTTTTGAATATTTCTCATGGGCATTTAATAATTTTTGACATTCAGTCTGAGTTCAATCTCTTTTTTGGCTCATTTTATCTGTAAAAGAAAATCTGCTTAATAATTATGCACACCTGAATATAAGACATTTTTCACTTCCAGCCTTCATAAATAATTCTATATCAATTATAAATGATTAAATACAAGATTAATAGTAGTTATTAAGATTGATGTCATTTGGAATTGGTAAAATGTGCTTGGAAAAAAATATGATCAGAATATCAACTTGCATAATAATTATGCATGCACTGTATTTTTCCTCTTCTGCTGTCGAGGTAATGCAAGGAATGTTGTGATTGGTTGTCAAGGCAGCCAATCAGAATTTAGCAGCCTCGTCTCTGACTGGCTGGAATTATGGCATATTGTAACACTGGGTTGTATTGAGCAAGCGAGCCGTTGGCATTTAGAGAGCACTGACGGCAGGCATCAGGTGAGCAAGCTAGTGAAACGTTGCACACGCAAAAGAGAAGGTCTGCACACATCCAAAATTGATTTTCGTGCGCTCAGAATACTTTCTTCTTTGCAAGACAAATATTTTTTCCACAAAACTCAGCTCAAAATCTGATCTTTCGCGCGCAGAATTGTGGCAGAGATGTAATCCCATACAAGGCGGGCTATTTGCACTCAGTGTAAATATACACTCCATATTAGAAAACCCCACCTGAAATTATAACCTTAGTTCTGTACATTTCCAAAGAATAGATGTCACACTTTTGAGCTCATTAAGCACAGAGGAAGCATGTTATTGTAAAATTTCTTACATATTAAATGTCCCATAACTATGAATATAAAAATATCCTAAAGCATTATATCTGATCAGTTTGAGGAATCAATTATATGCTGATGGCATCACTGTCGTGGCTTTAAAGCACTCTGTCTTTACCAGAACACCTACTTGTACCTTCCAGATGATTTGGTCAAGCCTCAGGCAAACCTTCCCAATTTACCTTTCAGGTACAGCAGGGGGGATGAGAGGAAAAAAAGAGATGTACTTCAAAATGGAAGCAGTGCTAATAATAAAGATGAAAAGAAAATGATGGAAGGAATGACAAGCAATAAGAAGAAGCTGACGTGTTGTACTTGGTGTCCTGGTTTAGCCATCCCTTTCATGCTTCTGTCTGAGTGATAAGCCTTTCCTTTGCCCTGGAGAGAAAAGAAGCCAGCTCTTTGTGTCTATTTCCACGCTGCAGAGATCACTAGATATCTGTTTATGATTAGTGTTCTATGCAGCAGGGGCACCAGTAACATAACATTAAAAAAAACTCTGAAAATACAAACAGGATCCGCTAGACTAATTGCATTGTGTAAGATGATTACATTTCAAAAGGCTTTAAACATGTACATTCTGATAATTATGAAACCATCTGGGATGTGGAACCAAACACTCTCTTGTTGCTTCTCAGCTCACACATCATCACCCCCTCCTCACTACTGGAAGCGTGTGATTTGATGGGAAGGCTTGCCATTCCGTCCTCTGGTTGGAAATCATCCAACTGCAGTGATAGGGCTATCTCATCAAAGGACAACAGCGGAAGTGTACAGAGCCCCTGCCGCTAGGCCATTTTGTGAACATGAATTGTATTCTTTTATTTTCTTTGATGGTGTAATAGGTCTATCTTAAGCAGCTTTGGAGATGGGGCATCATATGGAAGACAGGCAATGCCATCGACATCCAACCGTGTTTATGATTGCAAGACCATTGGCATGGTACAGCCCATCTTGAAATGAGATTGGTAAATGTGGTTCTGGGTGGAAAATCTTACTGTTTAAGTAGTCACAATACTCAAGGTCATAGGATGTGGCTCCTTCTCACTCAAATGTTTAGCTTGGAGATTTAAATTGCATTTTGCTTTTTACTATCCAGGGTAAAGCCATCCTATCATAAGGGTTATCTTCAACAGCAACACATTTAACAGAATACAACTGGCTGGATGCTACGCTCTTGCGAGCAAGACATTTCTGATGGTTTAAGCAAGAGGTATATCTCTATAGGATCTGTGCTGATGTGTTTCATTCCTTTTATAGCTATAGTTTATCATCTGTTAAATGTCCGCTCAATTATTTCTATAATATAAAGAAAGTATTCAGACCCTCTTAAAATTTTCACTCTTTTTTATATTGCAGCCATTTGCTAAATCCATTTAATTGATTTTTTCCTCATTAATGTAAACACAGCACTCCATATTGACAGAAAAACACAGAATTGTGACATTTTTGCAGATTTATTAAAAAAAAACTGAAATATTTTGCCCCCCCACAAAAAACCACATGGTCCTAAGTATTCATACCCTTTGCTCAGTATTTAGTAGAAGAACCCTTTTGATCTAATACAGCCATGAGTCTTTTTGGGAAAGATGCAACAAGTTTTTCACACCTGGATTTGGGGATCCTCTGCCATTCCTCCTTGCAGATCCTCTCCAGTTCTGTCAGGCTGGATGGTAAACGTTGGTGGACAGCCATTTTTAGGTCTCTCCAGAGATGCTCAATTGGGTTTAAGACAGACAGTCACAGAGTTGTTGTGAAGCCACTCCTTCGTTATTTTAGCTGTGTGCTAAGGGTCATTGTCTTGTTGGAAGGTAAACCTTCGGCCCAGTCTGAGGTCCTGAGCACTCTGGAGAAGGTTTTCGTCCAGGATATCCCTGTACTTGGCGCATTCATCTTTCCCTCGATTGCAACCAGTAGTCCTGTCGCTGCAGCTGAAAAACACCCCCGCAGCATGATGCTGCCACCACCAGGCTTCACTGTTGGGACTGTATTGGGCAGGTGATGATGAGCAGTGCCTGGTTTTCTCCAAACATACCACTTAGAATTAAGGCCAAAAAAAGTTCTATCTTGGTCTCATCAAACCAGAGAATCTTATTTCTCACCATCATGGAGTCCTTCAGGTGTTTTTTAGCAAACTCCATGAAGGCTTTCATGTGTCTTGCAATGAGGAGAGGCTTCCGTCGGGCCACTAAAGCCCGACTGGTGGAGGGCTGCAGTGATGTTGACTTTCTACAACTTTCTCCAATCTCCCGACTGCATCTCTGGAGCTCAACCACAGTGATCTTTGGATTCTTCTTTACCTCTCTCACCAAAGCTCTTCTCCCCCGATAGCTCAGTTTGGCCCGACGGCCAGCTCTAGGAAGGTTCTGGTGTCCCAAACGTTCTTCCATTTAAGGATTATGGAGGCCGCTGTGCTCTTAGGAATCTTAAGTGCAGCAGAATTTTTTTTGTTAACCTTGGCCAGATCTGTGCCTTGCACAATTCTGTCTCTGAGCTCTTCAGGCAGTTCCTTTTGACCTCATGATTCTCATTTGCTCTGACATGCCCTGTGAGCTGTAAGGTCTTATATAGACAGATATGGACCTAATCAAGTCCAATCAGTATAATCAAAAACAGCTGGACTCAAATGAAGGTGTAGAAACACCTCAAGGATGATCAGAAGAAATGGACAACACCCGAGTTAAATATATGAGTGTCACAGAAAAGGGTCTGAATACTTAGGACCATGTGAGATTTCAGTTTTCTTTTTTATAAATCTGCAAAAATGTCAACAATTTCGTGTTTTTCTGTCAATTATGGGGTGCTGTGTGTAACCTTAATGAGCAAAAAAATGCACTTAAATGATTTTAGCAAATGGCTGCAATATAGCAAAGAGTGAAAATTTAAGGGGGTCTGAATACTTCAGTTACCCACTGTGTATAATATATATTATATATATATATATATATATATAGCTATTATAATAATAGTAATTACAGTATATATGGTATTTGTTATTAGTATGGTATTATTCCATTTGGTATTTTAAAGGAATAGTTTGCACAAAATGACAGCATTGATGACTATGAACTAGAAAAGAGTGTCAAGATTCTTAAAAATTGTTCCCTTCATGTTTCACTGAAAAAATTAATCGATACATAACTAAATAACAGCACAACTTGGAACATTTGAGGTTGTGTTAAAGACAGATTTCTTAAGTAAACTATCACTTTAAATCACACAAATAAATCATTAATTTCAGTACCCTCACAATGCAGTCTTTTAACTCCGTTCACTTGGCAGCCATCTTGGCAATTCCCCCAGGCAGCTATTTTCTATCTAAGCAACAGGCATGCAGCATAGCTTTTATTGACTTGATAAGACTGAAACCTCCTGTTGGCAAAGCTTATGTTTTAACATGTCAAATCCCCATTAAAATTTGACAAAATATTTTGCATGTAAATTTTGGCATAACAAGAAAAGAGGGATAATGTCAGTATTATAAGCCTCGTATACGGATTTATATCGGATGGACAATATTCCTGCTGAAATACCTCTGCAGTTCTTTCCAAATATAAAGAAATCTTATGGAACAAGTGGTCACTTAAAGATTTTTTCAGAAGCCTCCATGCTTTTAATCTTAAGAAATGCATTCTCATGTAAAGCTTCAACACAGCTGGATTATTTAAGATGAATTCCTAACGTACAGGCACTGACAACTTACTGAACACAAACACTTCCTAATCAGTCCCAGAGCCTCAGAAAGAGGGGAAAAAATCCTGGATTTTCTCTCCTTTATATGTTATAATATTTTTGAGGGACAAAAGGGACCCAGCTTTTTCAAGGTAATACACTTGATGAAATTGCCTGCAAAGACAAAAAGACCAAAAACAGTCCTTGGGTTGTCTGTTCAGCTTAAAAATGAACCACTGAAATGTCTCAGTAATGAAAAATCCACAGTGCTCTGGTACGTTCACCATCCTAAAGTACACTGATCATGTAGGATGTATGTGCCGCCATTCATCTACTCACTTAAAAAAATGACATTACCCAGGTTCATCATCAATACAATGGCTGAAAAGAAACTGATAGATGGCCATGTTGCTGAACATTAGCTGAGATATATGAGCTAATTTGACTAAGTTTAAGATGGAGAACGAAGCATAGATCGGTTTGACTGCTGTCGGTGATGCCATTGAAGCAAGTCTCGTGCTTCTCCGCTTCCATCGACAATCCCCCCCCCGATAAGGATGTCAACCCCACTCCAGTGCACTCCGCCACAGCCATGCATGAAATATGACACTGCAGACTGTAATAACACAATACACAGAGCATTCAATTACAGCACTGCCATCACCAAGGTCCTTCTCCTCAAGCCAGGGGCCAGTATTTACACCAGTATGCCTATAGCTGTCCCCCCAGGCCTGAGTTATTGCCCCCACCCTGTGCACTGGAGCACAGATGAGTCTCACACTCACATCCTCAAAAGCACACAAAACGTCTGTGCCAAAGCCCAGAATACTGATAGCAACCACCTCAGATTTAATTAAAAACACACAATTATTTCATAATGATTTATAGAGCTGTCAGCAGGCTGGGAAGGAGATAGGGGAAGGAAGAAAACCTCTCATTTTTTCTCTTGTTTTGACAGGTAAGGAAAAGCAAAGTCAATTGTTTTTTCCCCTCCCTTTTATAATCTGCCGGGCTCTTGAAGACTTGAGCAAAATGGAGAACCACATCACACTGTGACCTGTTATTTGTATTCATTGGAATTCAGAAGGATTCTTTTTGTATTTAGAACTGTGGAAGAAAGATAAGACAAACTTGCCTTTGTGGCCCTGAGCATATGATGAGTCAAAAAAACATAATTATACAGAGATGGGCTTTTCCACAGTTAATTACACAGCTCTCATATCTAAAATTTGGGAAGATGGTAATATTTTTTGCTACTTTCGTTCTCAGATCATTTCAGCAGCTTTTGACAGATTTGATGTGTTGGACCTAAAGGAATTAACGCAAAAAGTGAGTGTTTCAGGACTGTGTGCCCAAGATGAGTGATCACCTCAGCATAAACTCTCCCCATCCTCCACCCTCCCCAGATGGAGCACAGCAATAATTCAGTGGCTGGGACACCTGTAACAAGCTAATGAAAATATGGAAATAAAACTTGCAGAGAGATTGACAGATGAATATGGCTGGGTGCAGCTAAAAATGGTGAGACTCAAATCAGATGTTATCATAAAAACAGATGTTACACACAAAGTAAATGGAATGTCCTTTTTTTTTTTAAATGGTCATCTGTACCCCAGCAACACTGTCCCTGGTGAGAGCATATTTCTTTTTTGAACAATATGGAACAAAACGATGCAGAAATTGTTTTTGTTAATGGGATTTGAATGATGGATGTATATCATTCAAATGAATCTTACCTGTGCTCGACTTTAGCCATCTCTGACATTTTTTCCCCTGTTGAGGATGACATTGTCATTTTCTTTATATTATTATTGTAATTACTCCACTGATATCACTCAGAGTGATAACAATCTCTGCTCTACTGATGCAGTGAGCAAGCAACAACATCTCCAATGATCCCTTTCTCGCTTCAGATGTAAAGAGTTGTCCGTAGGGTTATCTGTCATCGCTGTCAGACAGCAGATGCAATCTTTGATAAATCATGTTCACTGCTGAGAATATCCACGTTTATTGAACTCAAGAAATCATTGCCTCAGTCACGCCAGCTTCTGAATAAATAGATTATATTTCACATAAGGTCACTACATGGAGCTAAGCAAAGAATTTGAAAAGAGCTAACACTATTTATTCCCTGGGTGTGCGTGGATATCCATTATAATTTCAACAAGGTTTGCTATATTACAGTTCGTTCCAGACCTCTAGTTTTACTGGACAAGGAGGTGATTTAGATTGGGTTTCTATTGTTTTTTTTTTGTAATATAAAACAAAGTTATTACGAATTTTCTACAGCAAACATCGCTGTAGCTGCTTCAAGCTCACCACCAGTGACATGCCAAGACCGTAAGTTTGGGTATTGGGACAGGCCCAGATTCGCTGCCTGGCAGGCTGATACCGATTCCTGGATATGGAATCGATTCCAATAATTGTTTTTCCTTTTAATTCTTAAAAAAGATTGGAGGAACAATCATTAGAGTTCATCTTGCTGTGAGGATATGGAGGCTTACCTCCATTTAAATTTCCTTAGTATTCATTGATTATTATAAGCATCTTATAGAAGTAGTAGAAGTGGTGCGCAGAACTTTCCATTGTGAACAACAGAACAAGGCAGTTTCACCCTTTAAGCGAAATCATTGTTTATACGACTAGTTTGTTCTTTTTATATACCTTAGACACACATAACAAAGCCACGTTTGTGCATCAATGTATTTAGCTGCAAAATTTATTGTAGGAAAATTGCCCAAAATGTAGACTAAAACTTGAAAACCATTAAAGTGATAGTTCACCCAAAAATTCATTAAATTAATTAATTACTCACCCTCATGTCGTTCTAAACCAGTAAGACCTTTGTTCATCTTCGAAACACAAATTAAGATATTTTTTAAGAAATCTGAGAGCTTTCTGACCCTGCATAGACAACGCAACTGAAATGTTTTATGGCTCAGAAAGGTAGTAAGGACATCGTTAAAATAGTCCATGTGATATCAGTGGTTCAGCCGTTTTTTAACGCAAGTTGTAAATTTCAGCGTGTTCTAGCTCTAAGCGCCGCGGGGTCTCATAATCAAACTCTCCATGATTTGTTTTTTTTTCCCCATCCTAAATTTGAAAAAAACCGTTACAAATGCACAAAAAAAAGCTATATTTTGCCTACGCACAAAAGTTTTCAGATTTATAAAACCATGCGCCAGAACCTGCGCAAAAATCCCTTTATAAATCCAAGTCAGGGGAAGATTGTGTGTACGTGCATCTCCACCCCGACTCCTCCCCGAAATCACCATATATGGAGCTTACAACACCTAGTTTTACTATGCATAACCTCATCTGAACATTATTTCTATGCATATTCCCATCCACGTGACACCATATTTAACACCATTAAAGGTACAAGACATTAAGGAAATATGAGATACGGACTATAAATGCCATTTGTGCCATACATTAATTTTTATTGCTAAAAATCATCTGGTATCCTTGTTATGTTTTAGAGTAAATATATCAAAATATCCATAAAAACGGTTTAAAATAGTTCTCAGATAAATATTTTAGAATAGAGTTGATCTCATTCATTTCCATTGGCCGAATAGTATTTCAATTGTTTTAAACAATTCAAATCAAATTTAATTTATGCAGTTTTGCTGATAAGGTGAACATCTTTGAGCTATTTTTAGCCTATATTTATTGCAGTGTAAATAGAATTGTCAGACTCGGCACGTCACTGACAAAGTAGCCTATTTTAAAAAGAAAACATGCAAATGACCATTTTCTTCAAGTTGTATCCTTCAAATACAGTGGTATTTTTTTTATAATGTTGTGGAGATGCCTTCACACGACATCAACAACTCCGTGCAGCTGCGGTTGTACAGTAAAAGTTATTATCATTGGACCTATTCAAACCGTTCCGCCGAATCCAGCAGTGTCCACCACAATATCGAAGTAAGTGTGCATCATTGGTCATTGTTCTCACTAAAATATTTTCTCATAACATGAGATCTGCAGTTTAGTTTAAATATGAATTATTGTGGACCTATAGCACTCCTCGCTGTCATTAAAACAGCATGACAAAGTAATCAATCGCATCCACTAAATCGTTCCTAATTCAATATCATTTTCTCTTCACTTTTGCGTATTTCAGTGCTATCTCCATAATGAGGTGGACTAATTAATGAAATGGTAGTCGCAAGAAAACGTTTAATTTAAAATCGTTGTTTACTTTCTCACTCCAGGAAAAGAGTGGCGTACCATTTCTAGAAGCGTGAATTGCAAACTTTTGCACTCACCACCCCAGTCCAATTCAGACCATCTCAAACCCCCAAACAATTGACTGTATCATTTGTGTTCTTGTGAGTACCAATGCAGTCAATATATTCAAGTTAGCTGACTTGGTCCGTATTGGCCATATCTCAGCCTATATTGGATTTTTCTTTCTGGAACATGTCATGTAAAATCTACAAAATGATCCAAAAATTCGTACTTGTACGTACCCCCTGGCCTTATTTCAAGGACACTAGGGGTCCACGACCCCTGGTTTGAGAACCCTGGCTAGACTGTCCTTATGGTGCACACATATTTACACCTGGTTTATTTTTTATAAATCCCGATATGTACGTGGAAAATTGCGTACGCAATTTCTATGCCCATTTTGTGCGTGTGCAACTATAAATGAGACCCCAGGACACACTGCATGACTTTAGGGCTGTCTCAGATGAAGATTGCGCACTCGGAAACATTCGTATCGATTTCTGTGAACGGATCCTGCCTACGGTGGGTCCTATGTCCTTGGGCAAGATACATCAAAATGTATTTTTAACTAAAATACGCACTCCTGAATTTTAAGTGCATCAAGTATCAAAATAAACTACTGTATTTTTGTATTTAAAAAAATTATACTTCTACAAGGGAACATGACATTTCTTCGCAAACCTTCCATCAATTGGGCTATTTGATTTATCTCTTCACCATTACACAGACTCAGTCGGGCATTGATAGCACAGTCATGCATCATGACTCTGCCCGAGTCCATGCCAATAAGTCAATAAATCTGACATATGCAATCAGTTAACAGATTAAATATTCACATATCCCTGTGATTTCCTAGATGAAGGTTAGTTTTAAAGTAACCAACATTTTAATGTTTAACAGTTTGCGAATGATTCATAATTGTATCCTAATTTAGTTACTTGGTGTTTGGTAACGAAGGGCCTGCTTTGCATCAGCAACACTGACTCAATGACAAACAAGTCATTCATAAGAAGGCAACTGAAGGCACCTGTATCTGTATCTGTCAGGCAGTCATTCATGCAATGGTATGCAAAATCACGATCCTACTAAACAATTACTTCAATTACGGTACACTATTCACAAATCAAATATTTATTTATCAGTAATTGGACACCTATTTGGAAGTTGAAAACAAAAATTTTAGCATTACAACAGTTATTAAATGATCAGTATGTTTTGATTTTAAATGTAGCCAGAAACGTAATCAGAAAGTAGCAACAGAACTTGTCAAGGAGTATTAACCCAACTCCAACCACTGAATCTATTGAGAGCCATAGAAGTATAGAGGACACATACACATATACACTTATAATAAGTGCAATTGCACCAAGCACATCACATTCTATTACTCATTCATCCATGCTTCCTTTTCCACTCCAATGTTCCAATAATTCCTGCCCACTAAAAGCTTCACGGCACGGATATATTTGCTTTCCCCGACAGGCCTATCTACAGTATGTAAACAATTTAGAAAAAGTTCAGTCGATTCACACGTTATATCATCAAAATGATATGTATTGTCATATCACCCAGCCCTAACATGCAGTAATGCTTTAAACATATTTGACAAGCTAGTTGATAAAAAAACAGCAACCGATTAACTATTAAAACTTCTTTCGTGTTAACTGAAGGCAAATCTGTATGATGCACTATTTTAACTTTAATCAACATGTACAATTGACCATGACATCCTCACCTTATCTTATTCCAGAAAAGTCACTCATCCAATGCTGAATGGAGCTGTACAGCTGCAGCTCACGTGATGAATGTTAGGGTTGGGGGGGGGTGTGTCTGAACTAAATCAGCATCTTAAATGTATTTTAATACAAATTACATTTGGATTTTGTATTTTGTATTTCAAATATGTATTTTAAATACATGTATCTGAAATAGGCCTACTGCCCATCCCTGCCTCTGTCCTACTGTCTTGCGACCAAAGATAGCCTACGATCATTTTCTGACAGTGAAATTCAGCATGAGCAATTTTTGCTGCTACTACCCATCGTATATTACTGACCACCATAACAATGTGAATTGAGATCAAACACGACCGCGCTAAAACATATCACACATGTCACACAGTGTGATTTGCAGTGATCTTATAGGATTGCTAAAATCATGTAGTGTTTCATGCAGCGCCTGAAAATAGTCCCCAGCAGGCTCCCTGTGCAAGCAGGTGGTCACGTTGGTTATGTTGACGGAAGTTAGCCTATTTTCAGGCGCTGTGTAATATCATTGTGCCTGCTGCACCCATGTTATGGCAGCAAATTTCCTTGATTATTACGCCGGAATGAGATTATAGTTCCTAGCCATAGCGGCCTAGAAAATCGCAACTTTTCATTTTCCGTCGGTCTTAGTACACGATGTAACTACAGAATAGTCAAGTTTTAAATAGGAAAAATATCAAAACTCTTTAGTCAGTTTTGAGCGAGATGCTCTAATGGTTTAATCAGATTCAATGATCTATGCTAAGTTGCAGCTAAAAGTGCTACCGCCAGACCAGGAGATTGGCTGAATGGATTAGAAAACTGTAAAACTCAACTGTTTAACTCTAGTGTAGTTGGAAAATTAGCCTATTTTCAAAAAAAGTGGAGTGTTCCTTTAAAGGTCCTGCTGCCGATTTCATTTTTCTTTTCTCTTTGGAGTGTTACAAGCTCTGGTGCATAAAGAAGATCTGTAAATTTGCAAAGACTGAAGTCTCAAATCCAAATAGATATTCTTTGTAAAAGTTAAGAGTCAACCATGCCTACTTAAAACGGCTCATTCTAACACTCCCCCACATGTCTATGTCACGATGTTGGAAGATTTGCATAATGCCGCCAAATGTTCACGCAAAGAAAGAAAGAAAGAAGGCGTAACTTTTATTCTCACTGTAGTAATTGTTGCCGCTGTCATGTCGTGGAGACGCTGTGTGTTTTCGTTGTGAAAGCAAAACTACTTTGTTTGGTCTTCCAAAAGAGGGCGATATCCACTTCGTCATGCCTGGAGCTGATCCGTGCTTGTTGCTGAGGAAATACATCAACTTCGAGCTGTGTATTGCCGCATCGACTTTCATTGTGGACAAAGCGGAGTCCAGCCCGGGTCCGTCACATTTGTTTGCCGCAAGCCCACGGCCGCTGCTTCGTCGAATCCCCGGCCGCTCCCTTCGCAAGCCCCCGGCGTGTTTCTCCTCTACCCTCCAACCTCACTCATCGAGCCGACGGGTCCGCTCACTTAGCCCCCGCCTCCCTCACCTAGGCCTCCGCCTACGCTCACTCTACCCGCCGTGTGGTTCGTTGTGCAAGCGAACTACTTTGGTTTGGTCTCCAAAGGGACTGACTAGAAAATCAGTGGTTCAGTTTGTATTTACAATACTGTTTCCAGACAGTTTCAACCCAAATATTCAGATGTGTTTAGTGCATTTTATGGATGACTGTTTCCTGATCCTGGAAGAGTAGACTACAATGCCGTCTGTTCTGACTCACAGACTGTAAGTAAGTTTTTTGTATTTAAAGGATTTGCCAATGATGATTAAAATGCGAGTTTTGAGCAGTGTAGCGCTTGGTGTTTGTCATTTCTCCGATCACAAATGCAGACGGGGTTTTATGTTTACGCGGCGCGATGCAATGCGTAAAAAGACGGTATAAGTCATTATAATCCATAAGTATGTCACTGGATGCAACGAATGCCTCGTTTTGTTTATAATGGGTTTTCATGTTTTTTTGAATCATCGCTCCATCCGTACAGGGATCACAGTATACTAAGGGGCGTAACATCACACGCTTGAGGTATTCGGCCAATCACAACGCACTGGATACTGCCAATCAGAGCAACCTTGTTTTTCGGAGTGGCGTTATGCATTTTTTTTACACATTAATAGTAATCAAGACTTCGCAAGTTCTCTTGGAAAATAGAAAATCAAACCCAACATTCAATAGCCTACTGTGTACATAAAGCTCTAACGACTCTCAACAGTAGCTACGAAAAGGCCAGTTTAAATCTCGCAAACTCCCGTTATACAAAGCTGACTACACTGCAAATTAATCTCCGTGACATTGCATCTTTGGTTGCGTTTTTGTAATGATGCATTTGGTGCTTGCACGTAGGCTACACCGCTTTTATTATTATTGCAGCTTAGATGTTCAAATAGCTGCAGTACTCCGACTTTGCCACAAGGAAAAGTGCAAACTTTGACTCTGACGTGGTGGTAAGTAGGCCTACTTTTCTACGTCAAAGACCGTTTTTATAAATATGAACGTTGCCGGGGATTTTAGCGTACGCACACTCTAAGATCAAATCTGTGCATACGCACATTTTATAAATGAGGCCCCAAGTGAGTGTAAAAAATGACCTATAAAAGTAGCAATTCCCACAGACCCATAACGTTCCGCTATTCCCAGCTGTCCCTCGGGTCAAACCCTGCCGCTGGCGTTGTACCCAGTTAACTAAAATCATGTTGAATTAGAGCTATGATCAACTGTGTTTTGCTGAATTCCCATGTTAGATATTTGGCTCTTGTTCTGACAGCATGAGCTGATGAAACGCTGACTCACTAGTGGTACCAAATGGAAATGCTAAATTGATGATTGTTTTCACACAGATTTTTCAAAGTATTAATACCCTTTCCGCCCTGTCCTGTCTTCCATTGTTTTGACAAAAAGGTTGTCCCATCACAAATACACTCAGATCAGAGCTGCAGTGACGTAGTGATGGTGCTTGGCAGAGGGGGTGTTTGGAACAGTGTGTGTGTGTGTGAGCTGAAATGACGTCAGCTCAGCACAAAGACAGTGGTGAGATGAGACTTGTAATCACTGCTTTTTTGAAATATTTTTGAGTCAGCAAGAGCTGGTCAAGAACATTTGTATTTGATTTCTATTCACAAAACTACAAATTTTACAGTCTTTATATACAAATATTTTTACTAATTTTTATTTTTAAACTCTGTAAAAGTCTACTGTCCTGTTGGCAAATAATCATTTGCACAGCACAGATGCTGTTAGATAAGTACCTGTGTAAATAGTTCTGAGTTTTTCAGTGCTCTGGGAAGTTTGCCTGCTAACAGATCGGGAGGAATAAAGATCCATCTGTTATATAAGTCCATCATCAGGTTTATTAAAACTTGATGTGTGCATTCTGAAGAATGCCTTTGCTTTAGCCCTTATCAGGATGAGAACCTCACCAAGAAGCTTCAGCATCCGCTCAGCCCTTCAGCCATTTTCCACACACTCATTTTCATATGTCATTATTTTTAGGGAGTGATAATCGTAGCTAGTGTGGTTTTCTGTAAATCGTCTCATAGTCACATTAGATTTGTTTTTAAAACAGTAAAACAATTTGTACAGTGTAAAAAAAAGACACATTTCCCTGACTGTCGGCAAATATATAAACATCGACTGTCCAATGGATAATACATCCGCCATACTAAAAATAAATGATAAAAATATAAAGAAGTCTATTTGGTTTACAGAGTTAGGGTTAGCTATTGAAATGGCTTGTTTAAGCATTCAAATATGAGTAATTAATTTTTCTAAAAACATTTATTCAGTAATTTTTCATTAACGTTATTTTTGCATACTGCATGGAAGTGAGAAACTCATTTGAGTCCATTTCTGGCACTGAAAACATGGGAAACTGGCTCTCCATTATAAGGAATATCTAGGTTTAATTGAATATATTTTTAGACCCAGGTAATGAGAGCCATTCATTAAACTAAGCCCACCATTGAAAATACTTTTTACATTTACCGAACAGTAATGAATGTCGAACTGCTTAATTCACGTTCATATGTCAGGTCGATTTTAGAGACTGAGAAAAATATCAAGTTGAGGACAACAGAACAGGGTGTTAAATTCAAGGTGCTATGTCATGAAATCAATCATACAGAACCTTCAAGGTGAAGCCTCAAGATGAACGATGTCAGTACTGAAAGAGATGGAGTCTTTTTATATTTATAACTTAAAACCGCATGTAATTTTAAAAACCATGTTTGAATTCCAAAGCTACACGACTAATATCAGTTCTTTTGATAACAGGCAATCATCTACGGTCCACATTTCTGCCCCCCCCCCACCTTTGATTATGACAATTAAATAAAACCATCACAGAGGTTTTTGTCAAGGCCGGCCGTGACAAACCTCCAGCCCAGCTGCCCCTCCCTCCCACACTCCCTCCGCAAAGTGTGTTGAAATGAGGCCTGATAAAAAGTCTATGGCAGGTGTGAATAATTCATGAATCATAAATTACAGCGCATGACTCCCAGTAGGGGTAGTTATTTCACACCAGCTGTTCCGTGGCCTCCTCCTGTGCGGAAAATTAAAGAGAGGCAGTATCCTGAACCGTCCGCCGCCCTGACCGAGTCTCAGCACTGTCCACCTCTGCCAGAGCTTTTATCATGACATCTTGTTCTTCGATAAAAAAAGGAACAGAACTGTGTGTTTTCTTTGTTACGCCCGATCGATAGCTTCATTCAATATCTGCACACAGCACGACTGGCCCCATAGGGCTCCCTGGAAGATTTTTTTTGTGAACCATAAAACTGCAGTTTTTTGCTTATTAACAGGACATTATAGTGAAACAAAGTACTAAGTGAAACTAAAAAGAGGAGACGCTGAGGAAAAAGTGTGGTGATTTGAAGATAAATATTCAGCAAAGTATTTTCTTGTTATAGAATATACAATATAACATGGCTCTTAAGAATGATTTTAACAAAAAGAAAAAAAAAATGGAACACCACAACATTCTCAAAAGCCCTTTAATGTGTTTTATATATAAAGAACAAAGAACAAATGCTTTCATAGGTCTTAATATTTTATTTATTCATTTGATTTTTCAAAACTATTTTTTCATAATAAATCTTCACTTTGAGGTCATCAAAGAATTGTCACAATAAAAACAAAAGAAGGTATTATAGAAAAATTGTACACAAATAAAAAAAAACACAAAAACAAAAAGCAACATTTTATTCAGAATGTCATATTTTATACCTCTTGTACATTCCACACCGTACAAGATAGCAGAGAGAAGAATGTTTGCAAACACTTTTGAAGGGTTGTTTTTGCTATCTTTGTGCTTTTTAGCTAATCCAATACTCAAGTTTTGGGGGGCTGAATTCATTTGTTACTTTTTGAGATTATGATATTGTCTCTCGGTAGACTCGGAGTCCTAAATACCATGCATAATTTGTTTGGTCACTAAGACAAGCAAGAGGATATTGCTTAAACAGTCCAAAAACGTATTTTCCACATGTCTGTTTGCTTTCCAAAACCTATACTCATACTCGTCTTTTAATGTTGACACAACAGCAAATACAAAGAAAAAAAGAAAAATTAAAACAAAGAAATAAACAAAAAGGAAGGAGTATGTCAAAAAAAAGAACAGATGTTGGAGATGCACATAAAGGAGGGAAAATAAAATCTGTATAGCTAATGGCAGAAAAGGTTCTATCGCTATAGCAACACATTAACATTTAATTTTCAGTTTTTCATTTATTTTCGCCTTGGTTTTTTCTGGAAAAAAAAACAAAAAAAAAAAGGTTTGAAGAGCAGGTATACTGTAGTTGGCATCATCTATATAACAGGCTATAAAACACCACTTCAGCCACAGTCCAGAGAGCACACAGATAGTCTTTGCACCGTATATAAACATGTAATAAGATACTTTACGTGCATGGAGATTTTCCTCAATCTATTCCGAATGGCCCCGGTATTCCTTGTTGTCAGCTGTCATCGTTTTGACAAACATACAAACAGAAAGAAAATCCATCAACCTTTACACTTGGATTGATATTTAAGGCCTCCACAATTCTCTTGACACCAAGGGTTCTGTCCACCGAATGGAAATCAGTTCGGATCCTACAAGGAGCGGTCCTTTCTCATCCAAACACGCAATACCATCAGAAAAGGGAGTCAAATACTTTGGCTGATTTAACAATCATAGGTAGCATCTCATTTTTAAGTCCTTCATTCCTTTTCTGTCTGTCCCATCGGTGAATGTCTGTTTGGATTGTTGCAGATGGTTTATCTGGCTTTAGAGGGAAAATGTTCCGGCAACACATATACAGGCAACATAATATGAAATACACTTAATTCTAACCAACGGCCTTGTCTCTCAGTGATCCACAACTGTAGTGACTACATGGATTCTTCTTGAGCAGTTCTGTTTCATTTTGTACACACTTTTCAGCTTAGTAAAGTTCTGGTGTGCTTGGTTATAAATTGTTTTCTTGTTGTTAGTAACAGTATATTATGTCTTAGGTCAATCTAAGACAGTTTTGTCTTTTTCTATTTTTTTTTCTCAATTACTATACATGGGTGGATCTCCCCTCCCCTTTTGTGTGTGAGTTCAGAGCACAAGATCTGTGGTTGGGTTGTAAGGGGCGGGGAGAAAGTCTGTGAGATCAGACGTAGTACTCCTTGTCCTTGTTCTTTTTATCTTTTTTATTTTTGGGCACGCCAATGGGCTTTTCTTTGACGGCGGCTCCGTTGGGCTGCGTGGCGGAATTACTAATGTAGTTACGGCTCTCATCCACGTGGTACGAGCCCTCATCGCGATTTCTGTATTTGTACATGGCGTAGAGTAAGATTAGGATGCAAAGGGCGGCTGCCGCGACGATGCCTACGACCATGCCCGTGGTGCTGCTGGACTCCCGAATCACTTCCGGGCTGGGGTAACCCTTGGCCTCAGGCAGTGGAGGGTGAGCTGTGGACACACAGAAAAGGAAAAGAGAGAGAGACCATTCATTACAATCACAGGGCTATTCATTTAACTCTAATATTACAGAGCTTTCTAGAACACTTGATTCTGATTGGTTACTTGGGGCTTTCAGTTGGCAGTTCACTTTTTCAGCTATTTCCTAATATGCACCATCATTCATGGCAATGCTAAATATTAGTCAGGTCAATTGGGTAACCGAAACCCCCGCATGACTCAACCTTCCAGTCAGTGTTAATTTCGTTGACGAATAATTTTCGTAAATGAAAATAAACGAGACAAATGTTAAGGAGGGACGATTTATGGGAATAAATCCAGTCAGAATGAATCTTCTGCATGGTTTAGAGGTTGGATGCAAACATTTGAACTGTAACACAGCCTATTGATCTATCCGGCGGGACATAAGCTAGCATACACTTGCTGCACGTCCCAAAAAAAGTAAAAAAAAATTCAATATCTGGGAGTAAGAGAAGAGCAGACATGTGGATAAATTTAAAAAGCTTGACAACGCTAAACAAAAGTCAATTCGATCCGGTTTTCTAAACGCACACACCTGAATCACGCACACAGAAAACCGCCTCTCACACAGCGCACAAGTACTGAATTCAGCTCTCTTTCGCGTCGCGTGAACGGAGAAATTCACACAAAATGATGTCGAATTGTACGAATGATGTCGAATTGTACGTTTTCACGAATATTCATGTAAACACACTCGTTTACATCTTAAGTGAACATACACAGTTGAGAGAATACCGGATGTGTAAAAAAAAAAGAATATCAGATGTGTATCAGTATAAAGCACCCGTGCATTCGGTTTTAAAGGGACAGCAGCCTAATTTAGTAGCTGTTGTCTGTTAGCATGTATGTTAATCAAGCAATAAAAGAAAGGGAGAAAATCACTCACTGCTCTTGACTGAATCACTTTAGTAACCCTAATAAGGATTAATTAAAATTTATTTATATAATAAATATGTCTGCTTTAAAGTTAAGTTGTTATAAAGAATGCATATTATATAACATTGGTATTTCATTAAAAGGAGGACCATGTTCTTGTTTCTTTATGAAAAGTGGTTTTATTTAATTTTAATATAAAGGAATGTTGTGTGTCACAGAAGTTAAATCGGTGTCTATCATGATAAAAACCTTAATATCAAACCTATATAATGAGTTTGGAAATTGTAGAGAAATGCTTAATAAATGCATTACACTAACTACACCCATGCGATTAGTCCGACTCAATCGACGACTTTAGTAGACTGTAATTTAGTCTACTAAAATCTTATGATATTTAGTCGACTAAAACTAAAACTAAAAACAATTCAGATGACTAAATATAACAAACTAAATGGCATTTTAGTCAAAAAACTATGTCTAAAACTAAATCAAAATTTGCTGTCCAAATTAACACTGCCTTCCAGTGAACTACATACTTCTCCAACCCTGCCCTTGAGCTAATTGGACCCGCAGACCTTCATTTCCAACCCTGCTTCCAACAACCTTCCTGTAATTTATCAAGTAACCATGATCACCTGATTCCGGTTCAGGGGTGTTTTGATTGGGGGTGGGAACTAAAATCTCCCATTGGTTCCCAACCCTGTCCTGGGCTTATGCCGAGTTCACACTGCACGCTTTTCAAAGTCCTTCGGGTCACTGTGGTTTTCACACTGCACAACTATCTGAGGTAGCAGTCAGTCACTGCTGTGTTCACATTGCACGATGGATCAGCGACAGGTTATACACTGCATGACTTTACAATAGGAAGAATTGCCGACAGCTCTGTCTGGTCCGCAAACTACGTTTCACAACAAAACACACGCGAGAAGTGATAAGGAAATAACGCGAGAACCCGCGTGCGTCAGACCGGAGTTCTCGAGCAAGACTGTAATTATTCAAATATATATATATACCCCGCATATTGTCTGTGAGCTGATTTCCAGCTAAAAGGAGAAAAAGAAAAACAGATTATGCTGGAGGGAGATGCAGGGAACAGGGATTTGGTGTTCTGCAAAGAGAGTTGGAGGTAAATAATTTGGCAGTAACTGTTATGCTGATGTTGTGGCTGGTCAAGCAAATGTTTGTGCTTGTTTCTGTATGATATAATTGTTCATATATCTATTAAAATACTGATATTCTGGTCTATAACTCCTCCCCGAACTTCCCTCTGCCCTGTATCTTGGTCTCTCATTGGCTGTAGGTCATCGCCGATGTAGTTTTCAGTCAGAAATCATTGCACACAGCGTGATTGTGAATCGCCGACAGCTCCAGATATTTAGCATGCCAAATATTTTGCGACGTGTCAGCGATTCCCTCAGATCGCGTCTTTGATAATTCACACGGTGTGATTGCCACTCGCGTGAACGAGCACCGATTTGCCTCCGATTTCGGGCATTTGTCGGCGATTTCGCAAAACCTGTCGGTGAGTGAAAAATCGGGCTAAAATCGTGCAGTGTGAACTCGGCATAACCCAACAGTACATAGTTTGGACATCTCTCATCCATTTCAGGTCTTGATGTCTCTACTAACGTGGTGTTAGTAGAGATTCAAGTGAGTTTGATTAGGGAAACATACAACATGTGCCGAGTTGGGGATACTCCAGGACCAGGGTTGGGAACCTTGTACATCACAATACTGGAGAAATGATCCATTTCTACTTCTGTTTCATTTCGATATTAGAACTATAATATTGTTGGAGTGCTTATCTTGATGCTAAGCCATTTGTTTTGTACTCTAACACTTTTTATTTTCCTTAGTTTTAAGATAACACTCAGGTAAAATTATAACTTCAACACACATCAATATTTCATGTCCACGTATTTAATATATTTATATGGTTAGAAGCCATTTAATTAACTCCATGTTGGAGTCGTCCATCACCCTGTCATGATTTAATTTGCTATAATGACCAGCTGACTGCATATTACCCCTTTCTTAAAAACCTTAAACTATCTAACTAATTGTTCTTATTGATTATGAAAGTTCATTTACTATTATTCATTATTTTAATGTTAACATTGCAGCTTCTTTCACACCAGTAACAATATTATTCAGTTCTGAGCGGACGTGAAATACTAAGAGGAATGAAGCTAGAAGAAACTTGAAAGAAACCCAAAAATCAATATTTCTTGCCAAATTGATTTCTCTCCTGATGAGATTAGATATCCCACTGAGAAACTGCTTCACGGCAGTGTACAGTCACTTGAGTAAATAGGATATGAACCACAAAAATGACACTCAACCTTGCAATATATGTATAGAATGTGCCGCCACTGAACGGACAAACTTGTAGTTTAAGCTTGTGCTAACACACTTTGCTTATCAAACGGTCACAAGACACATCTGGTTAACACAGAGCGATCAGAATGGATATGTTGCACATTTCCCATGAGTCGTGACCATTGAGTGAACCTCACATCATGGCTATTTATTCCTGGCACAGAGAGTAGAGTGGTGGGTAGAATAGTGTGGTATAGTTTCTTCTGATTTATGTCTCTTGGAGAGGGGAGAGTAACTGCGAGACAGTGCAGCTGCAGGCTGTGCACAAATGCTCGACAAAACAACACCTGTGACAAAGCCGTTTACAGCTTAGGCCCGATCCACGGCAACCCGGAGGTGCAGGATATGAGATGATGACAAAGTACAGCAGGGAATTATGAATGGCGACCTCTGCTCAAACATCTGTTTTTAGAAATGTTGTGTGGAAGGAGGACACTTTGGGGATCCGTAACATCATTTATCTGAGACCTTCTGAGCTTTGGCCAACATTTTATGTTTCTGCTTTTTTCTGTGCTTATTATCAAGCTCATTGCATGATTTATTAGCATGTTTTTCCATTATGTCATGGACATGTTTCATTGCCCTATGTATAATATGACTGCTGCATGGGCCACTAGCAGGTGTAACTAAGCCAGCTGAAGGAACCCAGATTGGGTTAACCTTTGTGCTTCATTTTTCATGTCGAAAGTGCGCAGTCGACTGAGTAACCAGGATGCGCCCGCTGCGTGGAGAAATGAGAAACGCAATATGTGCTACGCTAGCATGTTCTCTGGCCTTTTCTGAATTTATACCTCAACAAAATTCGCCAGGTCTCTTTAACCTGAACACAATCAATGAGAAAGAATAGGGATTATGGGTAAATTAAAAAAAAAAAAAATAGACTTTAGCATAAGATATATTTAACTGTGCATAAAACTGGCAAAAATGAAATACGTGAGCTGAAATTCTACAGAAGCACAAAGAAATTTGATGACAGGCACAAGTTTACGTTTGTTTAATATAATGACCTATTTAAAAACTCATCTAAGCAATGAGCTCCCTCTGTGCCAAAAAGAAAATTAAAATACTATATTTACAGCACATAAAGTGGGTAAATGATTTAATGTGGTTTAATGAGGTATTAATGTCTGTTTAAAGAGGCAAAGGCAGATTATACAAACATATATTTCAGCGCACACTGTGGATATTTTGATAAATGAGCACATAAGCAACAACGCAGCTCAGGTAACAGCGCTTCCTAACTGGCAACAAAACGATAAAAGCTTTTTCGAGTTAATCTGAGCTCCTGTTTAAACTAGCTGCGACAAGCAGTGAATGCCGCTACATTTTCTATTTCTGCACAGTAGCTTCGGATTATTAAACATCAAACATAGATGAGCCTAGGAAAGGTTGTTTTTGGAAGCTGAGAAACATCGGATATGACAAATCCCTCAAGATCCACAAGGCAAAATCACCACAAAATGGATGCCGCCTCATGGAAGTGCTGAAAATACAAATGGTGTTCTAGGTTTTACGCTCTTCACTTCGCCCTCGCTGTTATGATTGGCTGTTTTGTTGTGTTGAATTTTCGCATTCAGTGTGGACAGGAAAATGACTTCTCGCTGGAATCTCGTCGCGCTTGACACAACGGACACATTATTTCTCAGATTGTTTTTTATTTTTCTGCTGTACAATGTGTCCACTTGGCTGAATTTTTGAGAAATTATGCCATTTGGTATTTTAACACTATTTTTGTACACATGAAAAAGTGTATTTGGTAAAATGTAAAAACTAAGGATTGTTTCACCCCCAGATATAATCTTTGAAAATGGACTTGCGTTCTTTTAACTTATACTGTAGTCAAATAATTTTTCATGGAGTGGTTTCAAACAGAATGACGGGAAAATGGGGAATAATTTTGGAGGAAAAGAACACATATGGACGGTAATAATATAAAAGAAAGATGACTAACCTAACCCACCTGAACTTGGGTCGCAAGGGTCAATGTCCTCATCGTCGCTGGGACATTCTGCTGACGCTACCAGAAGATCATCCTGTACCAGAGAGACACAGAAGAGATGAAGGGTTAATCAAAACACCTAGTGGCATCATTACAGTTTTATAGGGTTGCTGTGTCATCTAAGGCCTCACGCTGTGAAAGAGAGAGAGGAGTGAAATAGGAAATGTCCTTTCCACTGCCACTCTGACATCTCTCACAGGTCCTCTGAGCTTTGACTCACAGGCGCGATCAAAGTTGTCCAAACCGTCAAAGGTCACAACATTTCTGCAAAAACAACCGTTTCTGTGGATTTAACACACCAGATCGCCTTATAGTACAGTCTGGAGAGACTTCCACATCACGGCAGTTGGAAATATCAATCAGAGCAGCACAAACACACACTCGCACATACACAAAGATTTCACGAATGCAATTTTGCTAGCAGTTGCTTAATAAAGACAGTCACGCAGGAACATGTGGTGCGAGGAGCATCAAATCCCCTCACATCCTTCCATCCCGCTGGAAAACAATCTCATCAAACATGCCTTTTAATCTGAAATGAAACCATAGGAAGCAAATCTAAAGACAAGCCCTATCAATGACAACACACGGCACTGAGACGCGCACAACACCACATACTGAAGGAAATCTTGCCTCTGCTCCAGTGATGGTTCCGAAGGGAAAGAAAGCCATGTTGAGATTTCACAGTTTGAATTCCAAAGATGGTATCCGACTGCGGTTTAATAGCTCAGAACGTCTCTCCGTGCAGGAATTCTCCATCAACTATGCAAAAAGGCAGCGAGCTCGATGTTCCTCTCAGTGCTACGGCAGACAATTACATCTGACGACGTCGCTTTGGTGGCATCCATTTAGTGCCAGTCTTCACACTTCTCTCTCTCTCTCTGCAATTAGCCAGAGTGTGTATACATTTGCCAGCTGGCCAAACGTGTACAGGCCTGTGTGTTTGCCCAAAGAGCATGACTGGCTGAGTGTGGTGTTGCGGCCAGTTAAAGAACATCGTTTGTCTCTCTGAGCTCACACAGTCTGCCCACAGGCTGCGGGGCAATGCCCACGCCAATCAGGACCTTTCACCATCATCACAGCCACGAGGACCACATGAAACAACACGGAAAGAGAAAGAGACTGCGAATAAAGGAGAGGACAGTAGAGTGGAGGCACCACTTCACAGTTTTTTTTTTTTTGTTTTTTTTTTTTTTTTTTTTTTTTTTTTTTGTTTTTTTTTTTTTTTTTTTTTTTTTTTTTTTTTTTTTTTTTTTTTTTTTTTTTTTTTTTTTTTTTTTGTTTTAAAGTGGTTGCTATAACCACATGGTTGCCATTTTCCTTGCAGCGATATCTGTTCACTCCAGATCTCAAACACCCTGCAATTAGGTCCTTGCGGGTGGAATAATTATCACTGCGTTACAGTGCTGGTGTTATGTGCGGCTGGAAGGCGTGAGACATGGAGGTAATTGTGGCAGCGAGTGCACAACAAGCCCTCACCTAAAGGCCTGCAGCGCATTGTCCTGCTTTACTCAGAAGAGAAGAATAATAACACAGAGGTCCTGGAGCCACGGGCCGATGTTGAAGTCATCCCATACGCTCCGTCTCTCATTCTGTGACTGACATGTATGCATAAATACCTCACTACCAGAACATGAAATTAAAGGGATACTCCACCCGAAAATGAAAATTTTGTCATTAATCTCTTACCCCCATGTCGTTTCAAATCCGCAAATGCTTCGTTTTTCTTCGGAACACAATTTAAGATATTTTAGATGAAAACCCGGGAGGCTTGTGACTGTCCCATAGACTGCCAAGTAATTACACTGTTTAAGTCCAGAAAAGACATCGTCAGAATAGTCCATCTGCATCAGTGGTTGAACCGTAACGTTATGAAGCGACGAATACTTTTTGTACGCGAAGAAAAACAAAAATAACGACTTTATTCAAAAATTCCTCTCCTCTGTGTCTCTCCGCATAACCGTAGCACCATTTTGGAGAATATCCACTGAACGCAAGCAGCGTACGCTATTCTGTGTCAGCTGCGTCACGCGAATACTTTTTCTACGTTGTTTACGCTTTGATTGGAATGAAAACAGCACATTCGTGCAGCGTGGCTGACACAGAAGAGTGTACGTTGCTTGCGTTCAGTGGTTATTCTCCAAAATGGTGCTACGGTGATGCGGAGAGAATTGTTGAATAAAGTCCTTATTTTTGTTTTCTTCGCGTACAAAAAGTATTCTCGTCGCTTCATAACGTTACGGTTCAACCACTGATGCAGATGGACTATTCTGACGATGTCTTTCATGCTTTTCTGGACCTTGACAGTGTAATTTACTTGGCAGTCAATGGGACAGTCACAAGCCTCCCGGTTTTCATCCAAAATATCTTAAATTGTGTTCCGAAGACGAACGAAGCTTTTAGGGGTTTGGAACGATATGGGGGTAAGTGATTAATGACAAAATTTTCATTTTGGGGTGAACTATCCCTTAAATTCACTGAAATGTGGTCATGCTTCTGATAAAAGGGATGGGGTAAAGGTACACAGTCTTAATAATGCATAGGCTTAAGCACGACAGACGACTTAGACACAATGTTACCTCTCTTGACATGACCACAGAGAGAAAAGAGGGAGTTCTAGAATGGTGAAGAAGGAGAGTGATGAGGTGTTGTGTAGCAGTTAAAGATGTCAGCAGGAAAGTGAAAGCGCAAGTGGAGATCCATGAGGTATCACACCATTGTGCCGGAACAGCCATCCTAAGTTGTAAGTAGAGCTTGGCAACATATATTGAATTTTCACAACATATACTGCTGTTCAAAAGTTTGGGGTTGGAAAGATTATTAAAAATATTTTTGAACGGAATATGTTATGCTCACCCAGGCTGCATTAATTTGATAAAAATACTGTAAAATAGTAATATTGTGAAATAATATTACAATTTATAACTGCTTTCTATTTTAATATATTTTACATTTTAATTTATTCCTTAATGTTTTTTTTCAGATTTTTTTGATGAACAAAGTAAAAAAAAAGCATTATTCGAAACTTTAGCAACATTATAAATATCTTTACTGTCACTTTTGATCAATTTAGTGCATCTGCTGAATAAAAGTATTCATTTCTTTTCTGACAACAAGCTTACTGACCCCAAACATTTAAAAAATTGTGTATTTCCAATGATTCTGTTAGCAATATTAAATTAAATTCTAATTCTAAATCCTAAATAACATGTCATTAGACTAGTTTAGAGATCCTTCCTTGAATTCCTTTGTTCCAGTAAAAACAATCTTTTTCAATTAATCATTCAAAACTCTGATTCACATATGTGTCCTCGCTCAAAAATGTTCAAGGACATACTCAAATGGCATTTATAATGTATTAAAAGACATGTAATAGAAAACATGCCTTGACTATTTTAACTAGATTTTTTATGTTTTGAATTTGTAGATCTTACATTGTAGTGTTTTTAATCTATTTGGTCACAGTTAACTCTTTGGTTGCAATAATGGTATAAAACAGTATATATAAACAGTAACTGTAACTAAACAGATGAAAACATTTTAATCTATTTATATTTAAAATACGATCAAAATGGAAAAACTGATATATCGCCCAGCCCTAATTGTATAGAGCAGACAGGAATCTTCTAAATGACTACATACCATTGTGACTGGTGGCTTTACATGAACATGTTCCACCCAAACCTTTGTTAGGATTTGTATTTGAATTCCTCTCACACAGCTGAGTGCCTGAAACCATCCTTCTTTTTAACTCTCTTTCCACTTTTGGAAACACCGCCCCTCAGCAAAGTGTCAAAACTCGAAAAGTCCTCAGATGTGTCGTTACACAAGCACTTGAGCGTGAGGCTGTTTTCTGCAGAAAAGTCACGTATGACTAAGACCGAGCCTTTAGCATCCATCTGCCTGAGATCGCCGTTCTCCATCCACTGCCCACTCAACAGCTGTGCTGAGGCGGATGAGGGGGACAGAAGCGGCCTACATTATGACTGTCCATTTTCCTCCTGCTGAAAAACTACAGTGGCACTTTAGAGACTGTGTTTGTGCTTTTATCAGAGCAGCATTACCACACACACCCAACACACCCACACACACACACACCCACACACAACACACACATCACACACACACAACACACACACACCCCCACACACACACAAACACACACAATTCACAGTATCGGACTCCTGTTGTGCTGGCGCTTATTACTGCACTGGGGGCCAACAGGCACAATAAGAATGTGAACAACAGAGCCAATCATGGGCGTGGGAGAGCAAGGAGATGAGAGAAACGGACGCGTTTCACCGGTTCGCAGAGGGGAAACCACTGTGTCTATATGAGAAAGGAGTTCCCTCAACACCCATGCTCTCACAAACTACACTTTTCAACGCCACCTCCATGCAGCCCTGCAAGTACCTCGTAGCTGCGAGACGAGCTACGAGACTCACATAACTAAAGTAGGTACCGACGTAGCCAACTGGACAGCCCTGGATAAACAGGACAGGAAGTGGTGATCTGACCCCTGAGCCCGCCAGCCTAACCTTTTTATCAACCTCGTATAAGTAGGTTTTATGTCATTCTCTCCCAATCAGTCTGCTATATTGTCGACAGGTCCACCTACTGCAGCAGAACACTAGTTGCGGCTCGAGTCGGGCGCGGACGCTGAATGTTGGAGGCTGGAGTACTAGACGGTCAAAACCCGCTTGACGGTCCTCAAGTTTCCAGCTAAGAGATCCCAGAGCGCAATCCGTGGGCGGAATCATGTGGCACTCAAAAACATATACATTTTACAGCCTATCTGAGAGGGCGGGCTGCAGCGACCTCCAGGCACCGCGATCGCTCAAACATCACGCGTTCATCATTACATGCTAGCAATGCCACCCTAAAAAAAAAAGTACGAAGAACTCAGAACGTGCACCCTGTGTTGGTGCCGATGGGGACATGAGATTCATTCCCCTTTCAAATGATAGTGAATAAAACACCGAATCGACCTTGCTGGCTCCGCTGGACCTGCCGCAAACCATGGCGCCGCGACCGGTTTGTTCCGTGTGGCTCCAGTGCCGTTTCCGCCGTCCAGAGGCCCGGTTCTCCACCAGGGAGAGGAAGTACAAGACACAAAGGCGCCAGCTAACGGTAGCACACACAGCGTAGGAATGGCAAATAGGCAGAGAGAGGGCCCTCAGTGCTAAATGCAGCCGCAGGTGTGCTGGAGCTGCGTGTGTTAAAATCCAAGAGCATCATGAACAAGAATAGAAAAATGGCCACTGAAGCACTGAAAAAACCAGATCTCTACACAAAACTGAATTTCACATGGACAAAAGAAAATAAAATGCGAACACAATGAGATACACTTGCTTGTATAATGACACTTGCACAGCATTGGAGCTGGCCCACAGGGCCTCCAGATGCGCTCACAAGGACATACTTTAAAGTGAGTGCAACGTGTGAAAGATTCAACAGAGCCTACAAAAAAAAAACACCCCCAAAAAAAACCCCCCCCAGTTTTCCCATTCCTAATTCTGTAACTTAGATGAGTGGAGAGAGAATCTGGAACGGGCAGAGAATATGTAAATTAAGATGGCTTCTGTGCAGGTCTTCAAACTAAATCAAGAAGAATTCTCATTAGAAATTAGATATATGGCAGCACATGCAAAAGCTTGTACATACCGTGGTTAGTTATAACACCCTAATTAAAACTCTCTTATTAGGCGACAGAAAGCAAAGGAACCCATGTAATTTGTTAAGTCATGTTTGCGGCTTGTTTGTTGAAGTGAAATTGGGGCCATCTATGCAAACAAAGGTTGTTGTCGCATAGAGAGTGAAGGAATGGGGGTATGTTAACCATTAGCCAAATAGTAGGGTTTAGTGAGCAAACTCACTAAAAGCATGCAGCGCTGGCTTCTGGTCTGGGGTGGAACGGTAACTTGGGTGTTGGGCCAATTGCATGCTCGAAGGAGAAAATCTAGGCAGAGTCCGATTGGTTCCTGCTTAGTTTGTCACGGGGCACGAAGAAGAGAAAAAGAGCTGAAAGGTCAGATGATGTGAGGGAAAAGATCAGTAGGTGGGGCAGTGGGGGGACAGAAACAGGGGGACATGTTTAATTGCAAAAACAAGGCTGGAAAAGACGTGGACAGGATGGGATCCTCGAGGTCCCACGCCGCTCGCAAACACGCGTCGGGGGGCACAAAGACCCCGCCGAGGGACAAGCACGGAGTCGGCTCGATGGGGGCCAGCTGACCCAGTGCATTGGGGAGGGCCGAAGCATCACAAGCCGCGGCGGAAAGGGAACCCCTGACCAAATCGCAGCTTCAAGCGTCAAAGTAAATAGCAGACAGGGAAGAAGGCGGTTTTACCAGCATTCAAG
The DNA here is from genome assembly GCA_018155175.1 of Sinocyclocheilus anophthalmus. Lineage (NCBI taxonomy): Eukaryota > Metazoa > Chordata > Actinopteri > Cypriniformes > Cyprinidae > Sinocyclocheilus > Sinocyclocheilus anophthalmus. The sequence goes on from JADLZN010012041.1 coordinate 48,543, forward strand.
CCCGGAAGGGGGGTGCAACAGAGGCCGCTGACCGACACAGTGAGGATGCGGACACAAGGCCGCGGTGAAGACAGGCGGACGTGCAGGATTGCGGGACAGGAGATTCACTCCCGTCGATGGACCCTGGGCCCCGCACACACACACATCACACGCCGTGACTCTGCGCGGCGCAAAACTCCGAAGGTGGGGGAACAGGCAAGAGCATAGTTTAAACGACAACAAACAGACTACAGTCGCGGATTCCAAGCGCATACTGTCAGAGCCAAGGCAGAATGGACCGGTGGGGGGGGTGGGGGGAAGAGCCCAGGGCCCAGCCACGGGGACGCGGCTAGGGGGCAAAAACCGGCGGCCGAAAAGGCGGGGCACAAAGGCGAACATCGGGGGGGGCGGGCGGGGGGAAATAAATCTAACCAAGGATTCCGAATTCAGCTACTTTTGCTTTCGCACTGAAACACACAGTCTCTCCCTGACATGGCTGCATCAACACTACTGGGCGGGCCGGAAACCACGCCGGCGGCTTTTGTGTGCACAGGTGGGGCACATTATCTAAGATTTCCACAGGTGACGTAGATATGTGGGGGCGTGTTAGAATGAGCCGTTTCAGGTAGCGGGGCTGACGCGTAACTGGGATAAAGAATAGCTCTTTGGATTTGAGACTTTGTCTTTTGCAATTTACAGATCTTCTTTATGCACCAAGAGCTTGTAACTCCAAAGAGAAAGGAAAACTTTAAATCGCATCATATGACCCCTTTAAGTAAAATAGGTTGCAAATGGCAAATCAAATTGACTTGAGTAAATGAAAAGGCTTTTAAGAAATTGTCAAAATTTTTTCTTTAAGTTAAATACAATTCAAATCTTCTATATTATCTACAAGCATATAACATTTAAAAAATAAACAAACATACAAAAAACAGGCAAATGTACTCAAACAACTCTTGACTCACTCTGAGAAGACATGAGTCACAAGTAGCCATTACAAGTAACTACCAGAGGTCATCCAAGTGGGCATAAATAAATCTGATCATACACGCTGCCCACAGACAGAACATGCTGTTACAGACTGAAGCTCTAGATTTTATACAGAATCAGAGAGAGAGAGAGAGAGAGAGAGGGAGAGAGGGCAACCTACAGACTTCGCACAACACAATTTACACACTTGTACACAGCACACTGGGTTAAACTTTACTGGAGGACAGCACTTGATCTTCACACACTTTTAATGAGGGGCAGAATAAAATGAGATGCAGATCAAAAAAGGACGGCACAAATGACAGCGTAAGTGGGCGGTCGAGACGACAGAAGGAAGTGTCTAGTTAAGGATGAGAAGAATTGTGCATGCCACGAATGACTCTGGAAACGCAAATTCGCTGCAACAGATGTGTACATCGGCGACTAACGATGCCAACCCCATGCACACTCACAAAAGCACAGCAACTTTTCCTTCTTTTCCCTTAACTCCCCCCCTGCTGCCCCAATTCTCTCTGCCCCTCTCTCTCTCTCTTGCTTGCTCTATGTGCAGAGCGCTGCAGACAAATGGTGCATGCCTCTTTCACTGCATGGATATGACAACATCAAAGACTCTGCATGCGATGATGGCTGGATGGAGAAGGACCGTGAGAAAGAGAGACTACCTGGGATGAGGAACAATGCCACCTCGCATCCATGATGGCAGCCTGGCTACACTGTCTGCTTCCTCTACACAGCTTTGCTTTTCTGTTTAGGTGAGAGTTTGTCCTCTCCCCCTCTCTGATTTCCCCGTCCCTGCTCCTAGAGCAATAAAAAAAGCCCCACACCAGTAAAATAAAGTCCGCTCTGTCAGATCAAAAGTGATGACTGGAGAAGTCCTACTTTGGTAAGCAGATAGGGATGATAAATTGTCTGTGCATCAGGAGAGACTTGAGTGCCTTCTACAGACTAGAGGAGGAGAGAGAGAGAGAGAGAGAGGGAGGGAAGGCGTAAGCGAGGGAGAAGAGAAAACGAGAAAGATACACATGGATAGAGGCGGGAGAGAGAGAGGGAAAATACGGTACGACTGCAAGCTGATCACCTGACTCATCTCAGCCAATCACCATCGCCCCTCGGCTTGAGGTTGCTAAGGGTTTGCTCAGTTGGAGACATTTTATTATAGCGTTTTTTTAGAAAGAGATTGATGTGTGTATATGGATAGGAGGGGGGTTGCACACCTTCTGCCCTGCCATGAAACTCCACAGAGACACAACATACAATCTAACATCAAACGTGCATGCATACTCTCAAAATACATTCGAGAAAGCGAATGTTACACAATGGATGGCAAAAGCTCCTTGTTTTCATCTCCACCGGCCCTCCTGATCCTCTGGGACCTTGGGTTATTCAGCTCCATCTAAATGCCTCCGCCAGCTAAACTAACCAGCATGAAAGCTCGTTTAGCTCGCATTCAAATTCATGCTTTAGTCACGTACACGCCCACTGAGAAAGGAGGGGTCGGAACAGATAAAGACAGATATGCGGTAGGCAAATGTTTTATTCGCACCAGGGTCAGTCTCACAGGATTCTGTTTGTCCCCTGCGTCTGCAGAATCTGCGCACGGACACCAAACGCAACCATACATTATGAATGTGACAGAATTCATAAAAAAGGAACAAAAACTGAGCCAAGGTCTCGACGGTGATGCACATTAGAGATTAGCGATGACAGCTCGGAACACAAATATCTGGTTTATCATGAAGACTCCACAAGCGACATGAAAAAAAGCCTTTTGTGAATTAACAAGGTCGTCATTACCCAAAAGCACACAGATTAATAACTGTTTGCAATATCTATCACCTCCGGAGAGAGAGAGAGGGAGAGAGAGGGGGGGAAAAAGAAACCCAGGAAAAGTAGCTGAGCAGTAGTCCATTTGATTACTCGCTTTGTGCCAGCTCAAACAATCGTATTGATTGACTGATTTAAGCGGTCAGTGTAAATGAGCACTGGGACAACAGTGCATGCAGGGCAAGTCACAGGATCCATTAATTAGACACAAGCGAAAAAAAGGCACAAGAATCTGGACCAGTTTAAATCTATCTGTGCTGAACATCGTCCTGCCCTCATGATGCAACAGAATGAAATGAGTAGGTACCTCATTAGAGTACACATGAAGCTTTATGCTGGACTGTTGTATTTTGGGAATTGTGGCACATGTGGATCACACACACATGCACATCTAACTGAGGTAAAAGTACAGCATTTAAATTAAAATATTTTGTGATCATTTGATTCGTTTTCTTGAATCAGTTCAAAAATATCAGTTTCAATTAATCAAATTAAAACTCAGAGATACTGTTCTGTTCAAGTTTGTGTTATTTTTCATGTATTAAAATTATATAGAGGCAAATATTGCTGTTTATTATTTATGTATGAGTATACTGGTGAATATTAATATAAGATTAAATATTAAATATAATTCTCACAGAAAAAAACACTGACACAATGCCTGGATTGTTTTGAATCTAGTTGGCAACAACCATTGTTTATTCAAAATGATGGTTCCTTTACATAAAATAAATCACCCTATTTTCAAGAATTTCAGAGTGTATGAGGCGATTGTGTGTATATATATAGGATATATATATATATATTATAGGTGCATCTCAATAAATTAGAATTTTGTGGAAAAGTTCATTTATTTCAGGAATTCAACTCAAATTGCGAAACTTGTGCATTAAATAAATTCAATGCACACATCCTGAGGTAGTTTAAGTCTTTGGTTCTTTTAAATTGTGATGATTTTGTCTCACATTTATCAAAAACCCACCAATTCACTATCTCAACGAATTTGAATACTTCATAAGACCAATAAAAATATATTTTTTTAGTGAATTGGTGGCCTTCTGGAAAGTATGTTCATTTACTGTACATGAACTCAATACTTGGTAGGGCCTCCTTTTGCATGAATTACTGCATCAATTTGGCGTGTCATGGAGGTGATCAGTTTGTGGCACTGCTGAGGTGTATGGAAGCCCAGGTTTCTTTGACAGTTGCCTTCAGCTCATCTGTATTTTTTGGTATCTTGTTTCTCATTTTCCTCTTAACAATACCCCATAGATTCTCTATGGGCTTCAGGTCAGGCGAGTTGCAGGCCAATCAAGCACAGTAACACCATGGTCATTGAACCAGCTTTTGGTGATTTTGGCAGTGTGGGTAGGTGCCAAGTCCTGCTGGAAAATGATATCAGCATCTCCATAAAGCTTGTCAGCAGAAGGAAGCATGAAGTTCTCTAAGATTTCCTGGTAGATGGCTGCATTGACTTTGGACTTGATAAAACACAGTGGACCAACACCAGCAGGTGACATGGCAGCCCAATTCATCACTGACTGTGGAAACTTCACATTGGACTTCAAGCAACATGGTTTCTGTGTCTCTCCACTCTTCCTCCAGACTCTGGGACCTTGATTTCCAAAGTAAATGCAAAATGTACTTTCATCTGAAAAGATGACTTTGGACCACTGTTTTTCTAAGTCCACAGTCAACGCAACCATCTACCAGGAAATTTTAGAGCGCTTCATGCTTCCTTCTGCTGACAAGCGTTATGGAGATGCTGATTTCATTTTCCAGCGGGATTTGGCACCTGCCCACACTTCCAAAAGCTGGTTCAATAACCATGGTTTTACTGTGTTTGATTGGCCTGCAAACTCGCCTGACCTGACCCCCATAGAGAATCTATGGGGTATTGTCAAGAGGATGATGAGAGACACCAGACCCAACAATGTAGATGAGCTGAAGGCCGCTATCAAAGTAACCTGGGCTTCCATACTACCTCAGCAGTGCCACAGGCTGATCACCTCCATGCCACGCCGCACTGAAGCAGTAATTAAAGCAAAAGGAGACCCAACCAAGTATTGAGTACATGTACGTAAATAACTACTTTTTTGTTAAATGTGAGCCGATATCATCACAATTAAAAGAACCAAAGATGTAAACTACTTCAGTCTGTATGCACTGAAATTATTTAATACACGAGTTTCACAATTTGAGCTGAACTTACTGAAATAAAATGAACTTTTTCCAACGACATTCAAATTTATTGAGATTCACCTTATATACTGCTGTATATATATATATATATATACACAATATGTATGTATATAGCTTTGCATTTGAAAAATAATATTTCATACATCAGCTACATTCTAGAGACATTTTGCATATTAATTTTATCCCACAAAGTATTGCTAGGTTAGACAATACACACACACACAGTTAAGCACATTATTTCAAGTCACAGAGGCAAAACAAAACAAATTTAAACACAATTTCCACATGCAATTTCCATATATATGCTAGAACTGATTTGTTATGACACCAGGACCACACACTGTAAACACATTACAGTAATTCTCAGTGAATTTTTCCACAAAGAGAAAAAGAAATATGACCTATTTTGCATCTGATGGAATCAAATCCACTCGGCGCCAACACAGGGCATCTATAAATGCATGACTCTCACGTGGCACACGCCCACGCTGCCATTTTCTAGGCAGAGAAGTGGCGCTTCAATGCCCTCTGCCCATCTCTAGATCTAAAAGATACCCTAGGGTGTTTAATGACATGCACAGCTCACACAGGAAATGCTAATTTATTATTTAAAGCCCAGCACATAGCCTGACGGCCCGCTGCAGCAAGATGTCCCTGTAGATCAGAATAAGCACATGGGTTCCTGGCATGCCAAATCCCATCGAGCCGAACACCACGGCCACAGATGTGGAAGGGATATCAGAAACAAGGTATCAAAAACAAGACAGACCAGCCACATATCCATAAATGTGGTGATGTAACAGGTAAAATGCAGAGAAAGTATACTTCAGAGAAGAAAAACCAAAGAGAAGGAGTGGGACAAAAGATAAAGAAGATAATAAAAAAGCTGTCACTTCTGAACATCACTCGTGCGGGTGGTAGTCACAAAGGAAATCAACTTCTGATAGAAATATTAAACATCTCATCTGTCAGTCACAAGTAGACGGTGCATGCATGTGTTTTTCTAAGCATGTTGGGCTCCTTTGAGACGGCCTCAGTTGTCTGTTTGTTGTGGCTGCTGTTTGAACAGAAACAAGTAAAACACAGCACTTCGTTTCTCTTGCTGCATTTCTATCATTAACGCTTCTTTAAAAAGCTTATATGCTGTGAGCCACTGTCAGACAATAGAAAAAACAGTTTATCTGAGGATAATCCAAGCTCCACACATCATTTTAAGATTAAGTATTCTCACAGAGCAGATCTGAAGCCATTAAATGAAAAAAAACTGGTCATGCACAGTATGCAAAATTATTCCAAAGACTACAGATCTCATTTACACTACACACACATTTGCTGTATTACAAGCAAATCAATTGATCTGCATGAAATACTATTTCCTTTTGTAAACCATTTGTACAGTAAAAATAACCTCTATTATCTACAGTGCCTTTATCTACAAAGGCCACACCGACAATCTGGGACTGGAAACAAACTGAAAGTTTTAGGATTTTTAAATTTAAAACAAAGCAATATTATGAAATAGAATAAGAATATTTAAGATTCTGTACTTGAGCTCACTAATCAAACAATAATTTATATGGGTCAGTGATGTGATGCAAATTTTTTTGTCTCATCTCTTAGTTTATTCAGAAATATATAAAAAATGCAGTTCATATACAAAATGACTTGAATATACATCAGCCGATGAAGGGAGTCCATGAGGCTAATTCTGTCGGAAGTAAGAGAAAAAAAGTGTTTGGGGTGTAGGGAAGAATGAAAAGATAAGGGGCGGTGACAGCCCAAAACAAGGGGTATGTACACACAGTTGGGCAAAAACAATTAGGCGATTAAATTGAATCTTTTCTTGAAAATTCTTCAAAACCATAAATACCAAAAGTAAATTTGGACAACGGGACAGGGGGTGGGAACGGATATGGTTCTGCTGTCGGGTGCACAGCGAGGGTAGGCACGACTCCACAGAAGATAAGCACAGAAGAACGAGGTGCAGGGGCAGGGCGCTAAGGAGCAAACGGCAGACAGAGGGAACAGACGGCGCTATGCAGCGCACTAGTCCGGATCAGAAGGCAGCGCAATGGCCCACGCTCAAGCGCCCCGGAAAGGCCCGGAGCCCTGCGCAGGCTCGGTTGAAGCGAGATGTGTAAGGGGAGACTCGACAGACACTCGGGAAAGTGGGAGGGAAGATGCAGACCCAAGAGTGCACAGAGCCGCTGTATTACGAGAGTCGGCCGGCTAAGGCCGCTATTCCAAGTCGAATGTGTCAGCACAAGGCTCTAGTAAGCAAGAACCACAAACGCCTCTTTGAGTCGGATTCCCCTCTATTGCAGACACATGAGCAGTTAAGTAATATTAAAAATCCATCAAAAAAAATAACGAAGGCGTTGATTGGGACAGACACCAGCGGTGCCACGAGAGAAGAGAGTGTAATGGAGAGATGGAGCGCAGATGCGCAAACGGAGGAGATGTTGGGGACACTGCTTGTCGGGAAAGAGAGGAGTCTCATACTAGTCCATGGCAACATTCCTTGTACCTCAGCGACGGTGTGCGGGAGGGCGTGGCAGAGCCCCCGCATTTTGTCACTGCCGATCAACACAAACCACGAGCCAATGCAGCAGCCACAGCACTGATGTCGACGCTTTAAGAGCTCGAAATATCTGTAGTTGCACACGATCGCGTGCTTGCAACCACTACGTGCCTGGAGTGCCCCTTGAGCAGGATAGGTAAGGTAAGAGTAGGACCTACACAGCGAGGTTTAACCATATCAAATTACGAGTTTATTGGTGGTGGTAGGCTAAAGGCACAGATGTCGTAAAGTCATGCATCGAGGAACGATACGTGCAACTGGCCATTGGCAGAGCCGGTCAATCCACCCTCCGTCAGCCTACCTGCTCTGACTGTAAATTACACACCACCGAATTAGGAGCTCTACTTGATGATGTGCACTGTCCTGGGCCTTGTGGGAATGCAATGCCATCGTGCGCGACTCAGAGAGAGAAAGACCAGTGCAAAAGACACATGCAATTGTGAATGAGAACAGCCTGTCACCATACACCGCGCTCATTCTTCCCACAATGAGTTCTCCCCTTTTGGGCCCTTGATGTTCCATTTGCCTGTGGGCTCTCTCTGTTCACACAGACTTATTGACTGACTCTAGTCTCCCAGCATCCCCCGGCACACTCTCTCATCCTGAGCCCCAGCACATCCACAAAAGAAACGGGCCAATCACTTTATGTCTGGAAGCAATTGAATTGTGCTGGGCCGAAACCCTTTGCCGGTTTGGTAATATGCGATCCAGTCACGGACTTGTCTTTAAGTGCCCTGGTCTTAGTCTCGAGGCCTCTTTTGCTTGAGAGAGCACAGAGTTCATTTTAAACCGGCCTCGTTGCTGTCTGGGTCACTTATTGAAACACCACTTATAATGTTTTGAATGGTAAAAGAGAAGCTGAGCGAGTATATGTGAGAGGAATAAAGAGCGAGGCCAAGGGTAATGATGTAGCCGGCCAGTAACAGCATAGAGATAAAACAACACACTGACCTAGACAACACACAACCTGTCTGCTGCAATCTAAATGCACCTGTCGGTTCCAACACTCTGAGCCAATGGAGTCTTCATGACCTCTTTATGACCTTTTCAGTTCTTTATGATAACTGGAAAAGTGTTTTTTAAAAAGTGAGACCTATTCTAATGAATCATTTGGACCACTTTGTCAACTGAAGATTCATTTGCTCAGAAATCAGACATTGCTATGATCTGCAAGCAAGTTTTACTCTATCTAAAAGCAACATCTAGAATATTAATTTCACAACTAGCACAACACGTTTAATGGCATAAGAAATTTCTAGACTTTTCAGAGCCTGGAAAACTCCATTTTAAAGGTGCACTCAGCAATTTTTTCCTCATTAAAATGTTTTACACAAAAACAAACAAATGTTAATTTGGAAAAATGTTCACGTAAACATATATCATCATCATGTGCACTCACATGGGATGAAGACATATTAATGTTAATAATAATACTAGAAACCTAATGAAAGCTGTTTTATTTCAAATGAAGCAGGACGCCTCATGGGGGCAGACTTTTTGAGATCACATGACCAGCCTAATACTGTTCACTAATTATCTCAGTAACCCCCCTTTATTGCACACTTTTGCTTGTGTAATAAATGAATAATGTCTGACTGTAAACAGTGCATTTTTACAACGTCGACGTTAATTGAAATTTTTTTGACGTTGCATGATTCCAAAATATGTACAACAATCACTGAGTGCATCTGTAAAATTCCCTGTTGATTCCAAGTTTTTCATGAATGTAAGACACTAGTGTTATTCTGACAAGGAAAAAAAATACAAAATCAAACGCCAGCATCAGCTTTCACAGGATATTGTACTAGAATAAAGTGGCCGCTGACCTGTGGAGTTGTCGTCTGCTTGCCCTGGCGGTTGGATGCGGTTGTAGTGGTGATGTCGGTGATGGAGGGTGACGTTTCTGAGCGGTTGCCCGTGGCGGAGGCGCTGGACTGAGGCGTAATAGACGAGGAGGGCATATCTCCCACCAGCCGGGCACTACCCTCCACACGTACGTTGGGGTCGCCCTCGGCAGCCATGTTGAGCACTTTTAGGCCATTGTAGTAAAGCCCTGAGAGTTGGCCCTGGAAGGGCCGGCTGCCCTTCTCCCAGCCTCCAATCTTTATGGTGGTCTGACTGTTGAAGATGGTGAGCTGCCGACCTGCCGGGGAAGAACGTTACAGAAAATACAAGAGTGTTCAACGGCCCGCTCCCCCACGCCATGGAGACACACACATACACATGCACACGCTAACAAACATAGATGCGCACACGCACGCACGCACGCACACGAGAAAACAGAACTGATGGAAGTCCTGATGGTAAAACACACAACACCCGTAACCTTATTTTCCCTGGGGATCATGAAGCAATAAATTACACTAATGCTAACAGCAACACTGGTAATTTATCGACTGTAATTTAATGGCTGCTGTTGGCACAAAGTAAATAAATGAAGGGGATGAGAAAGCTGGGTCCTAAAAAAAATAAATGGGACTTTGCTAAAAGGACAATCAAATACATACTATGATGAGAGACAAAAATATTCTTCATCTGTAAAAAGTACAAATTTCCCCTTTTTACATGAGAAAATTACTTTTAATCTTTAAATACAGCAGTATGCACAAAGCCTGTATGCACAGGTCAAGTAAATTTAATTGAGATTGCCTTTCAGCAAGGGCAATGGCAATTAAAATTAATTAGACTGAAATAAGGTTTATGTGAGAATGGCTTTACAGCTACATGACACATTACAAATGATTCATCATGGTTATAATTCCATTGAAAAGGGAAAGCAAGAAAACAAGCAAACTTGAAAACAAATCACTTTGAAAGATTCAATTTGTTACATACATTGCAGCATGCATTCAATCTTTTCCCTTCTTGTGTGTTTAACTTGCTTGTTAAAGGGACTTCATATCTGATGCCAATAATCATTGAAGCTATTTAAGAGATATTTGCTTTAAGTTTTTAACTGTGCACTTTAGCAGTTTCCAAAAGAAATATGTTTAGCATGACAAGAAAATATGCATATATAAATTAAATAGTGTGTGTACATCATTATGAATTCAAATAATTTCAACTGTGGACATGTACTTTAATTAGTCATTTAGATTATCACTGCTGCAAAATAACATTATTTAAATAAGTATTTTAATGATGTAAACATATTTTGTTAATGATTGAACTAACTTCAGTTATCAGTATATTACCAGTCCCTTTAACCTCTGACAGGTTTACAAGTACAGTATGACAACACATTATTTAAGTGTACAATGCAAATATTACAAACTACATTTGTTTAATTTTTAAACTTGGTTAAACAGGGGATTTATGTTTTAGATGGTTTATTTGCTGTGCAAAATATCACTTGCTTATGATCAAATTATCTTTTATTTAAAGTTTTAATCAGTGTTTTTACCTTTGTCGAGTAGCCATTCGTCAACTACTCGACCAAGCCGATATGGGATTCGCTGTCTAGCAATCGCCAGGCGTTCGTTATCAATGTTGCCTTTAAAGTTTAAAGAGACATTACATTGTTAAAAATCTGAAAGGTCAAAGATTAAAACCTACAGTGAAACATATACCTTAACTGTCTGTTTTTTTTTTCCTCTTATTTTTCTTTCATTTTTTTTTATTTGGAACACCAAGGTTGCATACATAAGAATGATGAATCTTTTCATTCAATTAAAATTTAAGCAAACAAATTAACCCTATTTTAATAGAAGCACTATGTTAAATATGCACCTACTCTTCTTGTGTTAAGAGAAACCCACCAGACTCAATCACGTTTATACACAATATCATTCCTTTACATAATACATTTACAAAATAGTAATCTTTTAAATCTTTTTAGCAGATTTTTTCATCTAGTTATACATGAAAACTAGCTCATTTTAATCTAAATATTGTCATTACAGTACATTCCAGCGTTTTGCAACCAGTTTGATTTTAGCTTCACATTTGCTATCTAATCTAAGGTATTTTCAGTCATTTTTGATATGATAAATTTCACATTATCAGATCACAATACATTTAAAAACATCAAAGTAGAAGAAAAAACACTCAAAGGATTAAAGCAACAGGAAGATTATCAGTTCATCAGTAATGCATGAAAGATCAGTCACTATTCATGTTCATGTTCCCCATGTGAATTTGAAATTGCTCTGACAAAAGCTTGACCTCAGAGATGTCCATATGCACACATTTAGGTACTTGTCCCCTACAGTGGGCGCCACGTGATCTCGAGCAGAAACTGTACTTAAATGCTGATATTTATGCAACATGTCCAGGTCGAGCCAGCTACGGTAGCTCTATTGAATTGAAATTATTTGAAAACATTTACTTCTTTCCCATTACGGCCCACACATAATTACCACTGCTGACTTCACTGGAAAATTCAACACAAACCTGACTTGCTCAGATTTCCAAAGAGTGTAATTATGCCTCACAATTTTTACTCTATGAGCAATTAACTTGTTATTTGTCAATCAAATACGAGTTGCACTCTCTCTATATGCGATTAAAGTACGATTAAAATACGAATGGATGAAAATGTTTCCTAAACGAGATGTAACAAGAGTAGAGTAGCGAATCAGCCCGAAGGCTATGATGTGAGAAATTCAGTGTGATTTCCATTCTAATGTGTCCTCATTTCCTATATACATATGCACAAATACTATACACTAAACTGACCGAACAGAAAATTCTATCATCTCAAACCTATATGACTTTCTTTCTTCAGTGGAACACAAAAGAAAAAAAAATTTAAATATAATGGATGCTCTTTTTCATGCAATGAAAGTGAATATGAAACATTTTTGGTCATCTTGTCATCTGAGCTAGATCTTTATTTACTTTAATTATGTGGAAAATAGTGGCAAAGACATTATTCAAACTATTTCCTTTTGTGTTCTACAGAAGAATGAAAGTCAGGTTTGAAATGACAAAGGTATGAAAGTTTGGCAAATGATTCCTTTAAAGCACTAAATTTAAGTTTATACCTCCTTGAGTATGGCTGCTCTAGTCGACTGCACTTTTGAGGTAAAGCTCTTTATTCTGTATCCAACACTGAAATGACATAACTAAATTGCTTCTCAAACACAGTACAATACTGTTTTTGATAGGTGATTGCAGAAGGAGAACACCCGCGGACAGGGAAATAAGGCTTCCGCAGGGCTGAACGTAAGGACAGATGGAGTGCTTGATTCTGGACTTGAGTCTGAGCGTGCCGATATTCTGCTGTGAGAGCAGAAAGAAGTTTGAAACTCAGTCTAATACAATGAGTCCCCCTTTCCTTTTACTTTCATTCATTTGTATTTTTCCCCCTTTCTTTAATTCTGTCATTTTCTCTCCCTACCATGTGCAGTCAGGTCTAACTGTGATTTATGTCTACTTGTGCACTTTACCTACAGTAATCAAGAGTGAAAGGAGCAATTTGTCTCAAATCATAGCTTAAAAGAAATAAGACAAGAAGGGGAAAAAAAGCAATAGGAGCTCTTGAAGTAGGACTGGATGACTAAGGGCAAGTTGTGTGCATGATTGCTTGAATGCACATAAACACGCACGCACACACACCCACACACCCACTCATACACACGCAGTGGTCATGTTCTGTTTAAATGAGGAGGCAGTTGCCTTAGGGCCTCTCTGTAAAGTGAAAATGACTGCCTAGTTAGCTTAGCATGCTAACAGTCTGAACACTCTTCCTTTGCAAATACAAGACTAAGACACTTTCCTGTTTCAGCAAAAGGCATCTAAATAATTCAAGAAAACATTTCTGTGCTTTTATATCTGTTCTGCGTCCTTTTGTAATAGATGTGATTGTGATTTTCAAGGACAGCAACAACACCTCAATTTATCCCTCCGCCAGTCCAAAACTCATGCTGTGGCCATATCTGTATGGCGGTAATTCTGTCAGGAACATTACAGGAACATTTTTTTTTACCAAATATGAAAAAGCTCTACTCAAGTGCTTGCATCCATTTAAAATGTCTACAGATGGACATAAAGCATAGGTGATTTTAAATGCTACTGTATATATGGGGTTGTGGCCCTCAACTTTCATCAAAGTTCCTTTAAAAATCTGTGATTACCTAAGCTGTCAGAACTCTTAATTAAAAGTCTTTCCATCACGTTTGCTGAAAACTGACTGCATTTTATTTCACTCTCAATCCTTCCCTTAACAGTCATTAAGAAACATTAAAGGGATAGTTCACCCAAAAATGAATATTCTGCCACCATTTACTCACGCTCATGTTGACTTACTTTCTTTTGCTGAACACAAAAGATATTTTCAGAAATGTCTCTTTTTTTGTGGTACAATGGACGTAAGTGGGGTCCTGTGTTGTTTTGGGTTGCATTTAAATTAAAAACAGCCAAATTCAGCCCAAAAATGGCATAACTTTCATATTTTTGTGAAGTATTATCCTTCCTGCCAGTCAGTGTCAGACCAAAGAGCTCCCCATTCTACTAAAATAACAATATAAAATGCAATACAAAACACTCCTGATACACATTCAGTGACAGCTATTTTTATTGAAGCTTTATTTGAATTTGATTTAATTAAATTTTTAAGTAAAACAAAAATTTAAGTAAAAATGTAAGTAAAACGGACAAAACTTCAGGGGGATGAATTAATGAGAAGGAAGTTGAATATACATATAAGTGTTTCACTTTGAAAATTAAATTTCTTAGTTTAATATATCCATTATTACTATATGTAATTACTACATTACAACTGCATTACAATACAATTGGTTAGGTGAAAGAATGACGGCATAGGTTAAGAGTGGGAGGAAAAATTGCATGATTTCTTTGTATGCTAAAGCTACACTAGTTCCAGAGCTAATTGTTCAAGATAAACAAACTCCCCATTTTGTTCTCCCTCATTGTCAATTTAAATTCTATGCATTTATTATCTCGTCTAACGCAGAGCAGAGTCAATCAAGCACTGATTAAAATGAAGCGGTCATGACTAATTTTCTTTCTTTATATATTTCATTGGAAAAGTTTCTTCCATTCTGCCACAGACATACGATGCATTAGTATTCAGGCAATCACAAGCGCACCGCTCACTAGTAAATCCACAGACACAATGGAAACAGGAAGCCGAGAGAAAATGGCACATTACAATGACTCGATTTTAACAAGCAATTGTCTTCCACTCCAAATGAAAGACGCTGCTGGTATTTGTGTTGTTTGTTTACACTAAAACAATAAGAGGGTCTCGACTAGGAAAAACAGTACCTCTCTCTCGGTGTCTGTTTCTATTTCTATCCCTCTGTATTCTTTATAGTCCTGTTACCAAGAACTTATGTCTATTTCTATGATATTTTGTTTCAGTGTATGTCCTAGTTTGCCTAAGCTGCTGTAAATAGTAAATGTCAACTCTTGGATTTGGATAATCCTGTTAAGAATCTTACTCTTCTCCAAATAATAAATAATACAAAATGCAATTCTATGCAAGCAATGTATCTACAGCTGAATCTAGTGTGTCTCACGAGTATACATTTGCATTTTCCCCGCACATTTTGAATTTAATGACAAGCTGTATTGAACGCAATGATGAGCAACGGACGACAACGCAGCACTTATGGGAAGCATGAGATTTTCCGAGCTTCATTACCACTTCAGTCGTCGAACACTCAACATTTACCACCAACAATCTATCACGTCTGCTCCCAAGAAGAAAAGACGTTTGTGAAGCTCAAGAGCAAATCATCTCTGTAATGGAAGAAGTAAAATACAAATTAAAAGACTAATACAGCCGCCTCCTTTTCATCTTGATTGACAAACGAGAGCAATGGGATTATTTCTCATCTCTGATCTCTTGTCAAGCTTTTGTCAGGGCTTTTCAGGCGACTGAGAGGCTGGTGAATTTGATAACCCTGGCTCTGACATTTTCAGCCTTCTAAAGCCCCAAGAGCAATCATCTCTGCTGACATTTGGAAAGGATACCAGGGTTACCTTTTTTTAAACTGTGAGAAACCACAATCACAGACAAAGGCATTTTATTCGTAACCCTGTGATTCAGACTCTTTTTCCTGAGCTCTGCCAGCCTTTTATTGTTCCCGTTGTGCATAGCTGCATGGCTGAGATTATGTGTGAGTGTGTGTGTGAACATGCGTATAAAGGCTGAGGGCTCTTACCTGTTGGGTAGCGCTCAATGACTGGCAGATCATCCACCTGCAAGGTGGCGTTACCACCACTTCTCGTAAAGCGAACTATGTGGTACTTTCCATCATTTACAAACTTAGAGGTTTCTTCAATGTTTATGTCATCGGTGCCCACATTGAACACCACTTTGATATTTCCTTTTTCCTGTAAAGATAGATAGAGAAAGGAAAAAAAGAAAGAAAGGGAGATAACAGAAAGAGGTCTTTAAGATTATATCATAGTCATTCTGTTCTGATTCACTCTGCCAACATAAAGCTTTGAGTTATATGCACTGCCTTATTTTAGCATATGAACATCACCCTGTTTTAGCAACATTGCAGAACACAATTTTTGATTATTAATAAACGCTCTCATAAAGAAGCAGCTATACTCCATCTTAACTGGCAGAATGTACCGAATTTATTGAGGACCAAACAAGGTGATAGTTTATCAGCCTGTGCACAATTTCTCCTGACAGCACAATGCCTCAGAAAGATTTACCACCACTTTAATTCGCCCGCAAAAGGCGGCATTCATATTTAATAACAAAAATATCTATAATTTTTGTTTTAATGAGGCTATTAGATGAAGGAAATGGATAGTAATAAAGAAACTGGCAAGTATTTGTCTCCATTTGAGCAGTTTTGCTATTCTCTTTTGATAATAATTAGTGGGGATATATTTGTTATGTCTGTGTATATAAAGACAATATTAAATTTTAAATGAAATCGACATCAAATTTAGTGTGTATTATTGCATTTGCAATGTGATATGTAAGTGATGTACAGGCTAATAAATCCTGAAAGGTTGATTGCCCATCGTACAGCGGGAGGGTCTTGTATCACCCTAAAGTAGTTTATTTTGGACTAATGACCAGCTGACTGTACACCATTCTGTTTATTACATGATTGCTTACCAATTAAAGAAATAGATGGACATGAAATATTGATTTCAGTTGAAATTTTTTAATTACAAGAAAGAAAATGCTGAGTGATATGAAGAACTCTGTAGCTGATGCCTTCTACAATGTTCAATTAAACAGCCCAGTGCTGATTATACACAAACATTATATGCTTTATAGATACTGGTCGATTTCAAAAAAAAAAAAAAAAAGACTGCTACACTGTATAAATGGCTGCTGTCCAAGGCAATTGATATCCTGCATAGCTGTGCAAGTTTCATGTCTCTTGTATCACCCGTGTCTTCTTTCTTCTCATATCGTAAAATAATTTTGCAATCCTGCAGGGTGATACAAAACCCCTCAGATTTGTGTGGGGTTCTGATTTATTATATATATATATATAAACAACACAGATGGAAAGACGTAAACTTACATGCTACATTTACGGCAAAACAATATTACCACCAGCAATCCGTAATTTTAAAGGGGGTGGCATGACTGCTGCAGATGTCAAAATAAAATTTACTGTGTCACATTAAGCCTTGTAAACTAAATAATACTACTTTTTCATTCCCGTTCATGTTCAAAAGTTTCTCAACAAGCCTGCAGGCAGATAACATAATCGAATCACAGGAAAAAAAATAACCTTATAAGATTTTTCCCCTTCAAATCAGTGCCTCAAGGCAATATGCTGGTCATACAGAATAATGTGTGACAGTCTCACTGAAACGGAATCTAATCTGTATTCTGATGCGCCGCTTGTCATTTTCAGTGTAAATTCTCATCAATGCATGTTTCTGTCTTATTAATGCGATCAGTGAGAGTGAAATCACTCTGTGCGCTTCACTTCCACACCACTAGATGGCCTCAATTCTTAATGGTTTCCTATTTGATGCAGCTCAGTAGGTGGGTTGTCTTTTGCTAATTACAATAAAACGTATTCATGTGCAAACAATCTCTTCTCATGAAAGCACATAATAATACTCACACGATCCACTTGGTGCTTGTCTTATATAAAACCGTAACTATGCCCACTCTGTGCTCTGCTTGATGACCTGCGTGCCTACATGCACTACTTAGTTAACTAAAAACTTGTTGCAAACTTGTTATGAATGCTATTACAAGCCTGCACATGAGTGCAAGCAATCGTGAAAATTGTTATTTGACATATTTACGACAGATGGAGGCCATTAGTTTAAAAAAACTGAAATAGGCTGCTGTGGGAACGTGTGGTCCTTTCGATTGATTTGTTGCAGATTGCAAAAGCTACACATGGCATTTGAAAATAATGAAATGAGGTGTGTATGAGAAGTTCCCTTTGTGAATTCCCCTAATTCACACCTATCTGCAGGAAGAGAGCAAGCAGAGGACAAATCTCAACACCAGACTTCATTATACCCTCCCAGGAGATGTGTGTTTTTGTCTGGATACTCACAAGCTCTCTTTTTCTGATACACACACACACACCCCATGTTGTCATCTCCAGCTGGGCAGAAGCTGGATGTTCCTTCCGCCTCTCACACCTCATAATGAAGACAGACTCTGCCCGTTAGCCCTATCCTCTTTCCATCAACGGGAACAATGGGACAGTGTCTCCTTCACCCTCCTCTGCGCTCTCTAACAGCATTTCTCCAGGGCCAATCTCTCACTCCCTGCCCATCTTTTCAGCTTTCTGGTCAGAGAAGTGATGCGAGAGCTTGGCCTGCATTCCAACAGGCTGTGACACACCACGCCCCCTTCTAATTGGAGAACGACCTCTCTTTCACCCTTCCGTCCAGGCCGTCCCTTCGGGTAGCTGACCTCATCCTTCATTCTGGGTTTGGTGGCTGGGACCAACACCAAGCGTGTCATGCCTTTTCAAAACTCGGAAATGACAGCATTGAATCAACCACATCCTGGCCAGGGGGAATGTGGACATGGTAATGAAGTCCGCAAGCATTTTTTAAGTTAGTTCTAACTTGGACGAGGGGTTTGGACTTTTGCAGGGGTCTTCTTCCTAAAATTTAAAGTGGGCATAGTTTAAGAGAGACACCCTACGTCCTACATTCAGTCCCGGGTGTGATAATGTCCCAGTTTCTCAGATTTTTCTGTAAAAAAAAAAAAAAAAGGCAGCTCTATTATGAATGCCTCAGGGGCTAAACATACGGGAAGGGAGAGCAAAAATGAGCCATGACACCAAATCCCAGATTATCACAGAATAACAAATGTTTTGGGTGCTGTGCTCAGGATTTGGTGTTCGCTAAATGATCCCTTAAGCGAGCGAAGGATGGGGTGTCATTTAAAAGGAAGGCCTGGTTCCACATGGCTGCATCTCGGCCATTCCTGTCCGTCTCAAGCTTCATGTCACCTCTCCACCGAGACCCGCAGTGCTGCTCTAAATATAAAGAACTAATACAACTGGATTCTCATTAGACTCAATGGGGGTTGGTATAGCAACACTGTTCTCTAGAGTTCTCTCGTTTCTTGTAGGCAATTAGATGACAACCACGGTACCATCCTGATTGACAGAGCATTTCATCTACTCTGGAACGGCAACGACCTCCTCTTGCCATACACAAAAATAATTCAGTTGTTCTGAACTTGAGAATATATAGTTTAGAGCAGTAGGTTTATTGTGCTTGTTACCAAATATTTATTTATTACTTAAGGCAAGACACCACAGGTGAAAAAAAAAATTAAATCATCACCATATTTTGCAATTTTCATATTCACAGTGCATTAAGTCAATACATTTTGTATTACACGTTTTCTAAAATGTTGTTTAAATATGCAAATGAGGCATTACCTAATTAAAAATACACTAATTTCCATTCATCTCCAGACCTGAAATCTGGAATATTGGATAAAGCCAGGTTCAAAATTCATGTTTCGTTGATATCTTAGAGTTAAATGTTTTCACAGAGGGGATTTTTAATATTTTAATGACCCTTGAAAAAAATCACCAGGAATTAAATGTTGTATAAATCAGGCAAATGATATATGAACAAACCTCTGTAAAAACTTTCAGAATATAGATAGAAATGAAACTGGAAAGTTTGGTGTATGTAAGCGCTACTAAAGTGGAGATTTCTGGCTTAGTGCTTAAGAAAAAACTAATTTTGAGAAAATGGCCTTTTAAGACATGTATTGTATTTAAATCTACAGATGTAAATAGACAAAGTGTAATAAAAATATGTATTTTAGAATGAAGAAGACCAGTGCTTTAAAAAACAATTGCCTGTGGTGTCTTACCTTAAAGTGGAGGTTTACCAAAAAATGGAAATTCGATCATCATTTGCTCACCCTAATATCATTCCAAACCTTTGTGACATTTTCCCTCTGTGAAACACACGCTGTGAAAAAGATATTTCAGAGATTTAACTGTTTTTGTCTATATAATGAATGTCAGTGGGGTCCAAAACCACCCCACTGACTTCAACATACCTTCTTTTGTGTTCCACAAAGAAAATTGCAGAGTGACAGGGGGAGGGGAACCTGGTTTGGGAACAACATTATGGGTGCGTAATATGGACAACTTGCATTTTTTGGGTGAACTATCCCTCTAGCTCTAAATAAATCGATGGAATAATTGTGAATTGTAAATCAGAACGCTCCATCAAGAGACCAACACACACACACACACACACACACACACACGGAAACCTGAAGGACAGAAGAGCCACTAATGATGTGTCTTATTTAGGAAAAGGTGCAGGCAGAAGCTTATGGAGTATGACGGAGTGTGTGTGCCACAGCGGGGATGCTGATCTGCCATGGCATTCAGCTTAAATGAGCTGGTACATCCAGGAAACCTCAGCCACTTTACATAAAGAGCCTCTCAGTAATGCTCAAGCTAATACCAAGGGAATTCGCTTAATTGGATAGAACGTGTGGTCGCTCTCATAAATAACTTGTGTTTGATATTAGATCAAAATATCACACAGTGTGTGACACGCTCCAGAGTGCATGTGCCCTTGTTTGAGTACTGCAGGTTTGGTGAAACAGGTAAATTTGTTGTGTCCGCAGAATAATTCCACTTTGGCAAGCAGTTCTTGTTGTTTCACCCTCTCCTCCCTCCTCTCTTTGTGTGTATCTCTCTCTCGCTCTAGCATTCGCTCGCTCTCACAATCGCTCTTTATCTTCTGGTAAGGACTGGATCTGGTGAGATCATGAATCTTCTTGGCAGCAGAGAATTCTTTTCCAAGTACTCTAACAACTGAAAATAGCACTCTGTCCTAGTTCCTCTCGAACCTGAAAACCAAATGCATTCTATGGGCGTTGTCTACAGAAGATATCCAAGAAGTCATGCACATTGTCTCCCCACAGCTGCGACTTCCTGAGAAAAAAAAACAAAACAAAAACCCAACAACAAACAAATACAAGCGCTGGCCTGAATGCAATATCTCTCACAGACAGTATC
This sequence comes from Sinocyclocheilus anophthalmus, assembly GCA_018155175.1. Lineage (NCBI taxonomy): Eukaryota > Metazoa > Chordata > Actinopteri > Cypriniformes > Cyprinidae > Sinocyclocheilus > Sinocyclocheilus anophthalmus. The sequence goes on from JADLZN010012041.1 coordinate 69,558, forward strand.
ATTTCATATTACAATCGACAAATCCACATCCGACTGGAGCGCTGCTATTTTTGTAGTGATCCTTGTCAACCCGTCACTGGGCTTCAATAGTAACACGTTCTTTCATGCACTGACTCTAATCTGAAGAAAAAAGAGTGGTAAACATAAAAAAAAAGCAAAGGAACGAGTGGGCTGAGTTTGTCACAAAGAGGGCATTTAAAAGAACACCTGTCTCTTTTATTTTGATGAATAAATTTAAATATTCAGCTTTTACTTCTGCTGCCATCTGTCTGCTTATTCTTTCAGATACTAAAGATAGCGAAGGCACAGTTTGCCATATGGTGCACTTATTCAAGGAAAAATGCCTGACGAAGACCAAACATTAAATGGTCTGTGGCCAGTCAAACTGTTCTCCACGCCACTCGTAAATTGTATAATGACCTGGCATATAGTTTGACGGTATGTAAAAATGACAGACTGCATGAGTGAGTTATACTCAAATTATGCGGGTAAGTGGATAGAGGAAACAAGTGTCACTGGGTTTCAGCTGAGAGAAACAAAATGGCATTTTTCCAAAGCACTGGCTGTTTCCATCTAAGCTGCTGGATGGAGACAGGCTTAGTCCGCACTGACGGTATGAGGTCAGCAGACACTTTGCTGTCACTCAGAGCCATGTCACACGTCACTCATGTCTGACCATGTATGTCCTGCCCACTCAGACACAAGTGAAGCAGAAAATCAGCATCTGTCACTCTCTTTCACTTTCACCTCCATCTAAATGTGAGTGAGTGTGCGTGCATTTGTGAGCATATGAGTCTCTCGGGCTGCCCTGAGTTACTTTGACTGGAGACATCAAAAATATATACAAAATATGGAAAAAAAGGATTTATATATATATGGATCAAATATCAATTTCCATATTTTAAAGGAACAGTTCATCCAAAAATGGAAATTATCTTTCTTCACTGGAACACAAAAGGTAATTTTTTTAATACTATCCTGGCCATTCTTTTTTCATACAAAGTGAATTGGGACTGGATCTGTGATGCACTAAAACAACAAAGATGTTGCATAATCTTATCATAAAACTGGCCCATATGAATTGTGTTCTATATTCTATATAGTCTTCTGCTGCCATATGTTTTGTCATATTAAAGTCTGAAATTTTAAACTATGAAAGTTAAGTTAATACACTGATCTTTTCTTCTGCTGAAGAATTTAAATGGACTACATACAGTACTGTTCAAAAGTTTGGGTCTTTTTTGAAACAAAGAAATTCATGCTTTTATTTAGAATGCAAGGGCACATTACACTGATCAAAAGTGACAGTAAAGACTTCTACATAATAAATGTTGCTCTTTTGAACTTTTCATCAAAGAATCCTGAAAAAAGTATCACAGTTTCCAAAAAATAAATAAATAAAATATTTAAGCAGCACAACTGTTTTTAACAGATAATAATGAAAAATGTTTCTTGGCCACCGCATCAGCATGATTTCTGAAGGATTGTGTGACACTGAAGACTGGAATAATGGCTGCGAAAATTAAACTTTGCATGAATTTTTGCATGAACTATCACAGAGATAAATTACATTTTAAAATGTATTCAAATAGAAAACAATTTTAAAATGGTAATAATATTTCAAAATATTACTGTATATTTTTACTGTATATTTGATCAAATAAATGCACCCAACATTAGAACTCTAAACTTCTTATGGGCGTGTCATATGAACAAGTTGCATATACTACAAAAATGGCATATTGATGCTTTACAATATTGGTTCTCTCATCACAAATATTTTAGTGGTAATGACACCACTACATTCGAGACTGGGATATTATATGGCTCAAAAACACTGGGAATATAGCATACAAGTCACACTGACCACTTTGAAGATCATTTTGTAATGCTTTTTCACAGTTTTTTTTGTCTCCATTCACTTTCATTGTATTCTTCAAAAATTCACACTTTGTGCACCACGGAAGAATGAGTGATACAAATTTGAAACAAATAGGGTGAGTAAAAATTTTTGAGTGAACTATCCCTTTAACATGGTCAATGTGCCCGTTCTGCTATCACCGACATCTCAGCACAGGTGCTCTCTGAAAGCTTCCTTTCACGTCCTTTCTCTCCTACTCTCACAAACACATTCTCTATCCCCTTGTCAGTTCTACTGTTCACACCTCTGTACCTAACACTGCTGAGTTAGCTGTGATCGTCACCATTCTTCAATTGGACTGATGTGCTCATTAGACTGCCCGCACCCTCACACACACACAATCAATTGGCATCAAGAGTGTAAGAGGTCAGAAAGTGCTAATGATTTGGTCAAACCCCAGGGGTATAATCACTTGGCTTTGACTCGTTTACAGTCATCATCCATTTCTCCTTCGCTCCTGTCCTGCTTGGCGGCTTGCATGGCTGCCACAAATGGCCAGGCGGTCCGCAGGGCATTTGGCCATGGGTTCGAGCAGCTGGCAAGCTCATCCTGAGCAGAAGAAATTGTATTTAATAGGCCATTACCCCTTAAAATGTAACGTTATGCTGAGTGAAAGAATGTGTACCAATGTTTTCTTTTTCTGTACAGTGCCTGTCTCACCATTCCTTACAGTTCTCACTCTCCATCTTGTTATTTCTCTCTCCCTCTCTCTCTCTGCATGAGCAAGTGGCTCAATGATTTTGGGTGAACGATGACTAATGATAATCCCCAGTGATGGTGATATGATGAGATTTAAATGAACTCTGTCACAAGTGTTTAGGGTCATAAGCAGAAACGGGGCGTGGGGGGAGGAACGCCACTGTCTATTTGAAAAATCAGGACATCAAGGGCTGCTCGTTAACATGGTCAATGATCCTAAGTTAATTCACTTTCAGAAAGGTAGTCTCTGGATAATGATATCTTCCCAGCGTACAGACAGGTTTATCAAAACATTCCGTTACATCACCGAACAGTCTCGCCATTAATGTCAATACTGACATATTAATCTTGTCATTGCCTAAATATAATTAATGGAAATGGAAGGGAAAATAATTTTTTTCCCCCTTGTTAATTATGAGGTAAAAATGGTACTGGATATCTGTAATGATTTCAACTGCTTTATGGACGGTTAGCGATGTAGGTACAGCATATTTACCCTCCTACACAAGGCTGATTCATTTAGTAAATACCTTTTATGCTGGCTTAGCAGTCATCAGTCCAAAAAGCATCAAAAATGGCAGACGTAGCACTGCAGAGACTCCACCAGTCACACATTAGAATTAGCCTAGATATCCACCGCTAATCGCATCAAGACATTAAGGGCCTTTAATTTGCTCATAAACATTCCCTGCCATCCCTATGCCAAAAAGCCATATATCAGTCATGGATGCCTGATTAATTGTCATGCCAATATATGGAAATATATAATCTGTGATAATCTTAATTACAGGCATTATGTAAAGTGTTACATATCTTGGGCTTACGCAACTCCTGCAAGCTCATTTTAAAACGCATTTCACGAAGACATCACTGCTACCTACCACCTTGCATTCTAAAGCACATATCTGAACTGAGAAGCGACGAACACAATGTTTCGAGTACATGAGATGGTAAATCATAACCCACAGTCTACTGGGCATCTGATCATTCTTGCGCTCTGAGCTTCTGTGATTTTGCTGATCAATAACACATACTGAAGCAACATATCCGTGCTGCAAATTTACACAGGGCACAGGGTTCACATGAACGTGCATGCAAACTAAACCTACTGTAGCTACTTTAGCTTTTGGTGGAGAAAATGTCTTTAAATGTTTTATTATAGGAACAGTTCCAGACTTTTCCATGCAATTAAAAAACGATGGGTACTGGAGCTTCAAAATGAACACAAAAGGATCATAAAATCATAAAATGATAGACAAACCTATTTTTTTCAGTGTTATTTTGAAGCGTGACAATCCCAGTTCTCATTTACTTTTATTTTATTGAATAGTATGTTCAGGATCTCTTTAAAAAAAAAAAAAGAAGAAAACATACGAGATTTGGAATGACAAATAAGATGAGGTTTTCATTTTTAGGTGAACTACCCCTTTAAATAAAAACGTGAAGTACATTGGGGCATTGCAGCACTGTAGCTGAAATCATACATAGACACCAGCACGCATCGTAAACTCCAGGGCTCAGCTGGAGAAATCATTACCTCACCGAGCTCGGAACGCATTTGCTGAGGCAGTCATGCAACAGTCACGCCATGATGCCACCCCAGAGAGAGCTCGCTGATTCTTTTGGGAATCAAGTTTGTGATTACAGCAGGAGTGGGCGTCAAAAAAATAGAACGCATGAAAAATAAATAAATAAAAACACATACAACTCTTCGAAGCTCAGTGCCAAACACTTTTCCGTCCCCCTTTCCTCCAACTCCCACTCCTCCAGCACAGCATGTCATAGGAAATGCGGGTTCTATCAAATAGCATCCTCTGAGCAAGCACTGGTAGCGCCTTCTATTCTGAACATTATACAGCTTTTATTCATGAGGGCGGTCTGAGGCGCTGGAACTTTCTAAAACAGACCAGCACTTTGAGTGTTGGAGGAGGCATAGAACACTATGATTACCCTAATGATCATTCACAGGGCTCGTCGGGAGCATGATTTTCTGTGAATTTCTACTCTGGGGTTTGTGTGAAAATGAATGAACAGCAGGGATTCTCAGGGGAATCTGTGCAGGTTTGAGCAAGTTCAAACAGTTGGGACCAAATGTCCATATTGACCATATTGAAAATCTGGGACTTTTTTTCATTTAAACTTTGGAAATAAAGTTTTAAAACTGGAAATAAAGTTTTTTTTGGTGAGGGAAAGTAGTGGCCCTAATGGTTAGAGAGTCTGACTCGTAACCCAAAGGTTGCGGGGTTTGAGTCTCGGTACCGGCAGGGATTGTAGGTGGGGGGAGTGAATCTACAGCGCTCTCTCCCACCTTCAATACCACGACTGAGGTGCCCTTGAGCAAGGCACTGAACCCCCAACTGCTCCCCGGGTGCCGCAGCAAAAATGGCTGCCCACTGCTCCGGGTGTGTGTTCACATGGTGTGTGTGTTCACTGCTGTGTGTGTGCTCTTAGGATGGGATAAATGCAGAGCACTGATTCCGAGTATGGGATACCATACTTGGCCACATGTCACAATCACTTTTTTCACTTTTTTAAAAGTTTGAAACATTTAAATCAAAACAGAAATTCGAACATAACATGAACAATAACTACACCATAAAATTATTTCCTACTTCAGTATTAAAAGTTTAAAACAATGTGTGATTCTTTGTAATTATTTGTAAAATTTTGTAACAATTTCTAAGTAAAAATTGTTTTAACACGAAATTTCCATGACATAAAATGCAAAAAATAATTTTTCAGAGTTGAAAATAAAACAGATTATTGGTGTACATTTTACAAGAAAATACTAGTACAGTCTTGCCTCAAAATTCCAAGTTTAAACCAATGTTATTTGCTGATTGATTGTAATTATTTGTGAAATGTAGTAACAACTTCTGAGCAAAAATGGTTTCAACACCAAATTTTCATGACATAAAATGTAAAAAAAAAAATTCTGATTTTGAAAATTAAAGATTATTGGTGTACATTTTACAAGAAAATACTAGTACAGTCTTCTTGCCTCAAAATTCCAATTTTAAACCAATGTTATTTGCCGATTCGTTGTAATTATTTGTGACAATTTCTGAGCAAATATTTATTCAACACCACATTTTTATAACATAAAATGTAAAAAAAATTTAATTAAAAAATTTAATAACCGAGGATAAGTGAAAGTGAAGTGACATGTGGCCAAGTATGGTGACCCATACTTGGAATTAGTGCTCTGCATTTACCCATCCAAATTGCACACACACAGCAGTGAACACACACAGCAGTGAACACAACACCCGGAGCAGTGGGCAGCCATTTATGCTGCGCAGCCCGGGGAGCAGTTGGGGGTTCAGTACCTTGCTCAAGGTTCACTCAGTTGTGGTATTGAAGGTGGGAGAGAGCTCTGTATATTCACTCCCCCCACCTACAGTCCCTGCTGGTACGAGACTCGAACCCACAAACTTTGTGTTATGAGTCTGACTCGCTAACCATTAGGCCACAACTTCCCCGTTTTGAGTACATTTTACAAGAAAATACTCACACTCTTTCTGCTTCAAAATTCCAAGTTTAAATCATGTTACTTGCCAATTTTTTTCAATTATTTGATACATTTTCTGAGAGAAAATAGTTTAAAGTCCAATTTTCTTTAAGTGTTTTCAAGATTCTGCAATAGTTCTTGGTCTAAATGACTATATTTTCTCTGACTATATGTGACTGTTTGCACAGACGGTCAGATGTTCTTTCAACTCACTGGATAACTCAAATAATGCTGGATAACACGATCATCAGGTTTGACACAAACTTGTGGAATTCATGCAGCTTGTTGCTGCTGCATTAAAGATGGGGTTTGTATTAAATACCAAGAAAATCTGAAATACATGTAAATTATTTAAATAAAATTTTCACTTGAATTATATTTTTCACTAGTGGCTTCAAACTTTGTGACCCAATAGTAAGTGTGTGTTTGTTTGTGTAAGACTCACAATCTGAAGCTGCAGGTAGTCTCCCAGGCCAGAAGAGCTGTCCACCCTAACCAGCACTGCATCCTTCTGCTGGGTGCTAAAGCCGACTGCCAGTCGGTCAGCTCGTGTGCTCGGTCTGTCGTTGGGCGGCCATGTGTACACAATGAGCCCTCCATCACGTCCAAATATGTATGTGGTTCCCGCTGCAGAACGAGAAAGAGAGAGAAACAGAATATTAAGTGTAAGAACATCAAAGTAAGTGGGAAAATTATTTCCATGGGTGTGCGTGCATATGCACGGCTCTGCTCCATTACACAAAGCGCGGGAGTATCTTGATGAACCCATCAGCGTGCCAGACAGCCCCTGCTGGTCCCTGATTGGCTAAATTATAGCCCTTGTGTGACCCTCGGTACGCTGATGTCACCAAGAGCACCTGTGTCTGCCGAAGCAGAGTCGCTCTTGCTACAACCACTCAACGCACGCAAAAAAAAAAAAAAACCCCCCCCCCACATCCGAATCTGGGCTGATTGAGCTGATTACAGCCTCTCTCTTCAACTGCCGACACACCGGACAATCAATCCAGCCCCTCGGCCCCCAGCCCAACACCTACTTCTGCATGCATTTATTCTGCCAAAGGTGGGCAAACACGGCACAGACCAGACAGCTATTCCTGCTCAGCGAGATGCATGCTAATGCCTGATGGAGCTAATTACAGTGTCAGAGGCAGGTAGCTTACTGTGAGCAGGGTCACTGTGATTCAACGCCTGCAGGAAGGGAAATCAACGTAGCTTTTTGCATCGAGAGATAGAGAGAAATGCTACTAATGGAGTTGATCTCATTAACTGGAGGACTGCGCAAGCTCTTTTGATCAGGCGTGACTTCAATAGCAAAACAGGGCTAAAGCTCTTCGATTGTGGCAGGTGCAGTCGGGGTAATGTTCGCAGAGCACAGAGCTCATCAACCTCAAGATAACAGCCTCGGGAGATGCGAGATGCACTTCAACACTTTCCTCTCTGCGGAGCGTGACTGCTGCGCTTCTGAGCTCCAGATGCAGATAAGACGGGCGGCGAAGCAGCACGGGGAAAAAACCCAGAGGAGGCCGGAGCTCTCAGAAGAGCAAAGTGCTGAGAGTTGTTTCAAAAGGGCTGGGTTATTTCCTGGCATGTTCCTCTATTTGCAGAGCCATGCTCATTAGCTCCACTCTGTGTGATTTTCACCAGCGGGCTCTCGCCGGCCCCTTGAACGCATCTCAGTGAGACTGTTTCACACTGTGTCAGCAATCGGCTTGACCCCCTCCGAAAACAACACCCTCGGGGCAGGCACATTTGCTTACACGGGTACACAAATGTTCAGGAGCGCTCACGGATTTACATGCAAACTAACGCCCGGTTAGTGATGACTCCCTTGTCGGGCTTGTTCGAAACACAGGGAAATGAGCTCTGCTCATTAGCGGGGTTCAGATGGTTGAACTTCACACACACATATGTGCACAGGCCATCATGGATGTGAAGCGGATAGGGAGAGCGAACGGATGAGATTTCGGCTCTGTTGAAATCTGTTTCGTGTGAACCGCTACGGCTGCCTGCCTCATATCTGTCGCTCAGTATGACTGCAATTCGCAGCTGTGGGTGAGTGAATGGATTTGCCCGGGAAGGGAAGCGTAAAGCTGTGCAGAGATTTACGGGCACAAATGGGCAATGCACAGTGTACTGAAAGTTAAAATCAGTGCAATCAACTTTTAAAAATACAAGATGACATCTGACTTATACATGCATTTGAAGGGATAGTTCACCCAAAGATGAAAATTCAAACATCATTTACTTACCCTCATCTCCTTCCAAACATTTATTACTTACTTTCTTTTGTGAACAACAAATTATATTTTAAAGAATGTCTCAAAATATCTAAATTGTAAGTTGTCATTGTTAGAGAGTAATTACACAAATAAATACTGAGTGATAATTTTAAAAACATGTAGTTACTATAGGGTTAGGATTTTTTATTGAGTCAGTGGTGGACAGTAACGGAGTAGTTTTACTTCGTTACTGTACTTAAGTGCATTTTTCAAGTATCTGTACTTTACTGGAGTAGTTTTATTTTGAGTAACTTTTACTTTTACTTCACTACATTGCAAAGCATAAGATCGTACTTTTTACTTCACTACATTTAAAACATATCGTTACTCCTTATAATAAATCACGTGCTCTGACACGCAGAAGCGATGTCTGATTCAAGAACGAACTGATTCATTTCAATTAACCTTTCAAATCGGTTCGCAAATCGCACCAAACAATTCATTCACGAATTGGAATGATCCGATTGCAGCTGTTCTCAAGTCGACAACTCACTGATTCAAATTATCCGTTTAGTGCGAGTCTCCAGTGAACTGAATTCACAACTAAGAACCGGGAGATTTGGAGCGCGCGCTCTGATGCTGAAAATCATATTTAGGTCAAAACTGTCAGTTGTTTGTGAACTAAATCTGCTGTAAAGAGTGATCTATTTAAGCCCACTGAAATGATTGAATGCAGACACATCAACATCTGTGTCTCTATTTTAGGTAAAAAAAAAAAAAAAAACATTAAAATTAAAACTACCCAGACTAAATAAAATAATTAATGCGCGTTCATATTCCCCGCTGCCGTAACGTTAACAGTTTTATTAAAATGCTACGCATTTAGCCCTATGTGACGTCTGTTTTTATATTGTTTATCAACAGTATAATTTTTATATTGTTTGGATTAACTAGCCAAGTAGACAGATATGAATGTTTATTCATAACCACACTGAAAATAAGTAAATATTGTTAGCTAATACTAACTGTCTAGCTAGCTACCTGATGCTAACTTGAGGTAACGTTTTTAAATATAAGGTCGAAATATTTTTATTCAACCAACTAGTTAGAATGCATCTGATGGGAAAACAAAGGATTTGATGTTCAGAACAGAGTAACTACAGTAATTATCAAAGTGGAAGTGATGCCTCTGGGGCAGTTGCCAGGGTGTTTTTTACACCACAGACAAGGTTTGAGAAGAAAAATCATTATGAAAATATAATTATATTTTCCTTAAAATGTTCTTCCTAACTTCAGGCCTTATTCTCATGTCATATATAACTGTGATGTTCTACAAAACAACAATCTTTAAAACACTTTTTTTTTCTTACTGGTGAAAATTAGATGGTCAGATCTGTTTTCTCTCAGGTACATCGCAGTGTAAGCTTCACAGTGAACATTACTACATCACTCTCGTCTATGTAGTCCATATCAACAACAAAAATATATCTTGACTCCATATAGTGGTTATTTTGGGAAAATCCCAGGTATTTTGAGCAGTAGGATTATAAAAAATATGTGCTAATATAAATTAAATTAAGTAGCCTATATAAAATTGCAAAATAAATCTATCTATCAGTACTTTTTTACTTAAGTACATAAAAAATCGAGTACTTTTGTACTTTCACTCGTGTAAAATTGAAAAAGGAGTACTTTTATTTTTACTGGAGTAATATTTTATTATACAGTATGTATCTGTACTTTTACTCAAGTATTTGATTTGTGTACTTCGTCCACCACTGGTTGAGGATCAGTTGCTTGTAATTATGCAAAATTGACTGTTATACACTGTTAAATAAAGTGTTTCCATATCTTGTGTTGTGTTTCCCAGAAGAAAAGAAAGTCTTGCAGGCATGGAACGACATGAAGGTGAGTAAATAATTAAATGTTTGAGCCAACTATCCCTTTGAAGGACAACAGATCGTAAAATACACCCCTAAAAGAGTGATTAGTACCTTATTCAGAGAGGGGTGACTGAACATTATCCATTTATTTTTAATGCAGCCACTATAGTAAATAAATGAGCATGAATTATTGATTTGTGCTGAAATTATTTAATTTTGTCATAAGAAAGAGGCTGTAAAGTGCTATGAAAGACAAAAAAAACAGCTGTGAAATAATTCTCTTTAAATACCTGCTGTATTCTTGGAAGCCCGGTATAGTGACACATGCTTCAAAACCAAGATATGTTGCAAAAGTGGGAAATGTGGGTTTGAATCTGTTTTGATCCTATTCTCAGTTTTTTTTTCTCTCCATCATTTCCTGTCATGTTTCCACATTCACTATCAATGAAATGGTGAAATGCTGAAAATATCTGCTGGATTCTGTGTTTGTGCAGTTGGCTCTTATCCCGACTACTCGGGAGCTTCTCCAAGACACCCTCTTTTCTTTCTTTCTTTTCTTATCTCCCTCAGCCTGACTTTTCACTCCCATCCCTGATGTGGTTAAGGAGCTTGCTGCCCTCCCTCTAACGGGGTTAAACCTCTTCTCTGAAGTCTATTTTCTGATGCTGTTAAATGAGGCAGGCTCTTTGTGCAAGCCAGACCATTAGCCCCTTAAATATGTTCCATCATCTTGGCTGGGTGGACAGCTGGGTCTGGGTTTTAAAGAAGACCCTCACTGCCTAACAACCTTGTGGGTCTTTCCACTCCAGCGCCCTTCTAAGGCCAATCATCAGGAACAAGCAAAGGAGAGAGGGCCGACTGCCACCCCATAGAACAGCTGTGTGTGAATGCTTGGGAGAGCTGTTCTAATGAGATAGATATTACCTGGCCCTCTGGAATCCCATCATGGCTGTAATCTCCTTTATGTGCTGGTGAAATTAAATTACGCACCAGCTTCTTCTTCTGTTAGGGCCCTCACACCGCACAAAAAAAAAAAAAAAAAAAAAGAAAAACCACACTCTTTGGAGGCTCCATATGGATCCCTCTCCACTTTTATACACAAGCTAAAGGACTACTTTTGCTTAAAGGGATAGTTCACCCAATTACTTCTGTCATCATTTTTAGCCTCATGCTGTTGGCATACGTCTGAAAAACATGAGGGTGATTAATAATTACAAAATGTTATTTTTCAGTGATTTCTACCTTTACGACTCTTTTATTTTGCATAAGGCGTGAAAGTTCTCATGAATGTTTCATCATTTATTAACCCTCTGGGGTCCGAGGGTGTTTTGGGGCCCTGGAAAAGTTTTGACATGCACTGACATTTGTGCTTTTTTCAGTTGCTTACAAAAATGTTAATGTTTAAAGTTTAATAACACTGTAATCAGCACTAACTGGGCTACAATAATATGTGAGCAACATGCATGTACGTGATTGTTTTTTTGAGAAAACAACGTTTATGCGTGCTAAGTGAGAAACTACAATTTTAAAGTCACTGAAAAAAGGCCATAAATCACATACAGAACAGATTTGTTCACAAGACTTTTGAGAACTGGATCTTGAAGTCTAGAGATAGAGCTAGCATACAGGTTTGGAACAACATGAGGGTGATTAAATGATAACAGAATTGACATTTTTGAATGAACTATGCTTTTGAAGACCCGTTCACGCCAAGGACAAAAACTGTAATGATAAATATATATATTTTTTAATTAATAATAGTCCAAACCACAACTATAACGATAATGACATAAAGGAACAATATCGTTGGAATCACTTTGAGGATGACTGATTGACAATCAGAATCCATCCTGCTTTTAAGATCATTTAAAGTGGCAAAACAAAACGGCAGTGCACGCTTTGAATAAACAGAATATTATCATGAGTTGGTGTGGACGCTAATATAGCCTAGTTATCTTTGTACTTATTGTTCTTGGTGTGAACAATAATTACAAAGGTCCCTTAAGACTCTTTATTTGCATAAGACTGCAAAAGTTCCCATTAATGTAGCCTATCGGCTAGCATATGCGCTTTGACACATTGAGACATAATGAGTTTGAATCTGTCTTGTGTAATTTCCCGATCCCCTCGTCCTCTCTTCAAACTATAATTTCATACATAAAAGAAGTTATGAGGATGGAACAATTCATATTTTATCATCAGATTTCTCAGATCCATGTTTAAATGTAAAATCAATGACATCCAATACAGTCATTGTCTTGGGGGCTTAAACGCAGCAAATCATACTGCTGAAAACACAATATTTATAAGCTGTGCTGAGCTGACTTTCCATCAATAAACACTTCAGAAACACAAAACATTGTGTCTTGGAATGGGGAATGAATTGAGCTCCCACTCTATTCTGCTTCATGTCCCTAGATGCCTCTTTCCTTAGAACAGACGCATTGTGAGGGCCCTGGCAGTTTGGTCTAAAATACGGTGCATTGTTTTGGGTTGCCCACCTCCTACTTGCATGCAAGAATGAGGAACATCAGTCAAACTCTGCAGGGTTGGAGTCATTCACCCGGTGAGCAAACACCACCACCCGCCAACGCACGCACGCACGCACACAAACACACACACACACACACACACACACATGCACCCCCTGGTATGCATGCTGTCAAAATAAACAGAAGGCAAAGTGAAGACCCCACACAGAGAAGTATACAAAAATCTAAAAGTAACACTTCAAACCACCAAAAATGAAATGACGTGCTGTACTGTAACATTCACAAGTCTCAAGAGCATTGCAAGTGACTTAAGGGTGTTTCAAACCATATGGATAAAAATGTGTACAGTGAGGTCCAGAAATCTGAGACTACTCTTAAATTTTTATAATAAACAAAAAAAAATAAAAAAAATTATTATTATATATACAATTCAATAGATGACGTTAACAATTTACATTAAATTCCAATGTTCTTTGTATGTACTATGTAGCTATAAAGCTCTACGCTATGGCACACTGGATTAAAGTGTATACTACATTAAGTGAGATGAAATATTAAATTTTACATTGTTGGTAAAAACCGAGTTGTTGCATAGTTGAAGTTATTTAAATATTTTAAATGTGAAATATTTTTAATTATATATAGTCAGTGAGACATTTTTCAATGTTTATTAAACTTTGTTAAACACTTTTGCTGAAGCATTGTCTGTTTTCTTGCCATTTTTTTTTTGTCTTAAAATGTCTTAAATTTTACAATATTAAGCATTAAAAGTCAAAAAGTCAACAATTTAATTGATTGGGTCTTAATTACAACAATAAACTATAGCATGTTATTTCAGCCATACTGACGTCTAGAGAAAAAGCCATTTTACCTGTCCCACTTTCTATGGAATAAAGTTCTGGTCAGATGTATTACAGTAGCTGCTTTCTGTCTAAACAAAAGGAAACTTAAACTTAAATGGTTCCTGCAATAATGTGCTAAATTAGCCACCATATTCCTGCCTAAATTTAACATCTGCACTGGACAAAATATTTAGCACTGCCTTTTATGCTTCACATGACCAAGAATAAATATTCTTTCAAATAGAAATAATGTCATAAAAACCATTAAATTTCTTTATCTGCATGTCCAACACATTGTTACAACACTATATTATGTTTTAAAACTAATTATAAGTAAACTGTTTGTGTTTCTTGAAAAGTATTGCTTCAATAAATTTTTTGCCAGATAGAACCTTATAATTCCAAGTGAAAAGTGTTTTTTTAGAATTAGAAGGTTCTATCCACATTTGACCCATTCCAGAATTTCCAAATCCCCATACCCATTTTCAAAAAAGAATTTGAAGTGGTTCGGCTCAATATAAGAAGTCATATTAATATTGCCATCTAACAGATATTAATGCCATCATTTGTGATTTCTAACAAGCATGGTAAACATTCTTTATGCATTAAAATGTATATTTCGATGAATTCTACATAGTATGTTATAGTTTGTTGAAGTAAATAGAGAATACAGCAATAATCTGCACTGTGGTAAAAAGAAAAGAAAAGAGAAGAGGAAGAGTGGAAAACATCTGGTCGTCTCATCTGCGTGTCACGCTGAGGTCATGAATCACGGCAAACACATTTCCTGTGTGACCCTTCCAGAGACCGCCACGACAAACCCGCCAGCCAAAAGAGATCTGAACCCGGGTTCACGACAGCACTTCTACAGAATGCTGCAGAAACGCTTCAGCTTTATGAGCC
>JADLZN010012042.1:0-68657 GCA_018155175.1 Sinocyclocheilus anophthalmus
CTATTAAAGGGGTCATGAACGAGAAATCAATTCCCTTGATCTTTTGATATATAAAAGATTATTTTCAAATAAAAAAAAACATCCTGTGTGTTTCAGAACTCAACTTTCTCGTTAGTCTAAAAACAGCATATATTGAAGCCAATCTGCCAAAAAGACAGGTTTTGGAATGTGTCACTGTATGACGTAATAGTGTGGCTAAACACCGCCTCTGCAGAAGATCAATGCCTGCTTCTATATCACTGCCTGTTTAGCCCCGCCCACCGATTTGTGCATGTAGTGTAAATAACAAGAGAGTGAATGGTCTACTCAGAAACCAAACTTTATTCTTAAGTTCCAGACTGCGTAAGAACATGGTCCTTTGTTCACTTAATTTTACTGTGGATAATTTGACAAAGACAGTTCGAGGCAGGATTAAAAAAAAAAAAAAAAAGATGAAATAAAAGACGATGCTGTGCGAACATACTGGATCCAACGGTAATGTTGCAAAAAGTGCTTTGTCTGTTATTACAGATTGTTTGATATGTAGATTTATGCATTTTTGACCTAAATAACAGCAGCATCCATGAAGGATGTAGGCTGTCAAACATACACAACTGTCAGCCAGCAGGGGGCATTTACTTTCTGAGTCTACAATCTGTCACGCCTATTCAAACAGAGCGTTCAGAAAAGGGGGCCAAAACAGGACAGAAAATAGCCAATTACTTCTGAATTATGATGTTTTTTATGTAAAATCTTGATAACATTATAAGTGGACCTCCGAGAATAAAGACATAAAAAAAAATAATAAAGGCAGTTCATGACCCCTTTAATTATGGTAAAAAGGTGTTATTGTCACGGAATGCCAGGAGAAAACAAGGTAGATCCAAGTGCAGTTTAATGAAAGTATCAAATGAACAGAACAAAAACGTGGCAAAAGGTAATCCAAAACACAGAGAACAGAAAACACGATGAACATGACAACTATGAACTCAGAAGACAATACAATCTAGCAGCAATGACAGACAGAATGAGCATGGTATGCTGTATATAGATGGGATAATGAGTAAATGACTAACAGGTGAAAATGATCAGAACTGAACCAGGTGCTCATGATCAGACAGAACAACAAGCAAGGGACTATGGGAAATGGAACTGGAGTGCGCCCTCAAGTGGCCAGTCCAGGGCACCACAACCAGACACTGTGACATTACCCCCCCTCAATGGAGCGGATACCAGATGCTCCACCAGAAAACAAGTTCAGGAGGGAGGTGGAACTGAGGAGGACCAGGGGGAGGGACGGCGGGCCAGGACCATACAATGGAAGGGGGCCAAGGGACAGAGATAGACCAGGGCATGAGCACAGAACCGGCAGGGTGAAAGGCCAAGGCGGGGCCGGCAGGATGAACCAGCAAGGCCCCAACCACACAGGAATCCCAGCAGATAGCCAGGATGGAGCCAGTGAGGCTCCTGCCAAACAGGAACCCAGGCGGGCAACCAGAGCAGAGCCGGAATCCTGCCAGGCAACACTGGTGGAACAGAAAACCCTCTCAGCGACTCAGGGAAAACTGTAAACAAGAGCAGAGAGAGTTTAGTACCAGCCTCGATGGCTGCAACAGGACAGGCCGATTGATCCGCAACGGTCCCTGTGAGCTCCCAGACTGGAGTGAATTCCTTAATGAGCTCTGAGAGCTCCTGAACTGGAGCGGGCTCTGGATTGGACCTTATGAGCTCCTGGACTGGAGCGGGCTCTGGAGTGGACTCTGTGGGCTCCCGGACTGGAGCGGGCTCTGGAGTGGGCTCTGTGAGCTCCCGGACTGGAGCGGGCTCTGTGAGCTCCCGGACTGGAGTGGGCTCTGGAGTGGGCTCTCCTGTCTTCCTCCTCACCCTCCACTGCTTAGTGGGAGTCTGAAGGACAGAGGTTGTGGGCTCTGTGATCTCCCGGACTTCTCACCCTCCGCCGCTTAGTGGGAGTCTGAAGGATAGGGGTGGTGGGAAAATCCCTGCGGAAGGGTTCTGACTGGCCTGATTCTGCCCACTGACTTCGACCCTGGAGATATTTGACGAAGCCCCAGAAGTCTAGGATCTCGAGTCCTTTCATCTCCCACTGGGGCAAAGGATCATCTAGACCGACGTTAAGGAGGTCCTTAAGAGTAGCATCATTATAATTTAGGCCCACCGCCAACGTCCAAAAGGTCTGGGCAAAACCACCAACCTCCATTCCTTCCTGCCTCCAAGCCATCAGAGTCCGGTGTCGGATCATTCGCTCCTTCCCTGTGGCAGGAGGGACGATCCGAAGGTCCATGGTTCACAAAAAAAAAGGTAAAAAGAAAAACAAACTGCTGGATCTTGTAGTGGCTGCTAGATTCTGTCACGGAATGCCAGGAGAAAACAAGGTAGATCCAAGTGCAGTTTAATGAAAGTAACAAATGAACAGAACAGAACAAAAACGTGGCAAAAGGTAATCCAAAACACAGAGAACAGAAAACACGATGAACATGGGACAATTATGACCTCAGAAGACAATACAATCTAGCAGCAATGACAGACAGAGGGAGCATGGTATATATAGATGGGATAAAGAGTAAATGACTAACAGGTTAAAATGATAAGAACTGATAACCAGGTGCTCATGATCAGACAGAACAACAAGCAAGGGACTATGGGAAATGGAGTTTAACACATAAAACATAGAAACAGGAAGAGGGCCCTCAAGTGGCCAGTCCAGGGCACCACAACCAGACACTGTGACAGTTATGACACGTTATTCAGATACTAGGTATGCAAGTGGTTAGTTAATGGATTTTTGTTTGTTTCATTTCCGAAATCAGCCAGTAACTCGATTAATATATATATATATATATATATATATATAATCCCTGGTGAACTTTTGGACATTCTTTATCCTTTTCAGTTTTGTTTTTTTAATCATTTTGCCTGTGTTATTGCCAACTGCATAAATTCTGGCACAGGTGTGTATTTTTATTGGAATTTTACTATTGTACCCCCATTTCCTTTAATAAATCTATTTTGCACTAGGTACACAAAATAGTTCCTCTCAGGACCTTTTGGACAAAAATGTCCCCATTAAAACAGCTATTTTTAATCGCAGTGCCATTTAACTAAAATTATGCAATTTTTGTTGATAAGACTTTCATTATATTGGCAAGGCTTTAAAATTTAATTTTTTTACATTTTTTACCAGATGGTGCCATTTTTTCAGGTTTGCCCTATAAAGAAAATACTTTAAATGCTTTATTTCTGTTTTCTGCTTCTGCATATTATAGAGCCAATTGGATAAATAATGCAGCTATAATTGTGTGGGTGTGTTGGTATGGATGTCTCTATGGATGAGTGTGGTTTGTATGTGTGTCATAAAAAAAATTGTGTGTGTGTGTGCTTGTAATATTTGAGAGAGAACACATAAACATTTTTTTCATAAAAAATTTTTTGGTTTCACTTTTAAACTTTTTTTACTTCAACAATAATCTGCCAAGGGTCTTCTTTAAAATGAGACCAAACTTAAGTCTGTGCTCCCAAGCTTCAAATTTTTATGACACTGACATTTTGTCCCCCCCCCCCCAACTATGGCCCAATGCATAAACTTTTTAATTGATGTGCCAGGGTTATATATATCCCTATATATATATGTTGCATGTAAATGTAATCTGTTACATTTACTGAGAAAACATGTGTAAATAAATTGCAGTTACTTATGAAATTGTTAACGATTACAAAGGTTACACACGATTACAAAGATTAACTGTTTTCCAAGGCATTGTTACATGCCAGTGTTTCCTGTCATAGCTATGCAAAGATTTGATTTCAAAAACAGAATAGTTCAACTTTATTAAACTATTTTTTGTTATGATTTAAAAACTGTATTCAACCTCAGAATTATCTGAAAGTAAAAAGAGGTGCTAAAGTCTGATTTTGTGGTGGCTGTGCTAATCATAAAATTAAATGATTATAATCTTATTTCAAGTGAAGAAGGATTTTGAAAGTATGACTTTAATTAGTGTTGAGTACTACTGTAAAGTTAACCCTGCCTGGTTTCAATGTTTGAAAATGATTAACAGTTGGAAACATTTGTTTAAAAGTAATCAAATGTAATCAGTTACATTAATAAAGTATTTGAAATAGTTACACTATACATTTTAAATAGGGTAACGTAATCTGTAACCTATTGCATTTCCAAAGTAACCTTCCCAACACTGTCCCTCACACAATGTTCTCTATGATAAGGTACAATATAGGGTTTAAGAGCCCTTGAATGTTATTTTCTCCCAAAACATCACATGGCAACAAAAACACTACAGCACTTTCCCAAATACCTTTTTGAACAAAATGTTTTGCATAAGTGAGTTGAATTTGTTTTGCCATTGTGTACAAAGATGGCTTATATGTCAAAGCTCAAATCACAACAATGATTAATTTGTGGAATATGCCTGTTGTTGTTAGACAATTATGTAATAAATAAAAACAATATTTAAAATTAAATTAATTGAAAATGACAGACTTTTTTAGTTTATTAGGGTTGGAGCTGTAATAAAAGTTTGCTTTAGTCTTTAGCATTATTGAACAATGCTTTGGCAGAAAAAAATAAATAAATCAAACATGAATCTTCCACTTGAGAAAGCTTAATTGAACACTCCTCACCCATGAAATAGGCGACTGTCTTGCACATCGCTGCTCCAAAGATGAAGTCCTCCAGCAGGCTGGGGATGAGATTAAAGGGCATGCAGAAGATGGCCATCATGAGATCACTAACAGCCAGCGAGAGAAGGAAGGAGTTGGTGACAGTCCGCATTCTCTTGTTTGCTATTAGGACCACAATGATCAGCAGGTTCCCAAAAACACTCAGGAGAAAGACAAGTGTGTAAAGAATAATCCTCACTGAGTCCATTTCTGAGGAGAGAGAAAAAGCCATTTTGGTCAAAGGAAATAATACATTCTCTCACAACACCATTTATATATATATTTTTTTATTTTCCAAAGGGAAATGTGTAAACATCCTTTGCTATTTACATTTGCATGTCTTTTACTGCATAAACTGATGAGCCTAGGTGTATGTGTTGTATGGTGGGTTATAAGGAGGGGGGTCTGTTTACATGCATCATCTCCTCATCAGGACAGTAATGATGCAGACAGTCCTGAAAAAATGACATTTTTTGATTTCACATGAGGAATCCGTAAAGTAATCACACTCCTAGCCAGGTGGCTGACTGTGAATTCCTCGCCTCAGGTTTGAACAATCAATTCACCATCAATCACAGTTCAAAGTATTCTCGATGCATTTTTTCACCACCTAGCGTGTAGTCGTTATTGATAATCATTCTCTCTGTTTCGGTGGTTGATTCTGGCTCATCTCTCACACTCCTGACGTAGGCCATATAATCTATAACAATTTAGTCAGACCTCGTTAAGTTGAAGCAACCATATATTATGAACACTTAAAATCTTCTAAAGTGTAAATTTGATTTATTGTTTCTGCATTCATAATAGTGAGTTGTTATGAGTTAACATGTTTCACTAAAATGCTCAGCCATTGCTGTGGTGTTTAGTCTGTCATCTGATAGTTTGCTTTACACGTAGGGAAGAAGTTGGAAAAATATTACATGAAACATTTAAATTTGATTCCCCAGAAACAAATAGCTTCGAGTGTTGTATGTAAATCCATTTATGCCTCAACTGGGGGAAAATAATAATAAATAATACAAATAGGTAAATAGGATAGTTTATATCTTCATATCTTACAATTGAGACTTAATAATAATTCATTAATCATAATCGTGACTTTACATATTGCAATGTGACTTTATGTGACAACTGGCACATTATTGCTCATAACTGCAACTTTATTTTTAATAACTGTGACTTTATATCTTGCAATTGTGACATATTTTAATTGTAACTTTACTTTGTAATGTATCTGTTCTTCTTTCTCGTTTTCTTTTGTCTTACAATTACATTATTATTTACACTTGAGCAAAAACCAGCAAAGCTTTCATTATGGAATCTCCATGTTATTGCTCCATTGATTTGTTTTGTCCTTAATCTAATATAGACGGGGGGGAAATGCTCATTTAACAGATGGAAGTACAATGGAAGCTTCTGGAAAGCATAGAATTGTCATTTGTGAAGTTGTGACCGCCTCTAGTCACAGTCAGTGGTGTCGGCACCACTACAGTTAATCCAGTGTCATCCCAATGGTATAGTGCATTGCTCATTCTAGTGTTCACTGTCAGTCTGCGTGTAGTGTCATAGCTGTTACTGTTGTGACAGCTCCTCGCTTTTCATGTTCCCCTGACCTGCCCTGACAGTTCCTCTGTTCATTTGTCTTGCAGCTCTGCTGGGAGCAGAACCTGTTCTCACAGGATCAGTATCTACCAACTGGCTCCTCCTGCATGTCAGATTTACTGTCACTTTGGTTGATCTTGTTCTTAGTTTGGTTTCTTAGTCAGGATCCTGACACTTATGTGGTGTATTGTCTTATCTTTGTGTGAGCATGCAGCTTTGAGTTGCTCTCTCATCCATGTGGTGTGCTGTGTGTTCAGGGCATGGTGTCTGTATCTTGACACTCCTATCTGATTGAGTTTCAGCTCAGTGATGGGGTCCAGTTGGGGGTTCTTTGTTTTTCTGTTGATGTTCTCTCTACAGTCTGAATACCTTACAGTTAGGTCTATATATATTTGGACACTGACACAATTTTCATAATTTCAGCTCTGTATGCCACCAGAATAGAATTAAAATGAAACAATCGAGATGAAATTGAAGTGCAGACTTCAAGCTTTAATTCAAGGGGTGGAACAAAAATATAACATAAAAAGCTTAGGAATTACAACCATTTTTATACACAGTCCCCCCATTTTCAGGGGATCAAATGTAATTGGACAAATAAATATAAACATAAATAAAATGTTCATTTTTAATATTATGTTGAGAATCCTTTGCAGGCAATGACTGCCTTAAGTCTGGAACTCATGGACATCAGAGACTGGGTTTCCTCCATTGTGATGCTTTGCCAGGCCTTTACTGCAGCGGACTTCAGTTGTTGTTTGTTTGTGGGTCTTTCTGCCTTTAGTTTTGTCGGGTTGAGATCAGGAGATTGACTTTGCCATTGCAGAATATTCCACTTTTTTTCCTTCAAAAACTCCTGGGTTGCTTTTTCTGTATGTGTTGGGGCATTGTCCATTTGTACTATGAAGCACTATCCAATCAACTTTGCTGCATTTGGCTGAATCTGGGCAGAGAGTATATCCCTATACACTTCAGAATTCATCCGGCTGCTTCTTTCGTCTGTCACGTAATCACTAAACACCCAGTGCCACTGGAAGCCATGCATGCTCATGCCATCACACTGCTCCTCCATGTTTCACAGATGAAGTTGTATGCTTTGGATCATGAGCTTTTCCAAGCCTTCTCCATACTTTTTTCCCCCGTCATTCTGGTACAGGTTGATCTTAACTTAAGCCATCCAAAGAATGCTTTTCCAGAAGTGGTCTGGCTTTTTTTAGATGTATTTTGGCAAAGTCTAATCTGGCCTTGTTTGCACCTTGTGGTGAACCCTCTGTATTTGCTATCGTGAAGTCTTCTCTTGATTGTAGACACGTCTTCCTACTGGAAAGTGTTCTTCTCTTGGCTGGATGTTGAGAAAGGGGTTTTCTTTACCATGGAGAGAATCCTCCGATCATCCACCACTGTTGTCCTACGAGGACATCCAGGCCTTTTTATGTTGCTGAGCTCACTAGTGTTTTTTTTTCTCAGAATGTACCAAACTGTTGATTTGACCACTCCTAATGTTCCTGCTATCTCTCTAATGGATTTGTTTTGTTTTTGAAGCCAAACAATTGTCTGTTTAACCTGCATAGAGAGATCCTTTGACCGCATAATGTGGTTTCACAGCAACAGCTTCCAAATGCAAAATACACACTTAGAATCAACTCCAGACCTTGAAAGAAAGCATATCCGCATGAAACAGCTTTTGAGGTCAATTGTCAAATTATATGGTCACTTGAAAAAGGGGGGAGGCACAGTGTAATTCCTTAACCTTTCCTCCAATTTTGATGAGAGTACCCTCAAATTAAAGCTCAGAGTGTGCATTTGAAGCCCATATTCATTATATAACTGTAATTTGAATATGTTTTGGTCAACAGCTAAAATAAAATAAAAAATTGTGCCTGTGTCCAAATATACAGTGGTGTGAAAAAGTGTTGGCCCCCTTTCTGATTTTTTCTTTTTTTTGCATGTTTGTCACACTTTAATGTTGCAGATCATCAAACAAATTTAATATTAGTAAACATTGCATGCAGTTTTAATGAAGGTTTTGTTATTAAGGAAACCAAAATTATAAACCTACGTGGCCCTATGTGAAAAAGTAATTGCCTCCTAAATCTAATAACTGGTTGTGGCACCCTTTGCAGCAACAACTGCAATCAAGCTTTTGTGATAACTGGCAATGAGTCTTTCTCTGTGGAGGAATTTTGGCCCACTCATCTATGCAGAATTGTTGTAATTCAGCAACATTGGAGGGTTTTCGAGCATGAAAACCGCCTTTTTAAGGTCATGCCACAGCATCTAAATAGGATTCAGGTCAGGACTTTGACTAGGCCACTCCAAAGTCTTTATTTAGTTTTTCTTCAGCCATTCAGAGGTGGACTTGCTGGTGTGTTTTGGATCATTGTCCTGCTGCAGAACCCAAGTTCGCGTCAGCTTGAGGTCACAAACACATGGCCGGACATTCTCCTTCAGGATTATCTGATAGAGTGCAGAATTCATGGTTCCATTTATCACAGCGAGTCTTCCAGGTCCTGAAGCAGCAACACAGCCCCAGACCATCACACTACCACAACCATATTTTACTGTTGGTATTATGTTATTTTCTGAAATGCAGTGTTACTTTTAATCAAGACGTAATGGGACACACACCTTCCAAAAAAAGTTCAACTTTTGTCTCGTCAGTCCACAGAGTATTTTCCCAAAAGTCTTGGGGATCATCAAGATGTTTTCTGGCAAAACTGAGACGAGCCTTTATGTTCTTTTTGCTCGGCAGCGGTTTTCGTCTTGGAACTCTGCCATGCAGACCATTTTGGCCCAGTCTCTTTCTTATGGTGGAGTAATGAACACTGACCTTAACTGAGGCAAATGAGGCCTGCAGTTCTTTGGATGTTGTTGTGGGGTCTTTTTGTGACCTCTTGGACGAGTCGTTGCTGTGCTCTTGGGGTAATTTTGGTCACTTCTGGGAAGGATCTCCACTGTTCCATGTTTTTGCCATTTGTGAATAATGGCTCTCACTGTGGTTCGCTGGAGTCCCAAAGCTTTAGAAATGGCTTTATAACCTTTTCCAGACTGATAGATCTCAATTACTTTCTTTCTCATTTGTTTCTGAATTTTTTTGGATCTCGGCATGATGTCTAGCTTTGAGGATCTTTTGGTCTACTTTGTCAGGAAGGTCCTATTTAAGAGATTTCTTGATTGCGAACAGGTGTGGCAGTAATCAGGCATGGGTGTGGCTAGAGAAATTGAACTCAGGTGTGATAAACCACAGTTTTAACAGGGGGGCAAACACTTCTTCACACAGGGCCATGTAGGTTTGGATTTTGTTTTTCCTTAATAATAAAAACCTTCATTTAAAAACTACATGTTGTGTTTACTTGTGTTATCTTTGAGTAACATTTAAATTTGTTTGATGATCTGAAACATTAAAAGTGTGACAAACATGCAAAAAAAATAAGAAATCAGGAAGGGGCCAACACTTTTCACACCAATGTTATGGACCTAGCTGTAATGTTCTTGAAGATCCCACCTTCTAGCACCCACGATGCGTTGATTATGTAAATGCGTGTCGCATTGGTTAAACTTTTTAGTCATTATTTTCAGCAAGTATAAAAACAGATCCAGAACCCAAAAACACATTTCATTCAGTGCTTTATGTACTGCTTAATACAGAGCAGGTAAGAAAATAAAGTTAAACATAAATATATACTATTTCAATACAAATAAACTGGAGTCTATATTTTTATTTGTTTTATTTTTATAAACATGACATACCATAAGGTTACATGAAAATTATTTTTACTGTTAAAAACATGGATTTGTGAGCATCGGTGGGACTGAAGGTGTCAGTATAAACACGAAATACACATGATCATTATCATCGGACAGTTTAGATAATTGTGAAATAGTTGTGCAGCCACTTTGGTGAAACTGCTGTAACTGAACAAGCTGACTGCTCTCAAATTGATCTTGCAGTTCTCTGATGGCATACGTCACAGTGGCCTGGTGTCGGCACTCAAGTCAGACAAAATGTCTAACCGCCATGCATTGCTTTAAGTCAGATGCTTCACATTAAGTCGTGCACACCTTCTGTATGTCACATCCTCACACAGAATTTTTCCACCACAGTGTAGTTTGTTGCCTTTTGTTTCAAACCCATCTGCACTCTAACAATTGAGAGCTTGCCCTTCCCTAGCCCAACAGCTAACATATGAGCCATTCTATTTTGAGTGAACAAAGTTAGAATTATGAGCTATTCTTCAGCGTGCATGACCCGGCAAGCACATATGTATGTATTTCAGTAATCTTTATGATTTTTTACTCATTGGTCAGTTCTGCTGCTTTCTTCATGAAGTCTACTTGTATGGAAATTATCTACAGGCATTGCTTGTGCCAGTGTTATGAATGGGTCCTTATTAATTTGATGAATGAATTAAAATTAGTCAAAGGGAGTCAGTAAGTCTGTGATTTTTAGAATGTCACGTAATTAGACTGGGTAAAAGGATTTGCTGTCATTTGAAACCAATTAAAAATTAAAGCCATTTTATTCAGGCACAGTGCCAAAGTCTAATGTTAATAGCTTCTGTTCAATTTTAGTGCCTAAGAAAACACAGCAACACAGTTTAAGCATCCAACCATTACGCTGATGCAGAAAGTGAAGTTTTTTTTTTTACTTGGTAAAGACTTACCTCATTTTTTTTACCACACCACAGTCAACACTATAAAACGTATGGTAATAACTGTCCTGTTTGGTTTATTTGTTTGTTCGCCAAATGAATAATATCCTGTTCAGCCAATAAATTCTTATCAAGGCAACTACAAATTACAACTCAATACATTTTAATTTGTCAACACTTCAGTCTTGCAGATGAAAGGGTTTTTACAGAGTTCCTGTAATTAGCTCTATGATTGTTGCTTCATACTGTATATGGACCTCAACAGTTAACACAGTAAACAGCTGTTAGCATCACCCCACATCATCAACAAATACATACATTTAAAGCCAGAAGCAGTCAAACTATATTTCCACATAATGTATTCATGCTGCAATGGCAATTAGACAGGGGTGTCATAAGGATGTGAGGAAGGATGGGACAGGGGACCCAGCAGAAACCCCAACTCTCATATGATTTGGTTTTAAATTGTTAGTTAGTGCAAATACCCTAACATGACTGCTAAGATATGTGGGCATATCTTAAGACACTGAGTGGTTTATCCCAAAATGCCACACTTCACACTCCATCAGGTAGTTGGCAGAGATGCCGCAGCTAATATCAGGATACCAGAAATGGAAAAAGAAACAGGAGACGAGAGAGTAGGATGGAGAAGACAGCTAGTCAGTGGAGTATGAGAGGTGTTGAAAGACTATTCACTGTCAGAATTATAGAGAGATAAAATATAATCAGCAAAATATAAATGTTTAGTCTGAACCTTTCAATTTGTAATTTTAAAAGATATGTACTGAGAAAAGCATTCCTTTCACATGGAAAACATATAAAGTGGGGTAATATGTTTTTCTCTCCTCATTTCTAGAGCAGTCTATTCAAAAAAACTTCAAAGAATCATACCTCTATACTAATGCATTGTCATCGCAACTGTATAGAAATAGGTAAAACATTCTTATAGAGACATTTGTGGTGGTAAAATAATTATATTAAGTGATTCACATTGAAATAAACAAGTTATGCATTAGCACTCCTCCAAATGCCTCTTCATCGGTTAGTGCAGAAAACCTCTAGGAGTACACAATTTAAAAATCTGTCAGCTATGCTCATGGCAGCACATGCAGGTTAAATTCTGCTGCCAATCATTTTGAGCCAATCACATGAGCCGAAAATGCCATGTGACTAATTACTCTATAGCTGCAGGAAAATGACATGGCGTTATAGCAATGCAAATTACACAACATGCAACTTCTGTGTCCTTTTATTATAAGCAGCTTGATTTTTCATAAAGTTGCTTATAAATTTGGGGGTCGTGGGTTGCAGATTTTTGGGCTTGTATTCGGGCTTGCTAGTGCCCACTAATAGCAGTTGTCAAATATCCCCACCTACTGTTCAACCTGAATGAATTGTTGGTAGGACCAAAAACCCTAGTAGTAGTTACTAACTGGTTAGTAACTATACCGAGCTGTGATGAAATATGTTGATTTATTTTTTACACTTTTAAGTCTCTTTGGACAAACTCTGGCACTTTTATTGCTTACAAAAAATATTATTTCATCAGAATACACTGATATTTCTGAATGAATGTCAATGGAGTAAGATGCTCTTTGTAGCCAGATGGTTAGTTGCGTCATCTACCAAATGGGGCCATACTAAGCGGCAACAACTTGAACTCGTGTGCTTACCCCACAGTGTGATTTCTCCAGTCAAAGAATCTGTATGTATAATTAGGTTTGAGTAGTACTTGTAATTTTCATTACGATACATTACAATATATATATATATATATATAGATATAGATATAATAGAGTATAGTATTATATATATATATTGTAGAAACTGGAAACAACTAATGTACATTCAACCCTATTGGGTTAGTTGGGACAACATTTGGTAGAATATCGATGGTGTAATATGTATTTATATGTGTTGCCAGTTCAAAATAATTCACATTTATGTCGATGAATGCTTTAAGAACTGGTAATCTATGAATTTGTTGAAAATCTACTGTATCATTTCACCTTCTCCTGCTCTACATTTATTCTCATGCACGAATCACAGTCTTGCCAAGTGTATGCCAGCTTCTTTTATCACTTATACTGTAATTGAACACATCAGAACCCTCTCAAGCTAAAACTAGATAATCTCGCCACCTTTTTCAAAGAGTGGAACCACCTGATTGAGTGAGTCACCAATGTGTGGATCTATAAAATTTGTGGATACCTAAAACAGAAAAAGAAATGCTGTAGCAGTTTCGTAATTAGGTAAGACACTTCTAGGGTGTTTGTGCATAAAAATGAAATCAAATGGAATTATTTTTTTGCTCCCAGCTAGGAGGTTTTATTCGGTTAATCAATGTCAAGTTGGATATCTCAAATTACAGATGTTTGAAATTAACTGCTGAAATAGTTGGCCACAGTTTGGCAGCCTGAAGGACCTTACAGGCAGTTTAATCTGCTACCAAACACTCCCCCTGACTTGTGTCAGTCTGATTCACAACCTTGCATAAATGCATAGATTTATAACAAAAATTAAAAACTAGGATAATCATTCCTTTGCCCACAAATCATTCAAGAGGTTGTGGTTTTGAATACCTATCAACTAGTGACCACATTTATCCAGGATTTTTTTGTTCATGTCCTAATGAAGTAAACACTATTTGCATGTTCAAAGAGTATAATGATGCTGATGAGAGCTGAAAAATGCAAAGAGCATCCTTGGGTTTTAATTACACTAACCATTACCTCTGACATAGTTCTTGAAATAATACAAAAAAGAAAATATTGACTTGTTTCTTAAATCTTGTCTTATAAAAATGAATTAAATACACTGCTGTACTATTAAAAGAAAAATAACCACACATCTTAATGAGTGTTTTAAATCAATAAACGCACATACTGAAAGACAAGCTGCTGAAGTTTATCTTTAATGCGTTCGATAGTGGTTGATGCGGAGCAGTCATTGCTTTGGGAATGTATGATTTCATAAATAATGCTCAGGCACGCAGTTATAGCTAAAGTATATAAATAATGGATCATTTGTACTGTGAAAAAAAACAGTTTTGTATCATCAGCAGAGGTTGGACGTCTCATGTTTCATGCTGATTATCATGCTGATTTATTTATTAACTTATCTGTGGGAATAAAAAGTGCAACAGGGAAACAAGACAACATAACTTTAACATGGATTGTTTGTTCTTACCTTTTGGTCGTGTAGGTTTGAATTTCTGAATTATTGACGCATTGCTACAGGTGGCGTTAACTTCCAACGCTGGGCTGTTCACGCTGGAATTGTCTGGAGTTCTTGAACATTCCCAAAACGGGATCTGAGTTTCATTCATTTTCCGTAAATCCATTGCCCCGCGAGAATTGGTAGGAATATAGGTTTCTAACCCAATTTAAAACGATTTATTCACGATATTGCACAGAGTATATTTTAAGAAAGGCTTATACGCATTTAAAGGTTATATATTAATACGCGCTAAAACATTCTGCGCACCCATTTCCCGCATCTGCGCGCGCGTCTGTGAAAGAATGCCTGTGCGCGTGAAACTGTGGTCACTGGAAAGCGCGCTGTAGCTCTGATGAGCGCGCAGCGTGGGTAGACAGTTCTTTAAGAGAGTTAGCACACAGGGTGGGGTGATTATAGAAAGGGAGGGAGAATTGCAGAGTAACACACGCAAAATAACAGTGCCCTTCAGACTCTAGCGGCTCTTGGTTAATGGAATGTAAGTCCTGCGTCTCCCTCCAGTGGATGTTCTGTGTTATTGCTTCTTGGTCATCAAAAGAGTGAGAAGGTAGAGGAAAGACAGAAAAAGAGACCAAAAGCTGCTTCAGACATACCAGTACGAGGTTCAGGACTCTTAACCGCAGAGCTTTCATGAGATGAACATCTCTTACTCACATTGTCATTTTCCAGTGTGTGCGTGTGTGTGTGTGTGTGTGTTGTGTGTGTGTGTGTGTGTGTGTGTGTGGTGCGTGCGAGAGAGAGAGAGAGAGAGAGAGAGAGAGAGAGAGAGAGAGAGAGAGAGGGAGGGTGAGACCTTGGGGGAAAAAATAGATGAAAACAGCAAAACTTCCTTCTGGGGATATGTTTAAAAAGAAAAGTGGTTCACTACCTGAGAATGTTGAACTGGATGTAGTAAAATCACTGTGCAGGTTTGTGTTAACATATAATTTGCTTTATTTAACAAACTAAGTCTATAGTATAGACCTCCTTTTAGACAGGCAAATGTGCATACAGTATCAAAAAGGGAAAAGTTTGACGTTTTGTTTATTTCCAAATAAATTGAACAATAAAACAAGGACAAAGAGAGAGCACACACACACACACATGCTAGCGAAGCTAACAACATTTTGGCTACATTTAATAGTGGGTTAAACGAAAATATAATACATAAAGCTGTGAAAAAAAATTCAAATGTAGTTTCGTTTTTCTCAGAATGCAGTGTGCCCTTTTAAAACAGCATTGTCTGATGTGATGTTTTAGTGGTTGTTCTTGGCAGGGTTTGTTAAATGTTGTCAGATAGTCTCATACTGCAGTGTCTATGTAAAAGCCCTGCCAGGTTGGATGTTGAACGCCCTGCCACTTCCGTCTGCATTCTCTGTCCTTGACGGGAGTTTCAATTTGACTCAACTTGATCTGGTGTGCAAAGGATGGGATGTGAATGGGAAAGACATCAAAAATACAATGATCATCCAAGGGCAACGTATTAATTAGTCAACATTCAAAGATCTGAACGTTTAAATCAATCCATAAATAAATAAATATTTGTTGGTAAA
This sequence comes from Sinocyclocheilus anophthalmus, assembly GCA_018155175.1. NCBI lineage: Eukaryota > Metazoa > Chordata > Actinopteri > Cypriniformes > Cyprinidae > Sinocyclocheilus > Sinocyclocheilus anophthalmus. The sequence continues at coordinate 15,698 of JADLZN010012042.1, forward strand.
TGATACTATCAAAAAGTGTAATCACTATAATCACTATATGCTATTAATAAAAAGAGTAATATAATATATATAAGATATATAATATCATATAATATCATACAATACACAGCATTGCTAACCAATATTATTAAGGCAAAAGCGGCTTTTGGACTAAAGTGTAAATAGCGATAGAGGCTAATTTACCTAAGTGCAATAGCAGTATTTTTAACAATATGCTATTAACACTAAGTGCAGATAGCGATAGATGTTAAAATAGCAGGATTTTCTGCTATTTATACTACTTAACTTAACTACTTAATTATATACTATAGTAGTGGTAATTATCTGCACCTCAGTATTATGGTACATTATAAAACAGTATGCAGTAATAACGTATTGAGTGTAAATTATCATTTTAATTCAAATTATTAAATGGATGCCACCTTATTGGGACAATAAAGCCCTTCCTACACATACCCTAACCCTACATTATTTTCAACTTTTTGATCATTTCCTTCATTTTTATTGAAAATAAATGCCTTTCCGATGTGATAGATTGATTTTGACAAGGAGGGCAAAAGTTCTAAAGGCGGATTCGAACCCGAGTCGATCGCGGTAAAATTTTGGAAGGCCGCTTTTAACCAAAGATACCCTAAGCTTACAACCGTTTGCTTGTCTTTTATGAAGTGGGAGGGGTGAATGGGGGAGGTGCTAGTGAATAGCCTCTGCCAACAAGGTGGGCTTTTTGCACTTAGTGTAAATAGACACTCCAATATTGTAATGAGAGGCCAGGATTACTAATTGGCGTATTTAAAAATTATATTAGCTACAGTCTTATATCTTCATGATTTTTTATGAGACGTCTATCAAATGGATAACTTTTCTAATACTCTGTAATACACTGATTTAAATTATAGAATTGTTGAATGGCCCTTTTTCTAGATGTAAAATATAAGTATTTACCAGCAGAATCAATACAGTGCAAGTCATTACCAGCCCATATATGGCCATGACTCCTAGCACCACCCAAAAAGCCAGGTGATCAGCATGTTGACAGACGGCACTCGGTTTAACTGGTCTCTCTGTTGAAACACACAAATGTTGGATTTCTGTTTTATGGGGGCATTCCATAGACATCATGTTTTTTTTATACTGTACAAACTTTATTTTCTATCCCCTTACCCTAAACCTACTCATCACACACAACATGCATTTTTAGATTTTCAAAAAACTTTTTTCTCTATGTTTTATAAGCTTGTTTCCTCAGCAGAACCAAAAAATGTCTCCACAAGGACAAGGATTTTGGATACTGCCATCTTTGTGGGGACAATTTTTCTCCATAACATAGGGCATACCTCAGCCACACACACACACACACACACACACATTGGGTTTCCATGTTTTATGGGGACTTTCCACAGACATAATCATTTTTATATTGTACCTTTATATTGTAACTATATATTCCATCCCCTAACATTCTATACATTCTATACATAATATATTCTAATTTGGGTATTACTACACTTTTAAAAATGTTGACAATTTGTCCCCACAAAGCAGGGAATACCTGAACCACACACACACACACAGAGAGAGAAAAGGAGTGATGCAAAATGTGACTTTTAACTGTACATTAACCAGAGCACAAATAATAAAATCTTTGAATTACAAATTGATAATTATATTGCCAATTGTTTAATGCTGTTGACAATGACAATGTTCCATAACAACTATAGTGAACATACCTTCAACAAACACAATAGTTTGTGGTTTGTGCTCCACTTTCTGAAATGGAGGAGGAAAGATTCTCTCGGCCTCACAAGTGTAAAGGGCTGTAGTATTCATCGTTACACTGTTCAGGATAAAACTGGTACTGTTATTCGTATGATTAACTTTGAAACTGGCAGGGAAATCTCTTCTCGGACTGTTGTTATTTTTGCTGATGGATGCATTATTAATGGTGATATAAAAGATCTCTTCTGAGCCTTTATATAATTGGAAGACCATTTCTGGTGCACTGAGTACGGGGCAGGGTATGGTAACACTGCTGTTCAATGCCACGTGTTGAACTGGTGGTAGATTACCTGCGGTGTAGAGGAGACAAAACATCAATAACATCTTAAAACTGCTTAATGCACCGTTTTTAATTTTAACTTTTAACTTTTAAAATCTGCAATTTGTCAATATATACTTATGTTACGTTATTTACTTTGTCTGTAGTTTTTGCAGAATCCACAAATCACCATAGTCACCCACGTTATCAAAAAAAGACAGCGTCTGTTCTCAAGATCAATTATAGGCTACTATAGTATATGCACTTCTTTTTTTTACTGTTCTGGATCAGAACAGTGAATTATGCTTGTTTTCTTTTCAATCCCTAGTGGTCTGAGGAAACTTCATGTAAAATGTATGTGCACAGGCACTTTCCTATATACCTAACTCATAAAAATTAAAATTAAAAACAAGCTGCAAAAGCTTAAATGCCAGAATAACAAAACTGAAGAACAGTTTTGACTGGTTTCTTAATTTCACAAGTATTAACTTTTGCCTGTAAGAGTGGAGAAATGTTGTCATAGAGACAAAGTTTCTTTGAGCAAATTGCTTTGAACTTCGCTGTCAAAAAAAAAAGCAAAAGGAAAGACTGAATCATCCTTCTGCAAAATGATTAACCCCCTCAGTATTTCATTTTCTACTGTTAGAATATCAGTGCAAAACATGTCAGCTTGTTGTAAAATTTAATATTTGTTGCAAAATGACACTGTTTGTGTACTCTATTGTATTTTGCAGCCTCACAAATGAGATGTTTGTGGTAAAGTTGGTTTTAAATGAGTCTGACTGCACAATATTTCATTTAACAAACCTCATTTAATCGGTTAGACTGAATTTAGATTTATACACTGGCACCAAGATGTAAAATTTCCTGAATCCTTTTTCTACTTGTATGTATTTACACATTATAAATATTATCCGTTTTTCGGGCCTATTATGAGTTTTTCTCGTATATATATTTTATTATATATGATCAAGTATTTATATTTGTCTACAATAAGGCCATTTCCCACATTCCTGTCATCCCACACACTTTTTGCCAAGATGTAAACAAACAACAGGTCTTATAATATCTTGCAATTGTGCCTTTACATTTGATAATTTCAACATAATATACACATTTTGATGTTATTTCTCCTAATTGAGATTTAAGAGTATTAAGAGTTCATAAATTAGTTTGTTGTAATTCCAACCTCATAAAATGGGATTTTCCAAATGGCTGATAAAACAGACAAACTAAAAGTATCTTGATTCTCGTACAAATAAAATCACTGTATTTCACTTTAACATTTGCAGTGCCTTGTTTTGGGCTATCAGGCCACTTCAGGCCTCTCGACTCAAAGTCCCTGCATTTAAAAATCAGTCCCAGGGCATATTTCATCCCATGCTTAGTAAATAAGGCTTTTGTCAAATAAGTCAGGATGTACTTCTAACCCCTCTTCTATGTAAAGTGCTTTGAGTGCCCAGAAAAGCGCTATATAAACGTAAGGAATTACTTCATATGCTTTCAGCTAATCAGTTAAAAATTATTTAATATGACTTAAAACATTAGGTTACACAAACAAAAGTAATAGCCGAATGTTTAAAGTAAATCACAAAGAAAGAAGATCTTACCTTTGCACATGCTCTGTGTTTCAGATAGGCTGCTATCGAAGAGACAGAGACTTAAGAGGGTCACAGATGTCATAAAAATCCCCATCTGTTGAATTCTAAGTCTTCACACAATAGAAATGCTGTTGAAAACAGCAGGGCCGCTGCCTTTCGTTTTGGCACTGTTTTGCAAGTATAGCGTTCTTGTATGGCAAATTCAACCTTCGACTTAACAGAAGAACGCATCACGAGCAAAACAGGAAGTTTCCATTCTCTCCTTGCACCCTTTGTGGTTGGTGCTATTTGCATGTTAAGGTTTCATATAGTGCGTCTGTTACCGTTCTAATGGCATCATACAGTAGCTGCTGTTTCGTCATTAAGGGGAGGTAAAGGAGACCCCTGTGGGGGTTTTCTAGTAAATGGTCTGTTTGAAGAATTGTCAGGAGGGGGGTTATTTAGGGTTAAAGTGGTTTTGTACTTCAGAGAGTTAGGTAGGATGAAAAAGACAGAGAACTCTTCAATGTTAAAATGACAGAAACCCTTAATCGGAAAAGACCTGCATGCATTTGTTTAATAAAGTGCATTAAAGGCCTTTTCTGGCAGCCACTGACTCTCTCTAACACATGTGATGGACAAGAAAATACCTTTAAGCTGATTTATAGTAAGTCTTCTTGTTTCCTGTTTTTAATCTAAAACTGGATGCACGTCAGAACCAGTGCACTTTGTGATCTCTATGGCAACCGATTCACAGAACACTGAAACCATCGCCAACCCACGATGCTGCTGATGATCTCTGTTCGTTCTGCTTTTTCCTTGATGGAAAGAAAGATTCTGATGAATTAAGTTTCTTCTTATATTAATCATGAGATGAGAACACATGCAAATAATGTGGTTTTGTGGTTGTCTTTATATTTAGACCTAAAACTGGAGCTGGTTTCCGACCCCTACATGCACTAGCACCCCCTTAAACATACTTCCTGCGTGAACCACAAAATGTGATAACATTTACAGAGCCTCCCATTCATGAAAGAGTGTGTTGTGTGTGTGTGTGTGTGTGAGTATAATAAATATTCCTGTATGATATATCTAATATAACTATATATATATATATGTGTGGTGTGAAAAAGTGTTGGCCCCCCCTTCCTGTTTTTTTAAATTGTTTGCATATATGTCACACTTAAAAGATTCAGATCATCAAACAAATTTTAATATTACACAAAGATAATGCAAGTAAATACAAAATGCAGTTTTTAAATGATTATTTAAGTGTAAATAAGTGTTTATTTAAAGTTTGAAATTATGGATAGTTTTTCTTTTCACAAAAACTCATGGCTTCACTACCGAAGGCCTTTAGAGTTCACCCCCCAAGTAGCCAGTGTGAAGCACGTTTATTAGGATTGCGTGAGCTTTATTTTACGACTTTTTGACTGTTCACTGCAACACCCCGGCAGACGCAATGTAGAGCTTGGAAATAGCCAGGACAAAATGTTTTATATAACTCAGATTGGATTGTCTGAAAGAAGAAAGTCATATAACACCTAGGATGACTTGAGGGTGAATAAAATGCAGCCTAATTTTCATTTTTTGGTGAACTAACCCTTTAATAACTCACCCTCGCCTCATGTTTGTTTCACTACTCATAAACCTTAGTTCGTCCTTTCATAGATATTTGGGGTGATTGATGAAATAAAAAGCTTTCTGTCCCTGCCACTGGTACAACTCAACTTACCACCAGTCAAGTTTCAGAACCGTAAGACAGACATCAGAGTCCTACATTTCCACTACTACCATTTGTGGTTTCCCTCAATTTATGAAGTGAGTTATTGCTTTGGTGCAACCCTATTTCCACCGACCCACACCATTTACAAATATTTACCATAGTGCATTTTTCATGCTGACAAAGCGTCAGCGTCTTTTGGTGAACACAACATTAATTAATGCAAGTTGTGGTGGCTCTTGTGAACAGTCAAGTGCATTGCACAATCATGTTTTTTTTTGAAATAAAATAGTACATTAATTGTTTTGTTTTTTTGTGTTTTTGTTGCAAAACGTATCACTTCCCATCCTTCAATAAAATGAGGTTTAAACCACTGGGTTCCACATGGTTACTTTAATGAGGCTTTTTTCCTACTTTTCGTGGGCCTGAAAATAGAAGTAGGAGGCGAAGGGGGGGTTGCATAGCTGCTTATGGAGGGACAGAAAGCTCTCAGATTTCATCAAAAATATCTTGCAGTGAATCTTTGTGGTATTGCATGTGCACCTGGGTAGGACGTTGCTTGTTTTGAAATATGAATGAATAATGTATGTCTTTTATAGAGTTGCTACATGTCTTTTTAAGATGTTTAGTTTTTTGCTACTCTGGTTTTTACATCTGGTGATATTCAGGGAGAAAGTGAACAATTGTCACAATCAGACAGGTGTTACATGCAAAGAATCTGTAGTAAGATAAAAATATTCAGGGTACAGTTGTAACTAATCAGTGAGAATATAAATGCAATCAGTTTACTGCTGTCTTTTCTAATACTGATTCTTCATTTAGTTCAGGAAGAACCAGCGCACACCATATCCCACTGTGCAGCTTTTGGGAACATCTGACTGGACACAAGTCTTCAGTGAGAAGACAATCTTCAGAATTGTAAAAGTAGAGGGATCTGAAATTTGCCGAGCAGTTGAGGTGAAGGATGGTGTTTTTTGAAAATGTTAAATAAATGCAGGGATGTTGTGTGAAAAGTGGGGGGAAAGTTGTCTAGTTTTGTTACATAATATTTTATGTACTGTAACATTTAATTTAATTGCATTGTGAAATGTTTTGCAGCTTTTTTAATGTGATACTCTGTTGTTATTTTTTTTTAAGTTTTCATTGTAATCTGAAAGTGCTTTACACAAACAAAATATTTTACTGTTCACAAAACCCCCACTTGTTGTATTTAATATGTAGGTTGCAGTTACTGATATTAAAAATATTTTGGTTTCAGTTGTTGAATATGTACCGAGCTGCCAGCTCCCACCACCACTCCAATCACAACGATCCCTCTCCACCTGAGTTCGTGAGCACCAGTCAACGCTGCACCAATCAGCACCTCTTAACTCACCTGCATAAAAGCACCGAGACTCAGGAAGAGACACCCTTATTGTCTGGTCTCGTACCATATGTAGAGGATTCATGACCTTTTTGCTAGACTACTCTACTCCTTTGAATGCTTCCTGCGTCACTTCCTCCTGTGTTCCTCCTAGTGTCTCCTCTCCTCGTCTCCGGTCCTCAGTCTCATGTTTCCCTCCTCTGTGATATTGAGGTTTTTCCTCCTGCCCTACATTCCCAGCTTTCTCCTGTAAAGCCAAAGACTTGGATTCCCCCACTCATCATATCCTTCGAACTTTTCTCTCACCACCAATCCTCTGGACCCTGCCCAGTACTCACTGTGACCTAATAAACTGTTTTGTATATATCTAACCTGTTGTGTCAGACCTCTTCCATTACAGAATGTGCATGTTATTCAATAGGAAAATGGCCTTTAATAGCTCTTGAAGGAATACATTTGCCACAGTTAAGGTACAAATGGGCCTGTCACTGGGGTGGTACCTTAAAGGACAAGATTTGTACCTTTGATGAAGGTACAATATTGTACCAACAAGTTTTAAAAACGAAAAGGTACATTTTGGTTCCCCATGGTACAAATCATGTCCTTTAAGGTACACATTGGAATGGTACAAATGTGTTCCTTTTAAATTAAGGTACAATTCTGTACCTTTAAAAAGTATTGCCCCAGTGACAAGTACAAGGGTTGTCCCACTTCTTTGGTTACCGGGAATGGTGTTGACCTTTTTTTTTGTTTCGGTTCTGGGTTTATCTGTAGGCACAATGGTCCGGGGAGTCTTGGAGCAACACAGTCTATCATGTAATTTTTACTTAACTCTCCGCATAGGTTTTCGTATTAGTGAAGTCAATCTTTTTAGGATTCTTTACCTAACCTAAGTCTCTGACAATCTGACACATTGTACTTCTGGAGACTCCAGAGTAGGTTGCAGTTCTGGAAAATGGTGACGCTGGAGACTAAATGCTTCCTGATGGTTTCACACCTAATTCTTAATTCCTGATTTTTTTTGCAGTTAACATGTCTTTTCTTCTTAACCTGTTATTTTTCTGGCCCTGCTGAGTACGCCAGATTATGGCATTTTGCCAAAATCAACCAGGAATGGGTAGGGGAGTGGGGGCCTTAACTTTGCAGTTTCTGTATTGCATTAGTTTTGAATTTCTCATGGACATTTAATAGTTTTTTCAGTCTGAGTTCAATCTATTTTTTTTGGCTCGTTTTATCTGTAAAAGAATGATTCATTTTTTATTTTCAGCCTTCTTGACAATTGTATATCACTTATAAATGATTAAATACCAAATTTATAGTAGTTATTAAGATTGATGTGGTTTGGTATTGGTAAAATGTGCTTGGAAAAAATATAATCTGAATATCAACTTGCATAATAATTGTGCACACTCTAATATATTACCTCATTTATATAATTAATTAGGAAAAACCACTTAATGATCATTTTAAAATAATAGTTTTTATTTACTTTGTTTATTTTTATAGTGTACTATTTATTACATTTTATTCATTCTTATTAATAATTGTCATTTACTTGTTAAAAGCTTAGTGTTTACTTTATCCCCATAAAGACATACTGTATCATATTTGATACATTCATTTCTAAATGATCCATGTGATCAAAACTTTGCTGAAAATCCTGTTGCACACAATACAGGCCTTCAGTCATCTGATTGATAGTTTATATTTTAGCAAGTAAAAGCCTCTTATTTATTTTTTGTGTAAACGAATAGAATCAAATATGATCATCAGGATTTGAGAAATGTTTATTTGTTCATCTTTCAATCATCGTTGTAGTATATGTTTTGAAACGAGAGAGCTTTGATCGTGAAATTAAGCGTTTAAATTAATATCATCTTACTAAGACATTATTGGGAGATATAAAGTCACAACTGATTTATATAGTAGCCTGTTTGACTACTTACTTGAATCAATGAGATCTGTTATACAGATCCTCATTGATTTACAATTCCATATTTTTTCTCGAGTATTAGCTCCATATTCTCACTATATCGAACAACATGAGAAAAAGCCTCAATATGATACTCAACATATGCGAACTTTATTTATTTATTTATTTGACTTTGCCTACGGTTCAATAAACTATTCTGTATAAAAAAACAGAACAACAAACAAACCTATAAATTTCATATTTTAGGTTTTAGACGTTTAAAGTGCCAAAGAATACACCGGAGGAAAAGCTTGCGACCTTTTATAATAAACAAAGCACGACTGTTGCATTTATGGTTTTGTCCGCTGGGGGGAGAACATTACTACACTTTCTTAAAAATGTGTTGCTTCGTTCTTCAAAACAAACAAACTATCTATCTATATAACCGACTAACTAACTAACGAAATGCTCGTTTTGTTACAATTTTTTACATTTCACTTTGGAGTTTGTAACCTATCTTTACCACATGATGTGACTAAGAAAAAAAATATCTACAGTTATTCATTGAAATGAATTAAATTAACACTTTACAAAAAACAAAGATGAATTAAACATAATTAACAAACACAAATGCATACACATACACATTATAATAAATGTAAAATGGTTACAAATAAACAACAACAACATCACTGAGTGACAATACAATGAGATAAGGCCAACAAAATCTAAAGGTTATACAACAAACAATTAACACAGGTCGCGAATGACATTACAGAGACATTCAACAATCTATTCAAACAATCATAAACAAGGAGAGCATCTAAATGCATGAATTCTCTTTGAATTCTTCTCTGTAATATCTTAATAAGGTAAAGAGGTTTCAGAAGTGAGTTTAATTCCATTTTAAAGGGTATAGGATGGGAAACTATTTACAATTATTTTGATTGTGAATATAAAATTGACCATATAAAATCAAATAAAAATAATAATAACAATAATAGCATGTTCCAGGGTTTATTTGGTTTCATTATTTATTATTGGAATTATTGGTATTATTATAATAAAAAAGTATCTCTTTTAAACCAAAGGAGTGTACGACATTGGCAAAATCAAAACATTAGAACCTAGGTCAGATCAAAAGTGCTTGGATATAGGGCAATCAAAAATTGATGCAAAAAGAACATAAGCTGCCATTGTCCAAATATTTAGAAATAATATTAGAATTTGACAGCACATACATACATACATAGGCCTACATACATACATATACACACACACATGTCTGGTCAGCTATCCTTGTGGGGACTCTGCATAGGCGTAATGGTTTTTCTACTGTACAGACTGTAATATTGCCCTACACCAGGACTGTCCAAACTCGGTCCTGGAGGGCCGGTGTCCTGCAGAGTTTAGCTCCAACTTGCCTCAACACACCTGACTGGAAGTTTCTATGCCTAGTAAAGAGCTTGATTAGCTGGTTCAGGTGTGTTTGATTAGGGTTGGAGAGATCTCTAACACTTGCAGGGACACCGGCCCTCCAGGACCGAGTTTGGACAGCCCTGCCCTACACCTAAACCTACCCCTCACAGGAAACTTTCTGCATTTTTGATTTTCAAAAAACTTCATTCTGTAGGATTTATAAGCTTTTGTACCCGTGGGGACCACAATTTAGGTCCCCACCGTGACACGAGTCCCCATGAGTCTGTGTGTAGTCAGGCTTAAGTCCCCACCAGGATATAGAAACCTGTACACACACACACGTTTTCTTTATCTTATTGGAAATACAGTATTTCCCAGGTAAAAGCCAAGCTCTTTTCCAATCTATATCATCAACCAAAGACCTTCAGTAGAACTTTCCATTTGGCGAAATCTTCCTTTTAAATTGAGAAATTTGGCGCACATGCCTATTGTTACATTTCTTATCTAACAAATGAATACCTTCAAACAGTAGGCTAAAGCAGATCGTGTAGATAGCCTACTGTACTTTTATTATTCTAACTGCCTATACTTCAGTGCCATAATACACGCACATGTGCTGCCTGTTGTCCTCATGCACCAGTAGTAGCGGCCTGCTGTTGTTCTCTTGTGGAGACAGGGGAGATCCACGCACCTCCTTGAGATCGGCTGATTGGTCGAGCGCTGAATCTGGGCAGGACAGGAAACGGGACGCGAGGAACGCGCAGCAATCTCCGTTCTCCGGGAGAGGAAACCGAAATGTGTCAGTAGAAGACTAGAAGGATTGAATCGGGCAAATGAATAATTTGTCTTTTTAGTATATATATCGCGCTGTTTAGCACCAGGGACGTGGGATATTTACCTTTAACATTATTCTTAATAATTATCGGCTGTTTTCATTGCATAAAAGAATTGCAGAGCTCTTCGCCGCTGGGTAAGTGGATACTATTATCTCATCTTTCTTGTGCCTGATACTCATACATAGGCTTTAACTTGTGCGGCGTTCTGTTGTAAAAGTGGGCTTACATTAGGAAAGGGCTGGGAGATCCCAAACTGGCTAAACAAACTGGTTTAGTTATACTGTCTGCTGTTATTGTGTGTCCTTATGAGAAAATTGCCTGGACAAAAAAGACATGGAGCGTGTTAAAGAAAGGGGTCGAATTCATCTTAGTCATTTGACAATGGGACAGTTCCTACGTGCACAAAAGCTCTGCATCATCAGTCAATGAATTTGGCTGACCAGGTGGTGTTTTTTTTGCAGGACTGTAATAAGCTCGTGTGATTATCCACGTTTGGCTTTATCTCCAGTTGAGTCAAAAAAAGCCTCTGGTTGTTCTGGGTGTGTGGCCGAGTAGCCTATATGTACTGTGGCTATAGCGCATGGTCTAGTGATCAATGTGACATTTCGAGCATTTCATCATGTTACATGTATCTACCAACAACACTTTAACAGAGAAATAAAAAGTCCGTCACGTGTTTTCATTCAACGCTGTATGTCGGCTTGATCCTGGGTGTGTTCATAACGCCCATAATTTGCATGCCCCCTTCACCCCTCGCTGGTGAAGGTAGTTGTTTTATTTTCACGCACTGTAATTATGCGTCCATTTCTGCGCTTTAAAATTAATATCACTTGAGACAATGTTGTCAGCTCGCTGGTCTCCACCCTATCGAGCCCGAAGGCTAGCATGTAGTTCTGGATTTTAAACCATACATCTCGATCTGATAACCCTATAGGGTTGATAAATGAATGAAAGCAGTTTATTAAGATATTGAGGGGGGAAATGCAGGCTATGTAAAGATTTCCGGCGTGTTTAAGCGTCTTTTATTTGCATGTCGCGTGCGCTCTAGGCCATCGATCGTGTCCAGACTGTCTGTGTTCATTGTCCTGCTACAGTGACTCAGGTCCTAAATGTGTTTGTCCTTTTCCAAGTATTTTCAATATCGTTTTTAATGTTCTTTTAATTCTTCATCCATGTCCACGAATGGTCATTGATTCGTGATGTTGCGCCCATGTTACTGTTAAAGAGGGTCTAAATATAATTGGTGTTTATTCTCAGAAGAATAATCTTGTTACTCCTGACACACAGGATATGTTAAACAGGGATTGTCCCTACAAGCCTGGTTCATGAGAACAGGGAAATGAAATCAAGACCTGTAATTTATTGGGGACAATTCGAGTGCTGCTTTTGAGATGTTGTTGTTCATGGACACACCTAGGTTTTATAGTTGTAAATTACTCATTAATGTCATACAGAACGTGTCTAATCAGGATGAAAAACTGTACTTTTACACCAATCATTTCACAACTATGTAACAAATAATTTGAAGCAGACTGTTTGTACATAACTGTGTCAAAAAAAAAAAACAGTGCAGGCTGTAACTGCACTGGTGAGTGAAGCAAATCTAATTTGTTTTCCCTGGTAGGACTAAATGACTGACTGCAGCTTAAGTATATTTGACAAGATCCACTGAGGGGTGTCCATGCTTTTCAAGTGCTTCTACCAAATAAAAGTCCATGTAGTGAGAGATTGAATTATAGGAAGTTTCTCAATAAGTCCTTGTCACTTTTTCCTATTTCATTTTCAGTCTGTGCCCTTCAGTTGTGTCCTTTTTTAGTCTGCTCTAGCTGTTCACTGTCAGAGGATGTTGTCTATGTCCTTAATAGCTAATGGGTAGAAAAATAAGAAAATAAGTATTTGGTCCATGTTTTCCCATTTTTCTCAGTTCCTTGTGCACTGCCATGCAGAGAAGGGAATCTATGGTCCTCTAGGCATGAGTGTGGACAAAGCAGTTTGGATGAGAAAAACAGCTGTCGCTAATGCATCACAGCGAGACACATATCTAAGTTGTCTATGTGTGTCAGCAGTTTAACTAAACATGCTTTTACAGTTAACGCCAAATTTGCAGGAGATAATCCAGGTTTGCATGGGGCAGTTTTACATCATCTCCATCCTCTAGTCCAGTTTCTCAACCCTGGTCCTGGGCGCCCCCCCCAGCACTGCACATTTTGTGTGTCTCCCTAATCAAAAACACCTGATTCAACTCATTAGCTCATTAAAAGAAACTTCAGGACCTGAAATGGGTGTCAGATAAGGGAGACATACAAAATGTGCAGTGTTGGGGGGTGCTCAGGACCAGGGTTGAGAAACACTGCTCTAGTCGCTACATAGTTTTTTTTTCAAATACATTTTTGTTATTAGACTCGTTTTGATTTAATCTCTTTTTTTTTTTTAAAAGAGAGAGAGACTTTGAGTTGGTTCCAAAAACAGTGCTTTTTTGTTCAAGAGCTGGGGCCACACAAAAGACTTAGATGTTAGTTGGTGTTATTTTACCAAAGCTCCCCCTCAAAAAAGGGGGCAGACCTTCAAAGAGAACTGTAACCCTCCGTGAAACAGTCACCAGGGAAAGTGAAACCAGATAGGTCCTCAGCAGCTACAAGGATCCGCAATGGAGCACCTGGAGGTCAGCGAATGCCCTGCTGGTATAAATGCTTGGCACCAGTCATCAGGTGTGCTTGGTCCTTCACTTTCAGGCCTTTCATAGCCAGACTCTTCGAAATCAGCTGTCTCTAATTTGCCTTAAGTAATTTGCCCAAAGTTAACTCCCAGACAGAACTGATTAAGAAACAGTTGAGAATGATTTAGCAAGGAGTGCAAAGAAAGCAGATTTTAATCAATAAAAGCATATTATTTTCATAATATAATAATAATAATTTGCATGTTTTGGATATCTGTGGCTTTGGACATTGGGGAGAGAGTGTTTAAAAAGGAACTGTGAGTTGTGTGTGTCTGTTATTTTTAAACTAATTTACCGTGCTTAAACTGCATTTACTATCCACTTATAAAATAAATTGCTTCAGGAGAACAGTAGGCTTATTTAACAGTGCAATTGTGAAGAAATTCGATTCAGACAGGCTTTATGTATTACATTTATGTGCAGAGCAGATTAGGCTACACATTAAATTCATCCTCTAAGGGATAGTTTCATCAAAAAATGAAAATTCTGTCGTCATTTATTCACTCTCATTTAAATCCAAACCTGCATGACTTTCTTCTTTGGAACTGAATTGAAGATTTTGAGAAATGCCTCAAGAGTGTTTTTCAATGTAAGCCAGTGCTCACCAATACTGTTTAGTTTCCAGCATTTCAAAAAATATCTTCTCTTATGTTTCACAGAAGAAAGAAAGGCATACAAGTTTGGAACAACATATGAGCAAATTATGACATAATTAAAATGTTGGGTGAACTATGACTTAATAAAGTTAGTGTCATTACTGGAAATCAGTTTGCAAAAAAAAATTTAATATAGTTTTAAACAATGATTTTGAAGCTGAAACAAACAAGGGACAGGACGAGCTAAGGTGGAATTTACATGCATTTTAAAAGTTCGATTTTGAGTCAAACTCATACAATAACAGACCTACAGTGCATAATGGGATAGTTCTTGGGTTTGTCCAACATGTTAATCAGACAACAATCATACTCAGTGTTGTACACGTATACTAAAGGACAGAAGTAACAAAGGTGCATTGTATTTAATCCTTCAAATATTCAATTATGCATTGTGTCATGTACAGGTGCATCTCAATAAATGTCAGGGAAAAAATCATTTATTTCAGTAATTCAACTCAAATTCTGAATCTCGTGTATTAAATTATTTCAATGCACACAGACTGAAGTAGTTTTTTTGGTTCTTTTAATTGTGATGATTTTGCTCTCATTTTTAACAAAAACCCACCAGTTCACTATCTCAGCAAATTAGAATACTTCATAAGACCAATAAAAAAAAACATTTTTAGTGAAAAGTATGTTCATTTACTGTACATGTACTCAATACTTGGTAGGGGCTCCTTTTGCTTTAATTACTGCCTCAATTCGGCGTGGCATGGAGGTGATCAATTTGGTGAGTTTGCTGGCCAGTCAAGCACACCAACACCATGGTCATTTAACCAACTTTTGGTGCTTTTGGCAGTGTGGGAGGTGCCAAATCCTGCTGGAAAATGAAATCAGCATCTTCAAAAATCTGGTCAGCAGAAGGAAGCATGAAGTGCTCGAAAATTTCTTGGTAAAAAAAAATAAACAAACGCGTTGCATGATGTTGGTTTTAAAAAAAAAAACACAATGGACCATCACCAGCAGATGACATTGCACCGCAAATCATCACAGACTGTGTAAACTTAACACTGGACTTCAAGTAACTTGGGTTATGAGCTTCTCCACCCTTCCTTCAGATTCTAGGACCTTGGTTTCCAAAGGAAATATAACACTTGCTCTCATCTGAAAAGAGGACTTTGGACCACTGGGCAACAGGCCAGTTCTTCTTCTCCTTAGCCCAGATAAAACGCCTCTGACGTTGTCTGTGGTTCAAGAGTGATTTAATAAGAGGAATACGACAACTGTATCCAAATTCCTTAACACTCTGTGAGTGGTGGCTCTTGATGTCCTTGACCCCAGCCCATTCCTTGTGAAGTTCACTCAAATTCGTGAATCGATTTTGCTTGACAATCCTCAAAAAGCTGCGGTTCTCTCGGTTGGTTGAGCATCTTTTTCTTCCACACTTTTTCCTTCCACTCAATTTTCTGTTAACATGCTTGGATATAGCACTCTGTGAACAGCCAGCTTTTTTTGGCAATGAATGTTTGTGGTTTACCCTACTTGTGAAGGGTGTCAATGATCGTCTTCTGGACAACTGTAAGATCAGCAGTCTTACCCATGATTGTGTAGCAATAGTGAACCAAACTGAGATACCATTTTAAAGGCTCAGGAAACCTTTACAGGTGTTTTGAATTGATTAGCTGATTGGTATGTCACCATATTCTAATTTGTTGAGATAGTGAATTGGAGGGTTTTTGTTAAATGTGAGCCAAAATCACAATTAATAGAACCAAAGACTTAAACTACTTCAGTCTGTGTGCATTGAATTTATTTAATACGCGAGTTTCACAATTTGAGTTGAATTACTGAAATAAATGATCTTTTCCACAACATTCTAATTTATTGAGATGCACCTGTATGTTTAGACAGACAGATGAAGACTGTAGTTTGACTATGCAAAACCCCCACTGTTAAAACTCTGCATGTAATCTCACTTACTCATTGAAACACTCCTAGAATTTGAGCCTTTGTGATGATTCAAACATTAATGTGATGTAGCCACACACTGACTGTCATTCTGGACCAAATATTGACAAATGTACTGACGCCTCTGCTCTGACCTCATCACATTCCAGTGATTTTCTAAAAGAACTTTAGAGGACAAAATGCTTTCATGCTGCCTCTCATATGAAATGGGGAAAGGTTTGGTGAGATGCTTCTTTTTCATTGGTAACTTTATACAACTAAGGCATCCAAACTTAGTTTGGATGGAATTGTGCAGATGTCAAAATGGATGGGGAAAGTTGGTAGAGATGGCTTTTTCTTATTTCAGCTATTCTGGAGAAACGTCTGAAGAAAGTGTTTGCGTGTTTGAAAGAAATGTTTGCAACACATTGGAAAATTCTTTACTAAAACTTGCTAGTCTGGCAAGAACAAATGAAGTGGCTCATTGCCCAGATTCTGAACTTTATTCTTCCCTTCCATGTGTGTCCCAATGATGTTTGACCTCTCGTGACATTAGTGATCTCACCATGACGACAGCCCTACTTCATCCAGCTGGAAAAGATATCACTGAGTGTTCTTCCCTTCCCTCAGAACAGAGTTTTCTCATTCAGTACGTTTACATTAGAGAAAGAGAGGGATGACCGGAAGAAATATACTGAACTAAAACAAGATGTAATTAAATTAATTACACAATTAAATAAATTAATAGAGCGTACGATGAGGGGAAAGAAGAATGCATCGGGATGATCTCATTTATTAAAAAGCTGTAAGGTCATATCTCTGCTCTGAGAGTGAATGAATGAAAGGAACGAGATGGGTCAGAGCATATCTGGTCACCACTGTGTGAAATGTCAACCCTCATGGAGTTATTTATTTGTTGCTTAATTGTTTATGGTTGCAATATTGTTGCTTATTCTTCCACTGCAAATTCCAGAATGTTTGCATCATATCCTTTTGGAAATACAGTTGCCATCTGAAAGCAGTGAATCTGTATGTTGGGAAATTTGAAGTTCAATGAAAACAAAATGTTTAGAATGAAGATATGAAATTAATTTAACTGTATCTGGTTGTACAGGCTGATGATATCTGACGATTGCAATGGAGCCATTTTGTGCTGTTTTTATTGCACTGGCACAAATGTCATATTTCTTTATATGATTTTGAAGAAGTTATTTTAGACGGTGAAACACTCTCTTCCTCATGCTACCAGCAGTCTACCAGTAACTTTAACAACTTTATCAGTTGTTAACAGTTTTTAACAACTGATTTTCATTTGTTAGCTATAAATGTAAACTTGTTCTACAAATGCTTGTTTCAGCAAAATAAGAACATGCCGTTTTTATACCTCTGATGTTAATATATTAGATGGAAGTTTCTAGGACAGTCTATTTTTTCCTTAGTCTTAGTGATACTGTGGGACTGTGACTGTAAGAAACCTGAGTGCCTAACTGGATGAATTAAAAATATGAAATCACTTTTTAGACTTTCTTCTATAAATGTGGTATGTATACATTATACATTTTACCTCTCTGTGAGTATGTGGGATAGTGAAGCGTGATCGTGCAGCCTTGTGCATAAACACTCCAGGGTCATTCAGAATGTTTGAACTCCCAGAACATGTGAGCGCTGATAGTTGAAGGTCCATTTATTGTTTGCTGACTTTTCTGGCTAGGCTTGTGTGTCCCTGTAATGGAGGTAGAAGTGTCACCACCAGTCATCTAATCTTGTTAGTTTCATGGTTTTCCTCAGATAAAATAGTTTTCCCAGATAAAGACTAGATCTAGTCTAGGGCAAAGCTAATTACACCTACCTAAGTATATTGCCATTTGTGGTTTCCTTTGATTTACTATTGATTTTTGGGGTAGGACTTAGACATAGTGTTTAGAAAACAGGCTTTATTCGAGAGGTTCAGATTTGAGTGTGGATGACAGAGTGTGAATTTTTGGGAAGGTCTGACCTTGTTAATAAAGGCTTTAACTCCCCCAACAGATGTTAAAACAAACGGTTAGTGAGAGCCTTACAAATTCATTAAACAGGATTAATTACAAAAGAAACACATTTTAGACTGCACATTTCCTAATGTAAATAGACAATGTTTTTACTTGGAGATTTAACCGACATATTTAAACTGTTAAGTATTTTGTATTAATCTTAAATGTCTTATAGTTTTTTGTTGATTTTATTTCATTAACTTTGTACTTACCATTTAAGATAGTCCTGTTGCTGACATGGTGTTAGACAAACAATAAATGAATGTTCGTATTACAAAAGGAATATTTATGAATAGGAGAAATTGTAACACTCAATATGTCAGCTGTTGGCCCACAAATCCTGCTTTACTGTTAAAAGAGTCTGTGATTTGTGGTTAAAGGGATAGTTCAAAGATAAAAAAATGTGTCATCATGTACTCATCCTCGTGTCGTTCTAAACCCAAAAGATTTCTAGTCATCTTCAGTACACAAGTTTGAACCTTGAGGTCTGTTCTTTTGATCATATCACTTTGATCATGTCTCTTCAGAAGAGTTGGATTAAACTGCTTGATTCATATACTTTTACAGTTGTATTTTTGTACTTTTTGAAGCATGAACATTTTAAAGGATGGACAAAAATGATGAAAAAACAAACAAACAAAAAAGTAATTTGTTTGCCAAAAATTATGAATGGCTTAGGGAATTTAAATGACATGAGGAGTAATTAACATAATTTTCATTTTTGGGAAACTATCCTTTTAAGGTGGCAATAGATCGCATTGGTCAAATTCTGACCCTCACTCAAAATGTCGTTAGTAAAATAATTTTGCTAAACATTTATATGGATTTTTATCTTTTCCTTAAAAGTGGTAGTAAAGTGCTCTCTCTAGCTACATTCATACCGTTGTTCAGCAGGATATGTCTATTATGTTAGTCAGGTTCACAACGACTCGGTTGGTTTTTGTCACAGACTTTTTTTTTTGTACCAAAGCAGGTTTTGCCTTGCATGGATTCCGTAAAGGTGAGTCGTGCAGTGTTCACACACATACTTGTTAGATGCTAAACTCTAGTCACCCTCTGGTAATCTTTGGCCACTATGCTGTTTTATTGTGTGGCTGCTCCAAATTACACTCCCATGTGCCAGACAGGAAACTTTAAGCCTGTTTCCAGGTCAGCCTCACTGTTCGGCTCAGTGGTTCTTGTGGCCCACACGCAGAATTCGGGGGTCCGCAGCTTCGACAACGTACCAGTTTCAACAGCATTACTGGAGGAAACTCCGCCTAGCAGAGGGGGGCGTACAATGGGAGAACATGTTTCATTGCAACATGCAGAATAGTGTACACTGGTGTGCACAAAATAGTCTGTTGTGAGTACCCATTAAACTACAACTAATTTAAACAGTTTTAAGAAATAGTTCACCCAAAAAGGAAAAATCTGTCATCAATTTCTTACTCTCATGTCATTTCAAACCCTCCATAAGACCTTGTTCAACTTCAGGACAAATATGTTAAACACAGAATCTCCACTATGCTTGCTTGATGTGCAGTAATCATGTAAAGCAATTGTGTCTCTTCAGAAGACATGAATGAAACCACTCAATTCATATGGATTACTTTTACAATGTCTTTTTGAACTTTTTGTATCTTGAAAATTTTGGTGAAATTGACTTTCCAAGGGAAGAAATCTCTCAGGTTTCATTAAATATGTTTTTCTTGTGTTTCGAAAAATGAACGAAATCTAAACGGTTTGAGGAAAACTATGAGGGTGATTACCATGTATTATTTTTTCCCAAAAGGAATATTCTTTTGTGAAAGCCATAATCAGGCTGATTTTGGGTTCATCTGAACCTAGTTGAACACATTTCTTGGGAGTGTTATATAAACATGTTCTTGGAACAAAAACAGTGAAGGGACAACAGGTCAATTAATTAGCCTCAAAGGAATCATTTAAGAGTTTTAACGGGAACTCCACCATAATATGTAGGGAATTAGGAAAGAATCCTGTTTACGGCGGATCACTTGAGAGGCCCTGGATCTCAGCTGCACGAGCCGTTCTGACAGCAATTCTGCAAGGATATCTATCTCCAAAATATAGTTCAAACACTATTAATAGACTTGTAACAAGATCGGCAGTTAGCATTCACTTGGAGCCAAAACACAAGATACTCGCTTGTCATATAAATAAGGCTTTATGGGCGATAAATTTAAGACATATAAACTAATCTAACACAGGAACACACGCATTAACACAAGTTTTCAGAAAGAGAGAGAGATGAAATAATTAAAGAGAATGAAAATGTAAAATCCCAAGTCTACAGCAATATGTGTCATTGCATAGATCTGAACAACCATCAATCACTTAATTAACCCTCGCACTGAGTTCCTCAATGAGGTTAAAATTTATATTAAAGGCACCAGTTCAGTTTTTAGGAAGCTGGAGGTAATTGCTTTCTGGGATGGGGGTTCCTTATTGTCGGTTGCTGTGAAAGGGGGTTTCCCGGGGTTGCTGATTGGCTGGAGGTTCAGTCTTGGAAAGCCAGTGATTGGGCGTTGGCTGGCAACGCAGAGCTGTGGTCTGCAGTTGAAATTTATACGGCACTCTTTCGGAGATGCAGCGTTAGGTAACTCGAAACACGAAACTCTCAACGGAAAATAAAACAAACTAAAGAAATAGAAATAGTTGTGAAGTTTGATGAGACCAGGTGGCGTTTCTCCTCATGGTTTCGGAGGAGCTGGCGTGTAAGCCAGAGCACGCTCAAAAACTAAAGAAGCATGACTAGGAGAGAAAAGCTAAAAGCCGCATGGCTAAAAGCTAGGACACAAAAAGTCAGACCCGCAAAAAGGAAAAAGGCAAAAGACCAAAAAGCGCGCGCGGTTTGATGGTGTCCTGAGTATTTAACCCAGGCTGTTTAACACACCCAAATGGGGTTTCGACCAATTGTAGCTCGGGGTGTTGAAATGTTTCTCCTTCCCATTCATAAATAAACTGTTATCTCATTATTCACATGACCTGCGTTTTTCCCGCTCTGGTAGAGTATGATTTTGGACATGATTTCTATCACGAGGATATGATACATTTGACCAAGAATTGACTGGGAGAAACGTTTCAAGCATGAAAATTCAAACTCACACATACAAAGCATGAATATGACCCCTTAAGCTATTAAATAGTTATTAACAATACATACACAAATAATTAAGACATGATGGTTAAACATGTGGGTCACATACATAATATGGAGTTATGCATATCAATTATTAGCTGGTCACCAGTCCTTTTAGTGTCATTTCGGTGCATGGAAAGGCAGTTTCCGTGCAATTCTGTGAATGTATGAAGACCAGAGATCAAGATGTCTGTAAGGAATCTCAGTCTGTTCTCTGTCTCAGAGGTGGAGGGGAGAAGTCAATTGACGAGGATGCTTGGACTGTAGGTACTATCGTTTGATAGTCATGCGGTCATCTCTTTTGACCATTATTCTTGATAACTTGCCCCAAAATTTTACAATCTCCTTGGACTTGTCAATGTGTTCTTTTGTGTTAATGTTGAAAACTGTTCTGTGACAGGGTCTTAGGTTTAGGCTTGCTTCAGAGAGGCTGGGGTCTGATTTATGACATCCTGTTGTCTTGGGCCTCAGTGGAATTTTTGTGATTCCTCGTGCCTCAACTCGGTTTTGACCAAATCTTAGATTGTCTGATTCGGTCTGATATCCTACAACAGACACGAAGCAATGTAATGAAACGGAATAACTTTTTTTTCCTCCAACTTTCTAGCAGATAAAAAGTACCTCCACAAATAAAAGTCAAAATGTTAAAATGAAATTTGTGTAAGCAATCATCTTAATAAAAAAAAAAAGTTGTGCGCATATCAGTCCAAAGAGTGTTAGTAGACTGGCAGCAGCCAGAATCAAAATCTGGAAAGACTTAAGAAGAATTATAGCAAGCAAGTCTTTTCTGACATGTTCATAAAACTGTATGGTCATCGTATGGAAGATTTCAGAACTTTAGTTTTGGCGTAGCTGGAATGGAGCCTCATCAAACCCCCTCACTGTGGGAATATTACATCTGACGAAATTCCCACAGCATGTACTTTGTACAGCATAGAGGATCTATTTGTGGCTATAGAGTTTATCTAAGTGTCTTTGACAGAATATTGAAAATTTATAAAGAACTGATTAAATCCAGATCATAGTGCAAACCTAAAAGAGGCCATATATTTATATAATATCCATTAGAGAAAGTGAGCCTGCTCCACAGCTTTCACAGGTACTCATCCTTTGGTCTTGTTATAAATATCTGATGTATCAGCTCAGTAGTGTCCCATTAAAGGATGGACGGAAGATTATTTGGATCCACACTTTACTATTGTATCCAAGATATTTCTGTCAGCATAAGTGCCATCCAGTCAATGTTAATATCTTTTGCTGTTTCATGTTAACTTTGATCATTTGTATTGATTTGTCCCCTTAAAACCAGATGGTTCACAATGTTTAACACAACCATCTGAGATCTTCAAATGATAAATATTTCAAATACGTTTATTTATTTTTTTGTGCACTAATCCTGATAGTGCTCATAGTAGGAATGTTCTCACACATTTATACTCATGAAATATATATGCTCTTCTGTGTCTTGTTTTCTCCATTTCAGACATTTCTGCTGATTCATGTCATCTATTCTGCTGTGTGTGTGTGGTTTAGTTGAGGCTAGTTAATCAATAAGCTAGCATTAGGACATCCCTGGAGAACATCAGAATAAGAGAGATGTTCATTCTTTTACTCTTAGCTCTCAAAAATCCATTATGTAGTATTAGTGCCAGTTTCTGTCCATTTTCCCTCTTTCTGTTGAGGTCTGCTGATGGGACCCGACAAACTGTCAGCGTTCATCTCCATTTCTTGCATTGCTTTGGTTTTTAAACTGGTAGTGTATGTTAAATTTTAAATAAGTTTAACACTATTATCTTGTTTACTTTATTTGCTATGTAAAACATTTTTTCGAAGTTGGAAATAAAACAAATATTACTGGAGTTCGTTTTAGAAGTGCAATTTCAGTCTTTCTACTTCCAAATTTCAAGTTTTATTTGATTCATTACTTGCAATTTCTTTGCAATTATTTGTGACATTTACTAGCAATTTCTTAGTGACAAATTGTTTTAAAGAAAATTCTACCCCATTTTTCCGTCGCATAACCATTTCATTTACAAGATCAAGTATAAAATCGCAGCTAGTACTTGTGATGGGAGGATCGGATAATTTTCCTGATTTAAACCTTTAAATCTCATTCAGCAAAATGAACAAATATTTATTCAAGTAATTGACTTGAAAGCAACACATCACTATTTAATACAAACATTAATGACCATTGGATGACAGCAGCAGCAGACTAGCAGTGAAAACATCTGTGACATATACTGTATAAGAAGGCAGTTTTTACTTATAATTCTGTGTTTGTGTTTCCTTTGTGCTTTGATGCACGATCAAGAAATCTGTGAACCGGGTACAGACGGAAGAACTTTACTGTACTAATGCATTAACTTTGACTAACACATTCTTTTCTTCTTTAATTGAGATCTTGTGCATCTGGGTCTGTTTGTCTGGAAAGGGAAGAAAGAAATGCAATTTTGGGTTAGTTTGAGCTTGTAATTTGACTGTGCCAGTCAGCATGGGATACAGTCTCAGTTTCAAGCTTCAACTTAATGCTGTGTAGTTTACTCTCTGTCCGTATACTGTATATGGACACTGTTCGGTCTGTCCACTCAGCAACAATAGCCAGTTCATGGTAAAATCTCTCTACTGGGGTTTTCCTCTGACATCACTGCCACTGTTTTGGCTTCTGTTCTGTGCCCCCTCACTCCCCATTTCCTGTTCACACAGGAAGTCTCTGCGTAGTCTTCCGCTGGGTTGTGCCCATGGTAGTAGGGTTGGGTATCGTTTTTTTTTTCGATACCGGTGCCAAATCGATACTTAAAAAATAAATAAATAAAAATTCCCCCCAAAAATGATGGATTGGCCATTAGAATAGAAATAGTATAGAGAGTGCAAATGTTAGAGGGTCAAGTTTTTTAATTAAAAAAACAAGGAGATAAAATTAGAAGTAGCATTATAATAGAGAGTGCTAGAGTTAGAGGGTCAAATGAAGATGAAAGAGATGTGTTTTCAGCCGTTTCTTGAAAATATTAAGGACTTGGATTGAGCTGGGCAGGTCATTCCACCAGGAGGGAACAGTTAATGTAGAAGTCCATGAAAGATTTATCATAGGTAGAATTCAAACTGTTTTAATACAAGCATTTCAGTCAAATTTAATTTATGCAATATTTAAAACCTTTAACCCACTTGGGAAAATAAACCCATGGCAACAGTTTAAAAGTAGCCCAATTCTGTGGAAAAAACGCGGACTTGGCAACCCTGCATCCAACAAGAGCTAGTGGAGTCAGCTTTGACTGATCACAGGTCGAGAATAAGGAGAGATGACTGACAAGACCATGCTGGAGTATTTGCTGCTCAACAGATTCTGAGCTCATTGACAAATATCTGATCTTGTAAGATGTGCTTGCTCCCTTTACACAGAGTGCGTGTGATCGCGAAATCGAAAGTGAAAGTAAACGGCGCAAACGCTCATTCAAAAATATTTAAATACACATCCTGAGAGCGACTCCCTGATGCGCCAAAATTATATACAATATTAAAATATTTAAAGGTGTGGACACGAAAATCACGGGAGCGAAACACATGTTGCAGGAGCAGGCGGCAATGGTCAGAGATTCAGCGGGAGTGGGATTAAGAAAACAGCCGAATCCCGGACATTTTGGGCGATTAAGAAATCCCGGCCGGATGCATTTTTTAGGTCTAAAAAGAGGACATGTCCGGGGAAAATAGGATGTATGGTCACCCTAATTTATTGCTAATTGATGTATTCTTTTTAAAGTAGCATATAAAACATATTTTCTGCCTCATTCTGTGAAAAAAAAATCCACATCAGAGCACAAAAGGAAGCATTTGACTGGTGTAGTGGAGTAAAAAGGTTATAATTTTCTCTTTTGTAGGACAACAGGTTTAGAAATGTGAATACAAGGGAAGTTTAGCTTTAGGCATTGTAATTTAAGCATGTTTAGCTTAGTTAAAGGAAGGCTACCTGCTGCCATCAGAGCAAAGTGTAATTACTGCATTCACGCGCTCCTCGGATGCTCTCATTTCCTGAGTTGTGCTTTTAAGTTGTTGAATGTGAAAACAACATGGAGACTCGCGTTACTACAAAGATTTTTTGGATTTGTATTATTAGAGCTTTTCGACTTGAGTTCACGTGCATTTTCTCAATCGGGAAATAATTTTTCACGTGCGGTGATGCTTCTTACGTCTGTTTCGGAGAACCAGAGGACAAATATTTCAATCGATCGCTCAGGCATTGCACCGAAATGAAGCACCGAAATCTGCGTTCGGATTCGGTTCTAGTACATACCGGTTACATGGGTACCGGTGCCATATTGATACCGGGTTTCGGTACCCAACCCTAGTTATGGAGGCCCTTCATAATGCAGAGGTCTGCTCTGCCAATAGTTAGAAATGACACTATAGTAAGCAGTGTTTAATTAAAACGCTGTTTTTTTTTCTAAATTCTGCTGAGGTGAAATTCAGTGCAGTCCTGTATCGTGATATGTATCGTATCATGGCCTCTGTCTCGTGATATGTATCATACCGTGACTTTGCTGGGGATACACAGCCCTAGTATTCCGTATGAACCGGTATACTGCCCAGCACTAATAAGTGGTAAATAAATTTTGTGACTTGTGATTGTTTGACACTAAGACTTCTTACCGATTTTGTTATCATGGTAACTGAAGTCACATGAATAGGAGTTTTTATACTGACTCACTGTCCAAACACTCCCACACCTTCCTTAATTTTTTTACAACTTTTTAAAGACAGTATTTAATTATGGAACTGTTTTTCAGCACCATTGGTGGAATGTGTTGTTCAGTATGTCTAACACGCATGAGTCACACCCACAGTGTCTAAAGAAAGATCTAATAAGGGAGTCTTTGCAAGAACACCACATGGTCTGCAAGTCGGTGAGCCACGGCTTTGTCATGCGCCACACACGCAGCGTCTCAGGCTGCGATGTGGACAGACGGTCGGCACAGTTGTGCCTTAGTGTGCAGCTGTGATCTGCTTTGCTCAATGGGACACACACCCCTTTTCATACTCTTTACTTTTGTTTCTCATCAGCTGAGGTGTGTGTGTGTGTGCGTCGGGGTGTATAACAGATTGTGTGTTGAGGGTGTATACACATATGAGGGTGTATAACAGATTGTGTGTTGTGACTTTCTTGATTAAGAGGAAAGAGAACAACTGAGTTCTCACACTTATCACACTTCACAGTTATTTGCTTTGAAAGGGATTATATAGGTTATGAGTCATTGTTGTCTGGGAAAATATTTGTTTGTTCAAAATGCCTGTTGGTTTTGATTAAAATAACCCTCTTTTTCTTTATACCTTCTGTGGAATAAGCAGTGGGGTAGGCCTACGCGTTACAAGTAACATGAGTTATGTAATCAGATTACTTTTTTAAATAACTAGGAAAGTAGCGCATTACTTTTTAATTTAGAAGGAAATATCTGAGTTACTTTTTCAAATAAGTAACGCCAGTTACTTTGTTCCAATGTCTTGACTGTAGGGATGCAGCGATTAACCGCGCTTTAAAACGTCACGGTTAATTAATCGTAAAGGTTCCGCTAAACCGAGTGTTTCTGTTACACAGAACCGAAATGTTGCAGCTTGCGCAAAACGAAAACAAAGTTACACTAGCGGCGCACCAGCTTAAAATGACGTGCTTATCAGAGGCACGGAGGCTACTACATGCATTAGATTAACTGTGACAGAGGAACCAAACAGCAAAGCTTTACTTCCACCAGAGAAATGCCTGTCGATAGTGTGGGACCATTCTGCGTACACCAAGAATGACCAGGGTGTCATTTAAATATTGCTGTAAAAAACTGCTGCTAAAGAGCGAATACATAAGGGATAATGCACGGCTTGCTGTACATTCAACGATTTTAATGCACGACGTGAAGGCAAAAACCCCCTGACGCGAAGCTACAGCTCGTTAGCTCAGCATTCTGCCCGCTTCAGATCAGAAAGAGATGAAAAAGTGCGGTAAGATCACATTTATTTGAATTAATTAATTATAACATTTAGCTACTTGAATTAATTATTCGAGAGACAGAGAGAGAGGCGACAGTTGCCTGTGTGGATTAGCCTACCTGCGTCTAACCTAATTAGTTACTTTTTTAGGGAGCAATGCAATATTGTAATGCATTACTTTTAAAAGTAACTTTCCCCAACACTGGGAATAAGTGGCATGTGTTGGACTATTGAAATGATGGGGCAAATCCCCTGCTTTGAGTTTAAGGTTTTTCAGTCCAATTTAAATTCAGGTTCCAGTTTCTTCTGATGCGTGCACACATTATCTGAGTTAAAGGCCTTTGAAACCGTTTTCCTTACAATTGTGACTATCAACCAATACTATAATATTGATAATGTAATATATTAACATATTAATTAAAAACAAATCTCAGATTCCCAGTTTATGTGGGAAAAAGTGTATTTTGAGTAGGCTAGCTTTTACAGTATTTGTACCTACTGGCTGTTGATTACTTATTATGTGGTTTGATTGCTGTATACACTGTTCATTTTTATGTGTTTGTTTTGTTTTTTGTGATTTCAGTCCTGTCCAATGTTTTGGTATTGTACAATAGTCTTACCCTGCTTTTAACCCTTCAGTTAATATGATGGCATAGCAGTTGCACTCCTCACTCACTAGTGTTTACATTTTGTGATCTGATGCACACACAAGCTTATATTCCCTCTCTCTTTCCTTCTACAGGCACAAGTTAACTTCAGTTTGGACATTTTGAACTGAGTGAAAGAGAAAAAACACTATACCGAAGGTAGGCCATTCTTATACATCCTGACAAATGCTGGTGTGCCTTGTTATATACATTTTTGTCTACATGCACAATAACAGAAATAATGTGAAAAAATCAAATATTGCACAACAATGGTGTGTTTGACAAAAAGGAAAATGTTCTGTGGCGACTGAAATGTCTCGTTAAACATTTGCATGACAGATAATGTCTGCAGGAAGCTTGGTGACTGGTTTTTATTTCTGCCATCTTTTTATCCCCAAGCTAACAGGAAGAATGTCTCGACAAAGATGTCCATTGTGTACAATACATGTGTTTTCAGAATAACCATTGGAAGTGCAGAAATGTCTTGAGACGAAGAAAGTATAGGAAGTGAGGTTGGAAAGAATGATGGAGATTTGGGAGACAGAGTGGGTGAATGTTTAGCATCCTGACACCACAGCTGGATTTTTGAGAATAATGCCAGGAATGAATGCAACCATTTGAAGCCTTAGAGGATCTAGACAGCTCAGTGTTTAACATGGTGAATGAACTGGAATGTCTCTGGAAATTAGTTATTTTAAATTAGTTTGGAGTGTTTGTATGTGTATGTTTGCGTTTACTGTAAAAATTAATTTTAATGTTTCCCAGCTGCTAAAATGTACCATGCCCTATTGAAGACTGAACTCCAGTCGTGACCCACTTTAAAATTGGATCAAAATAGGAAGTACATTTTCACACTTGCATTAGACTGGCACCTGTGCTTACAACTGAAAAAGAGTTCAAATAAAGACATTTTCAAATGCACAATTTTTATTTTCTTAACCATTTATAAATGTGTCAAGGATATAACACTTTCTCTTTTTTTCTAAATAATTTATTCAAAAACACACACACACACACAAATCCGCAATTCATATTGACCTTTATATTTACATTTTCTATGGTGAGCATGGTTTTTATTTTCTGAATGAAAAAAATTAATGTTTTATATATATTATTTTATATAATTTTTTAAACCTTAAGCTATTAATTAATTGTCAATAATATCAATTAATTTAATTTAGTGTGACCAATAAGTCTATTAAAATATCAGATAATTCATTTTCACAAAATTTTTTGTGTAACCAATACAAGCATAGTTTGGGAAAAATTTTGTAAAATGTCACATGGGTCAATGTTCTCAAAACATGATATTTTTGAATGAATAATTTATGATATAAAACAAAAACACTTTAAATTGAGCCGTATATTGTGGCCATTCATATGTTTCATTGACCAAAATACTCCTTGTACACCTGAATGATTACATGTCACAAGACATAAAACTATTATGAACAGATATCACAAGCTATCATAGCTTGCGAAAAAAAAACATTATTCACTGCAATGTTTTGCTCAATACACAAATGTTATAGTAAATATTATGTTTGCAAGCTACAGTAGTGTGTGGAATCCTCAACAATCTGCTGATAACAGGCAATGTATTTCATATTCCCTGTCCACAGCCTACAACTAGTTTAGAGTTCAGACTAAAAATAGCTTTGAAAATAACCTAAAGTATGTCCAGTCATACTCAGATGTTAAGACTCCGTGACATGAGGCTCTCAGGTGACTTGGCTGTGTTAAATCCAGGTTCTCACTTGCTGTCTCACCTTTGGCGTCTAGATAAACTGGGTTGACGTGTTTGGGATTACTCTTGGTCACAAACGTAACATGTGGCTTCCATATGCTACATGGTGCATGGGCACCTTTCTTTTCAACACTCTAACCAAACCAGCTGCCAGCTTGAAGTCAAAGGTCTTGAGTCGACGTCAAGTGTGACAATGTGCCGCCCAGGCCTCAGCACCATGTTTATTTTTTGGGGGGATGGACATGGCATTCCCAGCTGCTGGAGACAAGAAGGGTTTGAGACTTTTGTCATGTCTGTGTGTCCAGCCTGACACGCAACAGGAACAGGCCCTCACAAAGTTAGCAGCTGGCCAGTGCCACACAGTCCAACTGTGCATGAAGTGCAAAAGAGGAACAGTCAAATAGTCAAATGCTCTCCATTGTCTGTGGAAGCACTATGGGAGAAGGTTGCACGCAAGGTGTGGAATAGAGGAAATAGATATCTGGAGTGCCATAGACACAAAGTTTTTTGACCAGTCAAATTCACTTTCTTGTCATGCTTCCTTAACATACAGAAATGGAATAAATTATGTACAAATATGCACAGTATGCACATAAAACATTCTAAATATAATCAGTATATACACCGATACAAAGACAACAATATGTATGCTGTTGCGCAACTATTTCCAAATTGTTTTCATCCCTGAGCTAAGAACAAAAAACATTTGCGATTAGTGTATCGGGGAGAAAAAAAATAAGAAAATTCTGTCATTAATTACTCAACTCATGTAGCTTCCAAACCTATAAGACCTTCATTCATCTTCAAATGAAAATCATCAAGTTAAGATATTTTGCTGAAATCCGAGAGCTTTCTGGTGCAGAACCCAGATGCGCTGCGCCTTGTTTACAAGCAGAGGAATGCACACGCACATGGCCGTACCCAGGCTTTGAAATTAGTGAGGGCCTGGGGGGTGTATATCACGGTATTTTCCCGGTATTTTTCAAAATTATACCGGTTTCACTGTACATGACGGTATTTTTTTTTCATGCATGACCGGGTGCTGACCTCATACGTAATTCCCCCGAAACTGCTTCCGTTTTACAACAGTGAGCACAAGCTAGATTAAAATGATTATTACATTTTGAATATGGATATTTTTCTTACAAAAACGCATCGATTCGCTACAGGAGGCCTGTGTTCACCCCCCGTGTGAGACACTTTTTTTATGGAAGGGTGCTTTTTATTTCACTTCTTTTGGGCCGAAGCAATGCAACACCCGCTGAGTAGAACGATAGAGCTTGAAAGATCAAAGACAATTTGTAATATAACTCCAACTGGATTCGTCTAAAAGAAGAAAGTCACATACACCTAAGATGCATGGGGGGTGAGTAAAACACAGCCTAATTTTAATTTTTGGTGTGAACAACCCTTTTAAGTGCCGGCGATGCAGTGTTGTCAGATATTGATACTAAAACAAACAAAAAATAAATAAAAATAAACCAAAATTATTTCAAATCCTTTGCAAATAAGATAAGATAAAGATATCGCTGACTCTAAACTGCAACTTCCTACTTTATTAACTTTCTAAAGTGCTAAATTAAGTGGAAAAAGACAAGTCCAAAAATGCTTGGATCTGGAAACAGAGGCTGCGCCCGCGCCCTCACTCACAACTCTCTCAAGCCTTGTTCACTCCGCCAGCGTCTTGCAGCGATCATTTTAATAACAGGGACGCTAAACATTCTTGTAAACTGTCTAAATTGAATTATACATGCAATGCAGGTATTCATATGAGGAGTTTAACAGCAAACTAGTCATTCAAGGAACACATTTTATTTTTGAACATGAAAAAATTTAACGGGGCCCAGACCTCGGTGACCTCATAGCTGGCTATGGGCGATATCTTACGTTTGCGATTTATACCGGTAAAAATTCTCCACACGATAAGAATTCGTCTTCCCGCGATAATAACGATCAAGTCTAGTTGTTGACATATTTCTGTGTGCGACTGTGTGGAGTGACGTGTAGGGATGGGCGATACCACTTATTTAGTTTTCGATACGATACCAATATTTTTCAAGGCAGTATCATCGATATCGATACCGATACGATACCTCTAAACTAAACTTTTAAATTATGAAATTTATTCAATTATTACATTACTAAGAGTAATATGGGTAATGATAACCACTTAACTTTTTTTAAAACACATTTTAACTTTCAATATGCCTTAATTGTAATTTATTAGGTTATATTTTTGTTTAAACATGGTTAATGTGTTTTGTTTACACATGATCCCCCCCCCCCCCGCAACCCCCCCCCCCCCAAAATCTACAAAATGCTACAGTTGAACTATGGCATTAGTAAAAAATTGGTTCATTAAATAAGGGATTTCCAGTGACAGCTGCTTGCATGCATTAAATGCAACCTTTTTGTTCTGACAGTGTATGATTTATATTAATATTACAGAATAGAACATGATCTATATAATCTTTCAACGTTCAATTTAAATAATTGTAATTGCACAAACTATGTAGGTTACAATTTCAGTTTGTTTATTGTGAAGTAACTCAAACATTTATGTTTTTTTCTGTCCTCTGATAAGAGTTGTTCAGGGCTGCTGTTCCCAAAAGCTTTTGATGCTTTCTTATGATACTTTTGGGAAACGCAGCCCTGTTTGAATGCACTTTGGTTCTGTCTTGCAACATTTGCGTATGCTCAGATGAGCAGGAAAATAGTTCTATCCGACACAATTACTCGCTAACAAAGGTTATTCATCCAATTCAATGCATATTGTACACATTTTTATTTTGTTAAATTAGCAAAATCACTGGTAAATAAAACACACATTAGTATCGATATTTTTAGTTTGAGTATCGATACTTCGATACTCGCGTCAGTATCGATATATATCGATACTTCAGATCGATACGCCCATCCCTACTGACGAGAAAGTAAGGAAGGACGTGAAATTGAGAGCAGCCTTCTAAATCCTGGTAACAGGTTTGGATAGGGATGTACAGTGCGACAAAATCGGCCTGAAGTAATTATGTCTTCAGGTTCACCGTTAAAATTTATTATCTGCGTTTTATCAGCTACAAGCAATAACTCGGATATTCTCCTGGTCTTGCATTATTTCTACTATGCATATGTGGAGTTTCTGAGCAAGGGCACCCTCCGGCTTCCAGTATTAATTAAACAGTCATTACATTACATGTGTAATGCTCACAACACCCTATTTTGGTTAAAAATAGGAAAGATAATACTTTTCACTAAAGAAACAGGATTCCCTAAATTATCGTCATTGATATCGTTATCGCAATAAATATCAGAAATTATCGTGATACATTTTTAAGCCCATATCGCCCATCCCTACCTCATAGCTGGTTACCGGCCTGCACACGACAAGGCGTTGTGGTACTTTTGAATGGCGGGGAGACTGGGGACCCAAGAGGCAAGAGAAGAAATCATTGAACAACGCTGTTATTTTTGTTTTCTTTGCACATAAAAAGTATTCTCGTAGCTTCATAAAAAATGACGGTTGAACCACTGATGTCACATAGATTATTAACGGATGTGAAAAAGGAAGGCAGGAAGGGCCGCCGTATATTATCTTTCTGGGCCTTGAAAGTTTCAGTTGTGTTGCTGTTTATGCAGGGTCAGAAAGCTCTCGGGATTTCATCAAAAATATCTTAATTTCTGTTCTGAAGATGAACAAAGGTCTTACGGTTTTGGAATGACATGAGGGTGAGTAGATGATGACAGAATTTTCATTTTGGATGAACTATCCCTTTGAGTATTGGAATATTTGCAATGTATAATTTTTATGAGAAACAATACTGATCATAAAACTGTGCCATTAACTGTCATCTTCAAACTTCAGAAAGAACTTTAAAAAAAAAGTAGTTTGTCCCTTCAGGCTTTTCTGTAGTCTTGTAACTACATTTTATAAAAGTGACAGCTGCATTGATTCATTAGGCCTTTTTGTCTATAGTTAGCAGACTGTTTAATTGAGTGAGTCTGAGATAAAAGCAGTTGCTGGTTTGCAGCTGTATGTTCTGCTTTATCACAGTTATGTCTATGAAATACTTGCTTATTACATCTGGATGGAGTACAAAACTATAGGGTTTGCTGACATTTAGGTCAGAGTTGTCTGCATAGTGGAAGGCTCTGCATGCATCCATTAAATGAATGTTCTTTATTGCAGATCAAAGCCCCAAAAGCCCACCCTTAGTGCCGCCCATGAGTGACAGTAGGCACAGACTAGTGGGCATAATGTGCGTGACGGGATGCAGTAATTATATTGTAGAATATGACGGGTCATAGATCCCCACTATAATTGTTCAAGTGCAGAAGGGTTGGGAGGGGTTTCAGTTCTAATGTTACATGATGTAGGAGTTCAACGGTCTGATGGCCTGCAGAAAGAAGGTATCCTGCAGCGAGCTGGTGCGAGACCTGATGCTGCAGCACTGTCTGTCTAATGGAAGCAGAGAGAACAGTGGCTGGAGTCTCTGGTGATACTTAAAGAGCCGCAGTTCCTGACTGAACTCATAAATAGCTCATTCTAGGGCCATCACATGGGATATCTGGCGTTCCTGGGCTTTCTTCTGTCTTCATAGACTAAGTACTAATTTCTTCATTTTTAATATTTCATCTTATGTATCAGTTTCAGACTCTGCAGTATGTTGCAGGTGAATTTGTTTTTTTGCGTGGTGCAGCATGTTTGGGTGTTCAGACTTTTGACTTCACATTTCAATCCACCTGGGACCGCAGTAAAGGGGATTGCTTGCTCATCTTGCCCTGAAGCTATACACACGTATTTCAGACACGTACACACACACACAGAGCAAAGAGAGTGAGATACTTGACAGTCAGCACTATCCGTATACATGTGCCTTTGGTTTTTGTTTGAGCCAGGATGTGGCAGATATATACAGATGAAGAATAGAGTAGAACATCTGGAGGATACAGCTAATGGAACCACTTTAATCTACTTATTTTTTTCCGCTGAAGAAAGAAAAAATCACATACCAAGTCTGTTTTTAAAGACCAATCAAAATTGTCGACGTTTCTGAAGTCAGCACAGAGAGCATTCATTATGCAGAGACTCTGTTTTAAGGCTTGCATCAAAAGCTCTGATGTAAGATGAGGAAAATTGTTTCAAATGAGTGGGTTGCCTCACGGGAGCTGACATATTAAGATCGTATGACCAGCTCACTACTTTCTCTCAGTAACCCTCATTATTGCACACTTTTGCTTGTTGCACCCTTATATTATTCCAAACTGATATGACTTCTTTCGTCAGTGGATTTTTTCCATAAAACAGTTCATAGTGAACACAGCTGTTAAGCTCCAAAAATGACAAAACATCCCACTATTAAAATATAGTTGTTAATATTCTTCTCCTAATGTCGACTTAGGTCAGCATTTGGTTAATTTTGGTTAAAAGTTTGCAAATATCCTTGTTTCAACCCTAAATTAACATATCTGGTAACAAATGTCCCCTAAAGGTTCCTGCATTTCTGTCAGGACCACTATCGTCAAAGATTATTGACAATTAGCATACAGTTTGGATTGGCAAGAACTCCCTGTGCATCCATGCAGCCTAGTATGGATGAGAGCAGGGAGAGCAGCGAAGCCCCCCCGGTAACAGAAACAGAACTAACATAAATGTATTGCAGATATTGTTCAAGTTCAATAATTTTATGTACAACATTTTAGAATTAGTCTGATTCAAAGGAGAATCAGAAGGCTGAATCCTGACTGGACGAGAGGAGGAGCTGGGGATGGAGGAGGCTATTAGCTATTGAGCAATGCGAAAACTTCTGATAATACTGAGGGATCTTATATATGAATGCTTAGATGTGTGTCGTATTCCCATAGGTTGATGGGATCAGCTGTGAGTCAGCTAATGCGAGCCTGACTAACGTGACCTGCCAGAACTACGTGAACGCTAGATGTTGGCGGCAGTCATGCCCAAATGTCATACGTCCGTGTCCTTTTACTGCTTAAAGAGATACTTCCAACAACAAAAAATTTTAATTCTCTCTTAATTTTCCTATTCTTATATCACCCCAGATGTATATGACTTTCCCTCATCAGTGGAACACAAACATTATTTTTAGGAAAATAATCCATCTTTGTGACTCCATATAATGCAAATGGACAGGTTCTTCAACGTTTACAAAAACCACACAAAATGACATAATCCATATGACTCCAGTTGATGAATTAGTATCCTCTAAAGCAAAAATGATGTGTTGGTAAGAAAAATACTAATGTTTAAACTTATTTAACTATAAACCATAGTTTCTGGCTAATTGTCAAATGCAGGTTAATGAGTTCATGCTAGATGGCGTGATGTAAGTGAGTTGTGAAACTTGCATGACAAGTGAGCGGACCATCACTTCTAACGTGAGTTTCACAACATGCTTTTTCTAATCATCTTAATTTGTCTTCGACAGTAGAAAGTAAGTCGTATACATCTGGGATGGCATGAGGATGAGTATATTATGAGAGAATTTCATTTTTGGGTAGAGTAAAAAACTCTGCATGAAGATGTTCATGGATACGCAGGGGATGTTGTGACAACCTTTTTTAGTCAGTTGGGATGTCTGTAGACTAACACATAACAAATTATTTCACCATAATGGTCTCCAAAGTGTTTTCCATCACAAATACGACAGTCCAGAATCTGTATCCCTCTCAGTTTGGTGATTCTACAGTATTGGCACAAGCTTATATGATTAAGTGTCAATGAAGTTGGTGTTTAAGATCTTCCTTGTTGCTTGAATATTTTGGCTCACTATGTTAGACAGAGTGAAGGTCAGACTACGGAAAACGACACGCCTTTTCCCTGGCGAACTTTGGACTTGTGTGGCTCCTGTATGAAAGGAGTTCTTTCACTGGGCCACCGGCTGTGCGTGTGCAGGTGTGTGCTTTTTGTGCCATTTGGATAGCCAAAGGATATGGCGTGGAGTGCTGAGTGAGAATCAATCCACACCCTAATGAAATGTCTTAAGAAACCATGTCAAGTGTTTCTCACAATTTTTTTCCTCTCTCTCTCTCTCTCTCCTACTGCCTTTTCCTCTGTATGTGTCTTATCTGTCTTATTTCCTATGATTCAAACAAGATCTGTTGTTCTGAAGAAAAGGAAATTAGGTGATGCACTCCTTTTCATAGGTCCTGAAAGAATTTGTGACTAAAACTCCTTTATACCCGTGTATGCTTGATGACTATACACAAACGTAACCTAGAACTGCCACAACAACATGCAGCACAATGACTGACAGCTGTCAAATGTACTTCAGAGGGATTTGACTTGTTCCTGGATGCTGAAATATCTTCACACCTTCCTCCAGGATTCATAGTTAACGCTGTATGAGGAACCATCCTCAGAATAACAATGTATTCTCTGAGTTGGCGGTTTCCTGGTAGCCGACATTTGACTCAGGGCTGTTTTGATCAGTTGTTCACTTTCATTTCAATACAAAGTGACTCTGTGCCTGCACTACAGATATATTTAGAAATACTCTCTCCAGTTGTCCCTCTGTTTTCAGTCTTTGCAGAAAATGGTTTGATAATGTCTTTAATACAGAGACATAATGGGAAACTGTGGAGATGAAAGGAGCAATGAGAAGGACACAATTCTGCAATAAGTGAAAATGTGAAATTAATAGAGTGTCCAGCTCTCTGGGTTTCAGCGAAAAGATAGACTGCAGAGTAACAGACATATAAGGTGAAGGAACCAGTGTGGTGTAAAGTCATTGCGTTGATACATTGGATTCTTTATAATGATATTATAATGGAAATAAACTTCAAAATATTTTTTTTTTTTTAAAAAATTGTCATTCAGTGTAATGGTCCAGACTTTGATTTTACCATTACACCTACCATTCAGTTTAAGGTTTTATCATTCAGTGTAATGTAAATTCTGTTGAAATGTTGAATGACAGTATCACTATATAGATCATTTTAGCATCTTATTTATACTTCAGATAAATGAGGAATGTTTAATACTGATAAATATGTTTATATATATACATACATACTACAGACATACATACACACACACCACACACACACACCACACCACACACACACACACACACACACACACACATATAAATTACATATAACACACTATCTTAGGGATGCCCCGATAATGAAATTTGTCTAGCCGATACCGATAACCGATTATTCTTTATTTTTGAAAGTCGATAACCGATAATTTGCCCCGATAAATCTATAACCAAATTGTTATATACTTTTTGAGAGACTGATTACAAAAAAGGTCTCATCATTAAAAACCACATACCGAGCACTTCAACATAAGCGGCCTAGTTTGAACGGTGTACGTTTTAAAAAAAATAATTTCTCTCCCATTACCAAATTTAGTCAAAAAAAAGTCTTACAAATAAATAAAATAATGCATAAATAATGCAAACAAACAAACAAGTCACTGGACATCATTACGTGTAAAGAATCAAAATGAATGCGTCATAGATCAATAAAACGGAATAGCCTCTGAACGGACAATAATTTAATTATTTTAATTACTAAACCATATTGCTGATAGAAAAATACAAGTGGTTGTTATTTTTAATAATGTATCAATGATTTTGAAAAAATAACAAATTAATACCACCGTTTTAAATAGCAGCCGTTTGAGCTGCACATGCTGAAGCTGAAGAGCTGAATGAACAAGGTAAACTGAAGCGTTTTGCTGGCAGCTTGTTTAACTCAAGGAAATGCATCCTGAGATTAATATTAGTACAACATAAACATAATATTACAACTTGTATATTTACAAAATGATGCAGTTATTGCGTGCTATAGTCAGAATGTGTGATCCTGTTGTGGATGCGCTCTTCCCATATCATCGCGCTGAAACACAGCAACTAAACCCCAAGAATGCACAACGTTTTATTATAATAATTTTCTCATTAGAATGTTATATACACGACATTCCCAATCATATTTATTAATGTTGTGCACTGCTGTTTGAGTTGCGTGCACTGAGCTAAAGACGATCATTGGTAAACTGAAGCGCTCTTTTAACTTAACAAAACGCATTCTATATGAGATAAATCACATATACATCAAGTAAACACAATATTACAACGTACAATTGCACAAAAAGCTGCAAACGAACAGCGCGCATCTGAATTGTCTCTGAAGGAAATAATGCATTATATATCGGCTTAAGATATCGGCCAAATTTTCTTATCAAGCCGATACCGATAACAGAAAAAATTAGCATTTATCGCCGATACCGATATGGTGGCCGTGATATCGTGCATCCCTAACATATATCATATACACACACACACACACACACATATATAATATTAGATAGTATAGATATATTATATATTATGTAGTTTTATTTTCTTTATTTTTTTATATCCCATGAACAGAGAGAGTTGTTAAAATTGAATGCATTGTTGGTATAACTTTAGCTTTGCTTGGGATAGTTCACCCAAAAATGAAAATGTGTCCGTTGTCTTTTGTTCATCTTCGAAACGCAAATTAAGCTGTATTTTCCATTTATTGGAAGTCTATATAATCAACATTTTCAAGCTTTAAATAAAAAGACCAGAAGACATTGTAAAAGTAATCCATATGAACAAACAGATTTATTATAGGCTTTTATCGTCATATAAACGTTGATCAGTGCACACATATAGAGCACCAAAATCGGTCTAACGGAAGCTCAGCTATGCAGGCTTGATGCTTGAGAACAAACCCCATTGGTTCTCGCATATGAGGTAAGCACAATGCTCAGTATCTGTTTACCATATTTGTTGTGCATTACTGAATTTGCATATGTGAATAAATGTAAAAATGAAATCTGTTGATTATTTTCAGTAATCTTTAAAGATGAAAATTGAGGAGTCAGGCATTAGTAAATCCATATACTGTACATTGTCAACTGCTACTAACTCACTTTAGTTCCTGCCATGTGATTCAAATATACTGGATCAAATATATCAAAAAGATATGTGTGAAGTCATGCCCTCACAGACTGTTTTTTGGGCTTATTTTAGAATTCAGCAGGATTCATTCTCTGATTCAGCAAATACATCAGCTCAGGACTTGATGATAGATTACACACAGCATTTTGTGTGTGAGGTAGAGGGAAACAGTGAACAGGCAAAAAAGTAGAAAGAATCAGCTAGTGTGAGTAAACATACATACTTTTATGCATGCATGTTTTTATGAATGTCTCGCATACTGTTTTTTAACTGTGTACTTGTGTGAGTGACTGTGTGCTAAATAAAGCGAGATTTGTCCCTCAGGTTGCATTCTCCTCTCTCACTGTCCTCTATTTCACTCTGCTCTTAAGATGCTTCATTTTTTTCATCTCTTCCTTACAGCTAATCTGTGTCCCACTGCACTATACAGGAATATTGTCACATGCCATTTTCCCTCAGAGACCATCTGCCATGACACACATACAATAATCTAATGTTTTAATTGAGGATATTTTCAGATCTTCACAATTGCTCAGCACACACTGAGCACTGAGATATGATGTTATTCCTGTCTAGGGTGTGAGCTGCGTTCAGCTGTGCTTTACACTGAGTGATGATGGATTTCAAAGTGTCTTCAGCGTCACATGGCTTCATTAGTCACTCTGCAAGCTACTAATTATTAATTCTACCACATTTTATAATATATTATATATATATATATATATATAATAATAATATATATACTATATATATATATATATATTTAGGCTGTCAATCGATTAACATTTTTAATCTGATTAATCACATCCTTTTTTCTGTGATTAATCGCGATTAATAGCACAATTCATGAAATTAAGCATAGACCATGTATCTTGTTTAAAATTTTTATTTTGTCATCATTTGCTATATCCAGTAAAGTAAACCAAAAAATTGAAGGGTGATTCCTCAAAATCTATATTTTCAATATAAATGTAGATGGCCGTTCCAAAAAAGTCCACGTAGAAAGGCACCAAAGAACCAAATGATATAAGGAGCTCATATAAGCACATATGAAAGAAAGAAACAAATCAGAATTTTATAGTTTGTGTACATTGCAACAGCAAAGAGCTTTTTTATATTTTAGAGAAGTCAAGTTGCGATACCGAACAGGACCACATGGAGATGCCAAAAACACCCTAAACCCATCGCCTGCTGACTGCATACAGATTCATCTCAATAAATTAGAATGTCGTGGAAAAGTTCATTTATTTCAATAATTCAACTCCAATTGTGAAACTCGTTTATTAAATAAATCCAATGCACACAGACTGAAGTAAGTTTAAGTCTTTGGTTCTTTTAATTTGTGATGATTTTGGCTCACATTTAAAAACTCACCAATTCACTATCTCAAACAAATTAGAATATGGTGACATGCAAACCAATCAGCTAATCAACTCAAAACACAAATAGGTCTCTCAGTTCAAAATGGTCTCTCAGTTTGGTTCAACAGGCTACACAATCATGGGGAAGACTGCTGATCTGACATTTGTCCATTAAGACAATCATTGACACCCTTCACAAGGTGGTAAGCCACAAACATTCATTGCCAAAAGAAGCTGGCTGTTCACAGAGTGCTGGATCCAAGCATGTTAACAGAAGTTGAGTGGAAGAAAAGTGTTGAAGAAAAAATTGCACAACCAACCGAGAGAACCGCAGCCTTATGAGGATTGTCAAGCAAAATCGATTCAAGAATTTGAGTGAACTTCACAAGGAATGGACTGAGGCTGGGGTCAAGGCATCAAGAGTCACCACTCACAGACGTGTCAAGGAATTTGGCTACAGTTGTCGTATTCCTCTTGTGAAGCCACTCCTGAACCACAGACAATGTCAGAGGCGTCTTACCTGGGCTAAGGAGAAGAAGAACTGGACTGTTGCCCATTGGGTCCAAAGTCCTTTTTCAGATGAGAGCAAGTTTTGTATTTCATTGGAAACCAAGGTCCTAGAGTCTGGAGGAAGGGTGGAGGAAGCTCATAGCCCAAGTTGCTTGAAGTCAGTGTTAAGTTTCCACAGTCTGTGATGATTTGGGTTGCAATGTCATCTGCTGGTGTTAGTTCATTTTGTTTTTTGAAAACCAAAGTCACTGCAACCGTTTACCAAGAAATTTTGGAGCACTTCATGCTTCCTTCTGCTGACCAGCTTTTTGAAGATGCTGATTTCATTTTCCAGCAGGATTTGGCACCTGCCCACACTGCCAAAAGCACCAAAAGTTGGTTAAATGACCATGGTGTTGGTGTTGGTGTGCTTGACTGGCCAGTAAACTCACAAGACCTGAACCCCATAGAGAATCTATGGAGTATTGTCAAGAGGAAAGAGAAACAAGAGAGCAAAAAAATGCAGATGCGCTGAAGGCCACTGTCAAAGAAACCTGGGCTTCCATACCACTTCAGCAGTGCCACAAACTGATTACCTCCATGCCACGCTGAATTGAGGCTGTAATTAAAGCAAAAGGAGCACCTACTAAGTATTGAGTACATGTACATTAAATGGACATACTTTCCAGAAGGCCAAAAATTACCTAAAAATGTTTTTTTTATTGGTCTTAGAAAGTATTCTAATTTGTTGAGATAGAGAATTGGTGGGTTTTTGTTAAATGTGAGCCAAATTCATCACAATTAAAAGAACCAAAGACCTAAACTACTTCAGTCTGTGTGCATTGAATTTTTTAATACACGAGTTTCACAATTTGAATTTACTGAAATAAATGAACTTTTCCACGACATTTTAATTTATTGAGATGCACCTGTATTCTACTACAGTACCCAGAACATTCAGTATAACTGAATACCGCACATAACAGACCAAATCAACAAACATTCGTGAATGTGGGGGAAACCACATCAGGGCTCGCAAAATCGCTAGCTCGACGTCCCGGGGCTATTGTGTTTTCCAGTCGGGCTACCAAAATGTATCACCACCCTGCCCGACGGGCTATCTTAAATACAGATATCCCGCGGGTCCTTAAAAACTCCTAAAGTGAGTTGCACCAAACGTAAGGCCATAAAAAGTTTTAAATATGTTAAATGGTATAAGAGATGTCTTAATTATAATTTCAAGAGGTCTAGTTGGGGACGGAAAGACAAGAGTCGTGATACGACTGGATTAAACTTCAAAAAGGCAATGATGTAATTGAATAAATATGAGCACTGCACGTTTCATCAAACGCGGCGCGGATGTCTTTATTTGAATGTATCTGAAGAGAACCGACTGCGCCAAAAGTTCCCTTTAGGGTAGCCTATTAGGTTTCTATTATTTTTTTTGTATGTTTGTGTTGCATACTTGTTTTTGTTTTATTATTGTTTCTATTTTTCTATATCAGGTTATTGTTGTTTTTCTTTTTGTTTAGTTAATGTGTTGCCGGTGTTCCTTATAGGTCACTGGTCCTCAGAAACGTGTTATTGGCATTTTAATTTTATGAGCCCAGAGCTGCTTTGTGTACAGCCGTTATCGGGGAAACCGCAATATTTCAGCTCTCCTAAAGCACCACCTCGTGGCAGATAATTAATTAGCATTTCCAATAAGCCTTTCTTTCTGTTTATGGTCAGATCAATGCAAATGTCAACTCATGTTTTTACGCAGCAAACAGACAGAGTTGCAAATGAGAAAGAAGTTGATGTGCCTTCTAAAAATCTAAACAATTAAGACAGTAATATTTATACGTTTTAAACTGACATAATAATTTATATGCTTGATTTATCCCTTTTCATAAAAATGATCTAAAGGCTGAAATGCTGTTGTTTACGATTTTTGTTTTTGTGAAAACCTGTATCTGAACTGTAAATCATGTAATTTTATGGCTCTATACTGTATGATACCACAGACATTGTCCAACCCCACTTATATGTGTTCATTTTACTTGTGCAGCTCTGAAAATGTGTCATAAATTGCCTTAAATTTATTTTAAAAATTCTGCAGATACCCTGTAAATAGTGAAATAAAATTCCTTCCTTCATATTTGTTGATATTTGTGTATTGAAAATATTTTTGATTGACATTTAAACTCCTATCTGATTTTCAATATTTAAAAAAAAAAAACGTTTTTTTTTAGTTGGGCTAGTTAAATTAATTTTCGGGCTACCAAAATCTGAAGTGTACCTGCCCGAAGGGCTACCAGGGATTTTGAAATTTTGCGAGCCCTGAATTCAATCGTCACAAACTGTCTGTACCTGTGCTAAATACAATGTGCGATCAGTGCGTCAAGATCACTTATACACGCATTAATATAACGGACTCACGCGTGCTTA
This sequence comes from Sinocyclocheilus anophthalmus, assembly GCA_018155175.1. NCBI lineage: Eukaryota > Metazoa > Chordata > Actinopteri > Cypriniformes > Cyprinidae > Sinocyclocheilus > Sinocyclocheilus anophthalmus. Next base: position 59,597 of record JADLZN010012042.1, read on the forward strand.
CTGTACTCCTGTACGCCACCGCAATCGTCTTGATTGCAGTCTTCATCCATCAAACTTTACTAGCAATAAATGTAGTTTGCGTCTCATCTGTGCTACCGCTGGGATGTGTTGACAATCCGTTCAGTCTGTACTTCACACAAGCACGTGACATGTGATGGCTCGCGCTCTTCAGAGACAATCACAGAATGTGACAGAGCTCGTGTTTTAAAGCGAAACACGCTGGAATTAATCATTCACTTAAAATGCAACGCAAGTCTCTGTTCTCTCTGCAATCTCTGATGTAATCAGCCTGGTTCCCTTTGTTAGCGCTGTTTTGGACGTATTGTTTGAATGCATTCGCTTACTGGATCAGAGTTTAGTGGCTTAAAATGATCTAATTGTAAGCAGAGAAGCAAAATTGGGTTAAAGGTTTAGAATAGAAATTGTGTTTCAGTCTTTTTGCGTTAAATTATTTTAACGCGTTAATGATTGTAAAATGAATCGCATGCATTAACGCATTAACTTGACAGCCCTAATATATATATATAATTTTTTTGTCTTTAACGTTGTTGCCGCTGTTCTATATGCGCCACCTGCAGTCAGAGAGTGAATCTGCATCTCATTCAACTCCTCTGCTGTTTGTTTCATGCAGATATTTTTATTTATAATTTCACAAAACTGAAGTCAAACCATTATGTTTTTGCTTCAAATTTTGAAATTACATTCATGTGCTTTTTTCCCCCTCACGTCCTCACAGAGCCAATTCTTCACCTTTTGTAAGTCACACAAGAGTTGAGTCTGAAGAATTGATGTGTAGAAAGCAGAGCTAAAAACACCCACTCCTCTACCCACCCACATTTTAACCTCTTTTACGGAAACATCCGTTCATTGCTCCCCATGCAGATCACAATCAGACATTTGTATGGCAGTACAGTAACATATTCTTTAAATGTCTCTATATGACATGGTTAAAGGTCATAGGTAGGTTTTTTTGGTCACAAATGACTGATGTGTTTGTAAAGCATTTACAGGAATGTTGTGTTATTACTGCTGGTTATGAAAATGAAGTGTGTCAGTAAAAAGCTGCCTTTGTTTCTGCTGAATTAGTTTTTATCTGGGAAAAACAGATGTACAGAGTTGAGATGTACACAGTTGAGAAACAAGGAAAATGAATGATTTTAGAGCGTCATTGCAGTCTAAGTCTTCTTTCTGCTATTTATCTGATCAACTCAATGTGGCATCACACTGATTCAAAGTCAAAACATAACTGTGCATCAGAAATGTATGTGGTCATATCTGACTTCATCTTAACCAAGATTATTGTATTAAAAGTCCAGTAGAATGTTTTAAATCTCAATGCAGATATGTTTATTTTAATACAACATATGTTGTAATACCAATCTAGACACTACAAAACTTACAAAAAGTGTTTGGAAGTTATACAAATTTACTAAAATTTCAGTACTTATATTTTAAATTTGGCTTTACTGTGGAGATAACAGAATGAAGAATATACTTGTATATACATTATATATATATATGCATACAGCCCAGGTCAAGATTTGTAATAATTTTTTTTTTTTTTATGTTTTTGAAAAAAAGTATCTACTGCTCACCAAGGCATATTACGTTGTGTTAAACTTATATTGTAACTGACATGAACAAAATAAATTCTCAAATTATGTCAGGCATATTTTAATGATTGTGACAGGCTTAGTATAGCATCTAACTGTTCAGGTCATCACCCCTCAAAGAATGCATGGCTTCACACTCAAAGCTTCATTTTCCTAATGAAAAAATGCTTTTTTGTTGTCGTTTAGTTTTTGTATGTTTGGAATAAATATGACCCGGACACGTACATGACAGATGTGAGTGCTGTGTCCCACTGTTACTGCAGGGAGGAGGTCATGAATTCTGTTTGTCCTGACTTTAGTCTGCTTTGCTGTTGTGATATCAATGTGTGCTCAAGACCACTGGAGAGGACACATACAAACATTTCCCCTTTTTATGCTGAAGTGTCAAGTTCTAGGCTAATTCAGAAGTTGGCATCTGCTGGAAAGTGATTTATTAGATTTGAGTAGCTCTCAGATCCCTGGGTTGTGTGTGTTTTGCCATATGTCATGTGTTTGGGTAGGGATGAATAATAACATTACCCATGCCCTTTTTTTTTGTGTGTGTGTGTGTGTGTTTATTTGTGGCCAAGCTCACAAGCACACTTGTGTGTGTGTGTTTGAGCAAGAGGTCAGGGAGGTAAGAGTGGCAGCTGTAGTGTTTCTTCTTGTTCTGCTTTGACACCGTCTGTGTGTGTTTGAAAGAGTGAGATTGTGCACATGGAAAAGGGTGGTAGTCTGTTCACCCCTCTTCCTTTTCCTGTCCCCCTCCTTGGCCAGCCAGATTTCATTTTAGCCCTCAGAAGGCGAGAGAGAGTGTGTGTGTGGTGTGTGTGTGTGTGTGTGTGTGGTGTGTGTTGTGTGTGTTTTTTGTGTTTGTGTGTTGTGTGTGTGTGTGTGTTTGTGTGGTGTGTGTGTCAGCCAGGAGAACAGCTTCTGGATGGTTGGTGGGTAACCTTGACAGAACAGCTCCGGGGGGACATGAAGAATCCTGTACATCCTGGACATTTCCTGTCTTTCCCTCTGTTCCTCTCTTTTCTCTTTTTAATCATTTTTCACTCATCTTACACGATGTCACCCTATGAACAAGTACTATTTTCATAGACTTTATGAAATGCTATAAACACAACAATCCACTGATTTGAATCCTTGAATTATATTTTCATAATTATAAATTATGAGCATATTCCTTTAGAACATGTATTATTTTATTTGATGGTGTATTAAATGCACTACCATCCAAATAGTTTCATCAAGGCTGCTTTTAGTTGTATGTATTATTATTGATAAATATTATTAAAATATTATTACCATTTCAAATATTTTTTTTCTTTGCGAATGTATGTTAAAATGCAATTTATACCTGTGATGCAAAGCCAGTAAGTTTAAAAGAACAAGTTTAATTTATTTGAAATAGACATTATGTCACTGTACTGTCACTTTTGATCAATTTAATGCATCCTTGAGTAAATAAAATGCTGACTTGGTTGCATAAAAACATTTATTTTCATGTAAAACAGAATCCTTTTCTGTGTCTGTGAGGCTTGGTTACTGCTTTTTTTGTTCACTGCTGACAGCAGGCCGTAACCTTGATGATAAGTAGAGCAGTAGCCATTTTGCTTTGCAGTGTTCCACCCTCACATTCACAACATCCCAGCAGACACTTATTTATTCATATATTATAAAGCTTTAAATGGCACAGTTCAGTTAATTAGCACATTCAGATATACTTATATTTAATAGAAGTCTCTTTGAAAATATCACAAAATAAAAAGGCATTCATTTCATAGAATGAAGCACATATTTTTAGATTATGTGTAGTGGCAGATGAAATCGGAAGGATGAATTTATAGTCTACATTTTTTACTTCACCATTTTGTGTGTGTGTGTGTGTGTGTGTGTGAAAGAGAGTTTTTTTTTTTTTTTTTTTTTCCAAGCTTAGCTAACCAGCACTGTTTAAGCAACAGGGTGCCAAGATAACACACCTCTCTAATTTCCCTCTGCTCTCGTTCTCTATCTCCACCTATTTTATTTTTCATTTTCTGCTGTTCCATAATTTTGCTAAATCTCCTTTTGTCCCATACTCTCCCCTCTCATTCCCTCTCTCTCTCTTTTTATTTATCCTCTTTGTGCTTGACTGATTATGCAGAACCATGGCCGTTTGCAGTAGAGTGACTGAAGGCATCATTAGCATCCTGCTGATCTGAAAGCGGTGAGACCGAGCACGGGGCTAGAATGATATATTTGCAAGACTCGATCTACTGAATTAAGCACCTTGTTGAACTGAACCGCTTCTGATTGTATCTTGTCACTGGACTTGCATATGCAAACACTGGAAGATGCAGCTTACCCAGAGGGGTCTGAAACCATCTTATAATAGTAATGGCTAAAACGTTCAGTTTGGTGTCTCCTGCCGACCTGCGACTATTAGACTATTAGAGTGGATGTCAGCAGGACTGTATTGTAAGAAAACAAAGACACCAGGACTCTCCTAACCCAAACACAGATTCTGAAGAGACTCTCACAGTGATAGTACATGGGGTTGGTACAATATTTATGCAGTTAAGCAAATTTTAAGAACATCTGGAGAACCAATCTCGTGGTCTTTTTTCTTAAGGTCTAAGCGCCGTAACTACCCATAATATTTAATTAGCTGTTAGAAATGCATTACAGTCCAAATTTTTTTTTAATAGAAATTAATACTTCTTTCATCAAGGATGCATTAAATTAATCAAATGCGTATATACATTAATATGTTTAAAATATATTCAAACTGTTTCTTTTGAACTTTCCTATTGCCTCAAGATCTAGAAAGAAATCTCATTTTCCACAGAAATATTATCACACTGTTTTCGACATTGATAATAACGATTATTCTTAAGCATATCTTTAAACTTAATGTGAGCTTAAATTGCTATTAGAACGATTTCCCGAGAATCATGTGACACTGAAGAGTGGAGTGATGGCAGCTTTGCTTTGCATCACAGTAATAAAGTACATTTTATAATTTTTTGTAATGATATTTCACAATATTACATTTTTTTACTGTATTTTTGATCAATAAATGCAACCTTGGTGAGCATAAAGACTTCTTGGCAAAAACATTTCAAAGTCAGACTAATCCCCTGATTTCTGTAGTTTAGTACATGTTTTCCAGGAATATGTGATTCTGATCAAAATATTTTCAATGTAAATGTTAGAAAACATTATGTCTGCTTTCCAGTCTGCTACATACATTAGTACAAACACACCCTTGTTGGATCAACGAGTGAAGCAGGTCTTTAGGGTTAAGGTGAGCTCAGAATTTCAATGAATTTCAGAATTTCTCTGCTTTTCTGGGCCCACGTAGCAGAAAAAGATGGAAAATTAATAAGAGAGTTGAGGATATGATCAGTTTAGGTTTCAGTTTCACATTTTGTGTAATAATAAATATATTATGCCTATAATAATATATAGTGAAGTGTAGTTAAGGGGCCCCAACTGGTTTTTACAGTGGCCCAGTAGTGCACAACACAAATTGCCACAACACAACGCATAGGACTAATTTAATTGTGTTGTGCTAATTTCACTGTGTTGCGGCTTGTTTCCATTGTGTTCTGCTAATTTAGTTGTGTTGTGGCTTGTTTCCGTGTGTTTTGGCTTATATTTCCATTGTGCTGTGCTAATTTTGTTATGTTTCGGCTTGTTTCTGTTGTGTTGTTCTAATTACGTTGTTTTGTGGCTTGTTTCTGTTGTGTTGTGGCTTTTCTGTTGTGTTGTGCTAATTTCATTGTTTTTGCAGCTTGTTTCTGTTTTGTTGTGTTGTGCTGTGCACTACTGGGCCACCATAGTTTTTTCCAACTGATAGTGAAAGTGAATCTGGCTGTCATTAATATGTCTCTATGCATAATGTGTGACTCATCTGGTTGTTGTTCACCAAAGGTCATGGTTTTTTCATTCACCCAACCCTGACTCAGCATGAAAAGCCTAATACATGCTAACACACGTGCTGACTCCAGTGTTTTGCTCGAATTGTGACTGAGTGCAGCTACATTACTGTCCACTAGAGGGCGACCACCGCCTTCCACCCTCAAATCTCCATTCTAATGAGGTCATTACTAACACACCCAACATTTGCCTGATTACAGCGTTTCCAATTTCTCATCTAAAATATGATTACATTGCATTGAAACATTAATATTGATCTCAAAGTTGTTTTGTTTATTTGTGTGCTTGATGCAGTGCATTTTGAGTAACAAGTGTACTTATAAGTAAACTAGGAATGCTTTGATTAATGTTGATACATTAGTCAGACATGAACAATATTTTGAATCAAGAAACACAGTGGAAGGTACAGCAGGGTTTACCATGGTAATGATGGGGGTGAAAACTGATAGTGGGAGATCTAGAGAAGGTTGCTATAGCAACTATGCCAGTCTTTGAGACTGAGCTGAGGTTACCATAACAACCACATCACACCCTCTCAGAAGGCAACCTTGAAATAATGACTTACTTTACACAGAGATGAACACTGGAGGTGTCTGACAGAGAATGCATAAAGATAATGAAGAAAAAAAGGTTTTTGTTTTTCTCAAATATGCCAGACTGACAGATGTTGTCCTTTGGGATTGCAGTGTCAAATGCAGATCGGAAGGTGTCATATCACAACCCTCGTTTAAAAGAAAGATTCAAGGGTTTCCATGATGGTGTGAAATAAGGAGAGAGAAATTAATATAATTTACTGGGTTACGAAAGTGGAAATCAATCATCATGACAACCTGTGATGTTCATCGTCCTTCAAATCAATCCGCAACTAATTGTGTTGGCAAACACGTATCAAAGCCAACAAGTCATTCTTGAAATGTTGGTTCTATGTCAGCAGGCTGTAATATCTGTGATGTTCTCTGTGCGTTTAGACATCCGGCTGTCTGTTGTTGACTGTATCATGTACTGAGGTGGTGTGGGTGTGTTTGTGTGCGTGTTACAGCAGACATGGAGCAGGTGTCAGATGATGAGTTGGACCATGCTGCTGAAGAAGACAGCGATAAGGAGGACCAGGATCTGGACAAGATGTTTGGTGCCTGGTTGGGAGAACTGGACAAACTCACACAGGTGACACTCTTACACTCTTTGTTGTGATGAATTACATCTTGAATATGATGTATTATCTAAACTTTTGGGGACTTTTCTCAGCAAATATTGATATTGAATAATGTAATTGATTCTGTTTTAGGGATGCATAAAATTTTACCATATCAGGTGATATTTTACATTTTTAGTATCAGTGTAGGTCAGTATGTATATTTAACTGTACATGCTCATTTTTCCCTATTTTCACATCAGATTACCCAAAGCAGTGGTTCTCAACCGGCGACCAGGGTCATTTTATTTATAATCATTTTTATGTATTTATTTTATTTTATTTTTACTGGCAACTGTCCTCAGAAACCTGAATATGTAAGATCCTAATTTTAAAATGGACTTTTAAAAGGGATTTAAAAATATTTCTAGACCTACAAATGTCATGTAAATTAAAGGAATCGTTTACCCAAAAATGAAACTTTTTGTCATCATTTACTCACCTTGTTCCAAACCTGTATAAGTATCTTTATGTTGAACATAAAAAGATATTTTGAAGAACCAAACAGTTGTTGGTCACCATTGACTTCCATAGTAGGGAAAGAAATACTATAGAAGTCAATGGGGACCATCAACTTGATTACCAGCATTCTTCAAAAGATTTTCTTCTATGTTCTACATAAGAAAGAAACGACATGAACAACTTTTCATTTTTTGGGTAACCTTTAATAAAATCTTATTTTTAATGTATTTTTATGAATATGGCAATTTTCTACTTAGCCCAGCTTAAATATTTTTACAGAGTAGAAATGTATGTAAAAATATTTTTTAAATCAGAATACTGACACCTGGAGAAGTAAATGAAGGCAAAAACACTTTTTGGGGGGTTGTAAGAAATCAAAAGCTTGAGAACCACTTAATGTCCAATTAATATAGAAATTTTTTCTATACTGTAAATTAATATGTTGTGATGCCTAAATTCCCTTGTAGCATTTAAAATCATGATTATTCTTTTTAAATGTGTTATTTAATTGATGTAGTCAAAATAGTATAACATTTTAATATCAGCTGTTTATCAGTTAGGGGCCACAACATGAAAATAATTTTAGGCCAGAATTTAGTATTCTATTACTATTTTTTTAATTAATTGACAGACCTAATTTAGATTCTTCATTTTTTTTTATTGTATCGATGTGTTGTATTGATGATTATGTTTATGATTTGTCTGTCTCGTCTTACCTGATCACCTTCCCCTGTCTCTCTGTAATGTAGAGTTTGGATGATGGGCGTCCTGAGAAAGTGCAGAAAGCTCCTCTCAGACAGGAAACAAACCTTGCCAATTTCTCCTACCGTTTCTCTATGTACAACATCAACGGTTAGACTACACCCAGACACATACCACCTCTGATTACTCAGCATTCATTATCACTCAAAATCCCACTCAAAACGCCTTCAACATGCATCTGATATGGTGGTGTTGCGGCATGGATTATCATTAAACCACCAGCATAAGAGCAGAATGCTTGTGATTATAGTTTAGCATGCACAAACACTGCAGTTGAAAAGTTTCAGGTCTTTTTATGTTTTTAAAAGAAGTCTCTTTTGCTCACCAAGGCTGCATTTATTTGACCAAAAACACAGCACAAACAGTAATAACGTGAAATATTATTCACATTTAAAATAACTGTTCTATTGTGATATATTTTAAAATTTAAGTTATTCCTGAGATGCAAAGCTGAATTTTCAGCAGCCATTTCTCCAGTCTTCAGTGTCACATGATCCTTCAGAAATCATTCTAATTCTAATTCGCATTGCGGAAAAAAAGTTTAGAAGAACAGCATTTATTTGAAATCATTTTAACAACAAATACGATCACTTTTAATCAATTGAATGCATCTTTGCTGAATTAAAGTGTTAATTAACACAAACTTTTGAACGGTAGCATACTTGAATTAAATTAATTAAAATGGTCCTCTCTCTATGTAGAAGCCATTAACCAAGGCGAGACAGTGGACCTGGATGCCCTCATGGCCGACCTGTGTTCAATAGAACAAGAGCTCAGCACTATCGGCAAACCCATGAGCAAGCCCTCAGATGGCAAATCTAGACAAAGACCCACAGGCCGCTCGGCCAGCACCAAACACATCGGAGGGGGCAGCAGCGGAGGAAGCACCAGCAGCAGCACCAGAGCTTCTCCGGCCTCCACTGTACGCGGTGGCAGCAGTCAGTCACGACCCCTGGCCTCCAACTTCTCCCTGGATGACATCACTGCTCAGCTAGAAAAGGCGTCCCTGAGCATGGATGAGGCGGCGAGGCAGACTTCTGAATCGTCCTCATCATCTTCCTCCTCATATTCATCTGCAACTCTCTCTCACCCGCCTTCTAGCGCACACCATCGCCGCACAGGATCAGTT
>JADLZN010012042.1:74231-125304 GCA_018155175.1 Sinocyclocheilus anophthalmus
GGATTGTTTACATGAAGCAAACTCACACCCATAGGATTTGCACTGTTAATGCCTAACTAGAAGTTCATCCACCTAGAACTATAGGCCCACTACTAAAATGACCGCTCTGAGAACTGTACGTTAGACAAGCCCTTAAAGGGATAGTTCATCAAAAATGAAAATTCTGTCATCATTAACTCACCCTCATGTCATTCCAAACCCACAAGACTTTTGTTCATCTTCAAAACACAAATAAAGATATTTTAAATGTGGGTCTCAGCATTTAGTGAGGTTTGTTCTCAATATCGCGCAAGTCGATGAGCTTCTGCTTACCATGTTTGAGGTGCTCTGTGTAGGTGCCAGCCGATCAATATATAGTATATTAAAGCTAAATTAAATCTGTTCCTCATATTAAAGCAATCGTGGCTCTTAGAAGACCTGAAACCACTCTATTCATATGGATTACTTTACAATGTCTTTATAAACGTTTTAAAGATTCTACATTTTGGTTGCATGGACTTTCAGTGGATGAAACGAAAAGGATTAGAGAATATTAAAAATAGCATTTGTGTTTTGAAGATGAATTTAAAACATATGGTTTTAGAAAGACATAAGGGATAGAAAATAATGACAGAATTTTCATTTTACGGATGAACTATCCCTTTCGGAAAAATGCAACATGCCCCATAGACTCCCATTGTACTTATAATACTGTAAAATGAGGGACAAGTCCAATTTACTTTCTGTGCTAATCGATAGTATCTGTGACATACTGTCGATTAGAAGGAAATTAGATTCTGTTAAACCAGAACATGTTTTTAAGACAAGAGTGGTGGCATATATTGACCCTTGCTTGTGCATGCCTTGTTTTGCATTGTCTGCTGCATGATTAATGTGTTTATGTTTGCACCTTTTCTGTATGTGATGTCACTGCCTCCCACACCCCTTTTCCCAGCATGTCTCACTGCGAAGGGCCAATGGTAAAGCTACCAGACGGCATCTTGACTTCACCTCACAGGAGGGAGAGGTGGATCAAAGTACTGTAAGTGTGTTTGTGCGTGACAGGGGATATGTGTACACAGTATGTTCATTCTCAAAATACTGGTTCTTATTATAGCTGTGATAATTCCAGGTTTCAAAACGTCATAATTTGGGTGACACAATAGAAAACTGTAGTATATCAGGAGAGGTTTATTCTCAGAAAGAGATCTGTGATCGCAATATTTTGTATACGAAACAGTTCTTCTTTTATTTATTTGTTTTCCATTCACATAATGCTACCTCTTTCTGATTTTGATTCCACACTTTCTATGCTTTACCACAATCAAGTATGTATTTCTATCATTTTTGGAATCACTGTAATCATTACACTGATTAATCTCTCTTTGTCTTTTCCCTGCACCCTAAAGCACTCGTATCTGGACAGGGAGACCTCTCTGATTCTGAAAAACATTGCAGGAAAACCCTCTCACCTGCTGACCAAGGTGACGCCTCTTTCGCTGGCTTCTTTTCTTTTCTTTGCATGTATTTGGTTTATTTTGTTTCTCTGCAGAAAGCCTTTTAACCTCAGTCTTCTTGCCAGACTTGACACTTTGCTCCACCCACACTGCCTTCTTACATTTTTAAAGTGCTATATCTCCTATTTTCTCTTTGCTGCCATCTTAATGTGTGCACATATTTAATCAGATCATCCAACCTAATGTGTCTATAACCGTTTTCAACCTACAGTACCTCTCTCTGAAGAGAAAGCAAGGGTTATGTATTATGTCTTTTATTTATTATTAACTTGAAGGATTTTTTATTTTATTTTTAAATCATCAAGTCAGGTGTTCCAGTTCATGATGGTCCGTTAGCATTCTCCGATTGTAGGTTAGACAGGTGTTTTTTTTAGTTTTTTTTTATCTGTAGTATATTGACTTAGAGATTAAGTAGTATGTTTAGGAATTTATGTGTTTTTCATTACAAATGTAAAGAACATCATTTTCGTCCTTATTGTTTTTTTTATTATTATTTAAGTGTATCCTAAATACAACAGTGATTTTTAGTATGTAAAACAGGTTTGTAAAGAGGTGCTGGGTTTTGTGAGCTGCATTATCAAAGTTATTTCTGGTTCCCTGAAGAAATGGCTGTTCATCACTTGTTTCATTTTAGGACCATTCATGTAAGACTATATAAAACTGAAACCAATTGAACTATTTGTTTGTGTGTGTGTGTGTTTGGTGTGTGTTTGTGTGTGTGTGTGTGTGTGTGGGTGTGTGTGTGTGTGTGGGTGTTTGGTGTGGGTTTGTGTGTGTGTTTGTGTGTGTGTTTGTTTGTGTTTGTGTGTGTGTGTGGGTGTGGTGTGTGGTGTGTGTGTGCCGTGTGAACTCAGGTCTAGTGACTCTCTTTGGTCTAAAACTAATAAATATATTTGGTCACAAGCAGTTTGACTTTCAATGTGATAAACAGTATTATTTTAGGGATAGTTTAAACAAAAATAAAAATGTTATTAATGAATCACTTTTTTTTTTTTTTTCCAATTGGACTTTTTTCTGCCAGAGCAAAAAGAAGATATTTTAGGTAAAAGTTGATAACCACACAGTTTTGTATATGATTTCCATTGTATAGTTAAAAAAAAAACATTCTCGTAAAATTTTCTCACAGACAGAGAAGAAAATCATACAGGTTTGGAACGGACAAGAGAAGTAAACCAATGATGGATTTCATTTTTGAGTGAACTATCCCTATAATAATGCTGTTAGCCATGCAGTATAAATAGCCATGCGTTTGTTTTCCACAAAAAAGGCTCTATATTGAATAACTTCTTGAGTTTAATTTATTCCTGAGAACAGCTATTATTATGCATGTGATTGTAATTCCCATGTTGTCGTACCAGCAAAGGCGCTTTTTGCAGGTGTAGGGCATTGTGGGTAAGGGTGCTTTTGTCTTGTGGAGTTAAATAATAAGCATCTAAATCTGACGTCACTTTGATTTTTCAAGGTTGTGTGAGCTTTTGTTAAACCTTGAAGCTGCTACAGCCAAATTGATACGGTTTATTATTTTCTCAAGTTCATTGTGCTGCATTACAACATTATCTCCGGTTGTTGTTATAGTATAGTAAGCTTTTGAATTAAAGTTTTACATGTATGTGACGTTTTTACAGAAATAGCTATTTTGAATTCAATTCCGATGTGTTTGCTGCATCCCCATTCACTTTAATGAGAGCATCCACTTGAACTGGTACTTGAAGTTTGTGCAAAATGTGTCCTATGTTATATTCCAACATGATTTGAGAATTTTTCTAGAATTTCTTGTGACCTAGAAATAGCGCAAATTTTACGCCAAAATGTTTCTTTGTACGAATTTTTCAGAATCCTAAAGATTTTTCTTTATTACTGTTTAAGTTTGATTTTCAATCCCATGTTTCGTTGTTTAGGAATCAGTCTTTTTTTTGTTGTTAAATAAAGCAGAGTCAGCTAAGTTTTATTTATTTGTCCTGACATTAGACAAAGTCATTATCCATTTACACAAACTGAGGCGGAATGTTCTTGAAATCCCACATTTTCCTCATGATTTCATCAGACCTCTCAAACAGTGTATTGATGGGCTCACTGCAGACTCTGCTCAAACACAGACCGAGAGAAAACCAGAGAAAGGGGAAAAGACTTCAAAGGGAATTTAATGCTTTTTATCGAAGCCTCTGCCTCGGCTGTTTGCAGAACTCTCCCATTCTCTTTCTCTCTGCATCATAAAAATGCATTTGCCATAGTGAGTCAAGAGAGAGAAACTGTCCTTTCATATCACACATACCACACTTTTTTCCTTCCTTCCTCTTTATTCTATGCTTTTCATTGCATATTCTTTGTATATTAAGATCTTTATTTGTCTGTCTCTGACTTGTATTTACTTATTACAATAGCATCCCATTAGAACAATATGAATAATATTAATAATAATTAATATAATAATGTTAGGCTAAGGGGTTAACACTGCACTTAAAAAATTGTCCTTAAAACCCTGGGGGGGGGGTGTAAAACAATAAATACCATGGTTAGATATCATTTATTGTTCCACGGTACCCCCAAAGAGGGAGGTGTTTTCCCACAACCACGGAAAAAAGATCAGAGAACAATATCATCTACTTTTGGCCTCAGCTTTATTGGCTAGTGGAAAGGAGGTCAAAGAAACGAACCTCATTGATTGGCTGCTGAGAAGTATATGTACTTTCCAATTGGAGAATAGGTATGAGAGGGTCTTTTATAGCTGATGGCGGCTTGGTCTGCTGGTGAGGGGGATTAAACCCTGTGATTGGGCACGCTACCAGAGACATGCAGCTGTTTCACAGAGAGGGAGAGAGACAGTGAAGAGAGGGGGAGGTCTCAATCCCTCCCAATGTTGAGGAGTAGAGTTGTGTGTAAGGTACTCTGGGTGTAAAGATACTTGAGGGGAAGCGGTTTCATCTGTGTGTCGCGGCCAATGCACATTTCAACTTTACGCTCCTTCAAATTGAGCTTAGACTTATTTTTCGGATTATTTAAATGATTTTCATCAGAGGTTATTTCTGCAGCAGCTCTGAAACTTCAGCTGGAAGTACCTGTCAGGCCTTGACATAGCTGGCGTTTGTGATGAGAACATTCATTTAATGGATTTCTAAAACAATTGAGCTGGTACAAATCTGTGTATCTCTTAAAATTTGTATGAACAGCCATTTCTCTAAGGAAGCGTTAACATGAGCGATGGTTCAGGAGTGATCGTGTAACTGCCTTTTGTGTTGCTGGTTGATCAGACTTTGCAAGGGTTTAGGGATTGCTTTAAAAGGTCAGAATGGATGTGATGACTGCATGTTGGAGAGGGCAGGTAAGTGTAAAACAGAAATCCACCTGTCTGATTTCATACCTCAGTAATGGATGACACTACTAGCAGACTGTTGGTGGAATACTATGGGAGTGTGTGTCTTTGTTAACATGTCATTGTGTCATTCACAGGAGGAACAGGCTGCCAAAGCGAAGGCTGAGAAAATCCGTGTGGCACTAGAGAAAATTAAAGAAGCCCAGGTTAAAAAGGTGAGTAAAAGCCCCTGTGAATCTCTGATCTGAAGGGTCAGTAAACCTCTTCTTTCACTGCATGATGTAGCCCTTCACACGCTCGAGCTGGAGAATTCAGAATGAATGCACAGTAGAAAATAGGTCACTCATGTGTCTGTGAGTCTCTGTCTGCTTAGAAGGGAAGATGCACAAACAAAATGTCGGTGAGGCTTTTGCTTCAAATTACTTGAAAAAAAATGCCATTGTGTTAGTGCTGTTTAAACTGGTCTAAGGTTTGTGTTAATTCTTGAAAGACGATCTATACTATTACACTATTCATCTGAAAAGCACTGTCACTGTCAATAGATGCCACCAGGCACATACTAATACCAAGTGGGGTGGGGGGGGCGAATGAATTAGACACAGTACAGTGATTGGGCCTCGGTATCCTGGATAAGAGTCCGTGCCCTCATAAAATAGATCACCAGAACAGTTGAGAAAGCATTACAGAAAAAGGTGAACAGCCATTGAGTTGCATCATTTTATGTGTAATACTATTAGTTGATAATACAGTAACATCACATAAATTTATATTATTTGCCATTATTTAATTATAATATTTTACTAAAATAAAAAACAGAATATTCAATTACTTCATAATGAATCACATACAGTTCTCATATTACAGCTGTGAAAATTGAAAGCATCTACCCCATACTTACATATGAATAGTTTCACACATACATGTAGCCGGTTGTACAGCCAGTTATTAAGTTGTGTGGGGTTATTACAGCATTTTAGTACTCACACACCTAAATATTGCTTTATTTCTTTATTTGATCATATCTAATCTTTTCACACATAATTATGTAGAAAATTTAGGAACCAAACATGTTCTTGGGCAGTTACAGAAAAACAAACAATGAATATATATTCACATGCAGATCACATTTATCATTCAGTGTTGCAGGTATAACAGCAATTATGTACTCTCATTTTCTCTAATTACACCCAGTAGTCACTTTATTAGGCATCCCTATTTAATTTATAAGAATATTTTTGAATTTCTAAGTAATGTATATTTTCAGAAAATACTCCCATACAATGACAAAAAATATTGTATACTCTAATGAGGTACATGTTAAGTAATGAGGTAAGTTATTTCTTTCCATCCAGGACATATGAGTGTTACATTTATAAGAAGAGCTGTATTAAAAGCTGATCCCTTGAATGTATTATTCAACCAACACATACCCAGTTCAGGCAAATCAATGTCTGATCATTTTCCCAAAAGAAAAACACTGTTGTGACAATGTAAAGAGGTTGTCACTACAGATTGCATTACATTCAAATGAACTGAAAATGATGACACTGTGGGTTTGTGCCTCCTGTAAGCACCATGTTTCCTATAAAGCCTATAGACCACATGTTGACAGGGGTGACTGTCACAGAAAAGTGTTTGCTAATGGGACTCTTGTAACTAGTATAAGCTGAGTATTTCCTTTAATAACTGGTGTAAATTAGAAAATTTGCCATATTTCAGCGAATTTTCACATACAAAATCTTTGCGCAAGATTTCCCCTTGCATATTTCACAACTGTTTTTGCCGCGTTGCCTATCCAAAATCTGCTTGCTTTGAAAGTGACTTCTATGTGAGCTGTGCTCTGTACAATGGATGTTTTCACACCTTAATTGAGACTTTCTGGCTACCTAGCTGCTCTCCTTCGTGGAACACAAAAATAGTAAACTGGTTTTGTAGTACATCATTTATTGTGCATGTGCTACATTGATTACATTGGCCGTGTTATTGTAGACCAGGGGTCCTCAACTCAGGCCCTTGAGATCCACTTTCTGCAGAGTTTAGTTCCAACCTTGATTAAACAGAATACAGACAAGTGCAAGTGTAAGGATCATGATTATTAAAAATCTTGTTTACCCTTTGTAAAGAGGTTGTCACTATTGTTCACCTTGCATTCAAATGAACTGAAACTGATGACACTGTAGGGTTGTGCCTTCTATAGTAGTTTTCTACCAAAGCCTATAGACCACATGTTGACAAAGGTGACATTACTAACACCTGGGATTTCACAAAACCACACTGAACAAACACAATGTTTGAAGTAGTATTTGAAACTTTATTTTAAATAATCATGGTAAGATTGACAACCAAATATTTTCAGATTTATTATTCTATAGCATGCAGAAAAAAACTTCAAACACATAATCTATATTACACAAGATCTATGGATACAATAAACATTTCTGATGCATGGCAACTTGTCCACTTTTGACAGGTAAAGGTAAGGTTGAACTGCACTGCTTGGCAAAAGGGTCCACCAGCTTAAACCTACAAGTAAACAATAAGTGTGGTATGGAAGTGTATCCCTCAGTACAATAACACATAAGACTGTCCCATAGCCAAACACCAGTGTGATCAAGATGACTGTGACGACTCCAAAAGCCTTCCTCTTCCGTTGATGTGCTCCTTCTTTCTCCTTTCCATCCCCTGGCTTTGGCCTCTTCAAAACCCACAAAATCATGACAGAGCAAGATGTGCACACAACTAACATTGCTAGATACATTCCAATGTAAAGCCGTATAGGTATGTTAGGGTAAGAATCAACAAATTACCATCCAAACATCAGAATTATTAGCCAGGCCAGTCCAACTGATGTCACTTTACTTTTAGGATCTTTTGTGAATTTTAGGTAAACCAACGGATGGACCACAGCCAGGTATCGCTCCACACAGAAAAAGGTTTGAAAGAGTGGTCGACCCACCAGGAAGGTACTGCACAGGTAACTAGAGATGAGAATAACTACTTTCGTTTTAAGCAAAGTACCCATCAGAAAAACAGTGAGGGAAATCTCACTAATGATCTCAGCAACAGAATGGTTCAAATTTGCGAAGTCTGAAGATGCAACACTTGTATTTCTTTGCAGCCACAGAATCCAGCAGTTCAGAGGCAGCAAAAGAAATACAGTGGGAATCTTCAAATTCGCAATTTGACCATTCTGTTGCGAGATCATTAGGAGATTCCCTCACTGTTTTTCTGTCAGGTACTTTGCTTAATAAGAGAGTTGTTATTCTCATCTCTAATTACCTGTGCAGTACATTTCTGGTGGGTCGACCACTCTTTCAAACCTTTTTCTGTGTGGAGCGATACCTGGCTGTGGTCCATCCGTTGGTTTACCTAAAATTCACAAAAGATCCTAAAAGTAAAGTGACATCAGTTGGACTGGCCTGGCTAATAATTCTGATGTTTGGATGGTAATTTGTTGATTCTTACCCTAACATACCTATACGGCTTTACATTGGAATGTATCTAGCAATGTTAGTTGTGTGCACATCTTGCTCTGTCATGATTTTGTGGGTTTTGAAGAGGCCAAAGCCAGGGGATGGAAAGGAGAAAGAAGGAGCACATCAACGGAAGAGGAAGGCTTTTGGAGTCGTCACAGTCATCTTGATCACACTGGTGTTTGGCTATGGGACAGTCTTATGTGTTATTGTACTGAGGGATACACTTCCATACCACACTTATTGTTTACTTGTAGGTTTAAGCTGGTGGACCCTTTTGCCAAGCAGTGCAGTTCAACCTTACCTTTACCTGTCAAAAGTGGACAAGTTGCCATGCATCAGAAATGTTTATTGTATCCATAGATCTTGTGTAATATAGATTATGTGTTTGAAGTTTTTTTCTGCATGCTATAGAATAATAAATCTGAAAATATTTGGTTGTCAATCTTACCATGATTATTTAAAATAAAGTTTCAAATACTACTTCAAACATTGTGTTTGTTCAGTGTGGTTTTGTGAAATCCCAGGTGTTAGTAATGTCACCTTTGTCAACATGTGGTCTATAGGCTTTGGTAGAAAACTACTATAGAAGGCACAACCCTACAGTGTCATCAGTTTCAGTTCATTTGAATGCAAGGTGAACAATAGTGACAACCTCTTTACAAAGGGTAAACAAGATTTTTAATAATCATGATCCTTACACTTGCACTTGTCTGTATTCTGTTTAATCAAGGTTGGAACTAAACTCTGCAGAAAGTGGATCTCAAGGGCCTGAGTTGAGGACCCCTGGTCTACAATAACACGGCCAATGTAATCAATGTAGCACATGCACAATAAATGATGTACTACAAAACCAGTTTACTATTTTTGTGTTCCACGAAGGAGAGCAGCTAGGTAGCCAGAAAGTCTCAATTAAGGTGTGAAAACATCCATTGTACAGAGCACAGCTCACATAGAAGTCACTTTCAAACAAAGCAGCTTTGGATAGGCACACGCCGACAAAAACATTGTGAAATAGCAAGGGAAATCTTGCGCAAAGATTTTGTATGTGAAAATTCGCTGAAATATGGCAAATTTTCTAATTTACACCAGTTATTAAAGGAAATACTCAGCTTATACTAGTTACAAGAGTCCCATTAGCAAACACTTTTCTGTGACAGTCACCCCTGTCAACATGTGGTCTATAGGCTTTATAGGAAACATGGTGCTTACAGGAGGCACAAACCCACAGTGTCATCATTTTCAGTTCATTTGAATGTAATGCAATCTGTAGTGACAACCTCTTTACATTGTCACAACAGTGTTTTTCTTTTGGGAAAATGATCAGACATTGATTTGCCTGAACTGGGTATGTGTTGGTTGAATAATACATTCAAGGGATCAGCTTTTAATACAGCTCTTCTTATAAATGTAACACTCATATGTCCTGGATGGAAAGAAATAACTTACCTCATTACTTAACATGTACCTCATTAGAGTATACAATATTTTTTGTCATTGTATGGGAGTATTTTCTGAAAATATACATTACTTAGAAATTCAAAAATATTCTTATAAATTAAATAGGGATGCCTAATAAAGTGACTACTGGGTGTAATTAGAGAAAATGAGAGTACATAATTGCTGTTATACCTGCAACACTGAATGATAAATGTGATCTGCATGTGAATATATATTCATTGTTTGTTTTTCTGTAACTGCCCAAGAACATGTTTGGTTCCTAAATTTTCTACATAATTATGTGTGAAAAGATTAGATATGATCAAATAAAGAAATAAAGCAATATTTAGGTGTGTGAGTACTAAAATGCTGTAATAACCCCACACAACTTAATAACTGGCTGTACAACCGGCTACATGTATGTGTGAAACTATTCATATGTAAGTATGGGGTAGATGCTTTCAATTTTCACAGCTGTAATATGAGAACTGTATGTGATTCATTATGAAGTAATTGAATATTCTGTTTTTTATTTTAGTAAAATATTATAATATAAATAATGTCAAATAATAAATTTATGTGATGTTACTGTATTATCAACTAATAGTATTACACATAAAATGATGCAACTCAATGGCTGTTCACCTTTTTCTGTAATGCTTTCTCAACTGTTCTGGTGATCTATTTTATGAGGGCACGGACTCTTATCCAGGATACAGAGGCCCAATCACGTACTGTGGCTAATCATTCACTTGGTAGTATGTGCCTGGTGGCATCTATTGACAGTGACAGTGCTTTTCAGATGAATAGTGTAATAGTATAGATCGTCTTTCAAGAATTAACACAAACCTTAGACCAGTTTAAACAGCACTAACACAATGGCATTTTTTTTCAAGTAATTTGAAGCAAAAGCCTCACCGACATTTTGTTTGTGCATCTTCCCTTCTAAGCAGACAGAGACTCACAGACACATGAGTGACCTATTTTCTACTGTGCATTCATTCTGAATTCTCCAGCTCGAGCGTGTGAAGGGCTACATCATGCAGTGAAAGAAGAGGTTTACTGACCCTTCAGATCAGAGATTCACAGGGGCTTTTACTCACCTTTTTAACCTGGGCTTCTTTAATTTTCTCTAGTGCCACACGGATTTTCTCAGCCTTCGCTTTGGCAGCCTGTTCCTCCTGTGAATGACACAATGACATGTTAACAAAGACACACACTCCCATAGTATTCCACCAACAGTCTGCTAGTAGTGTCATCCATTACTGAGGTATGAAATCAGACAGGTGGATTTCTGTTTTACACTTACCTGCCCTCTCCAACATGCAGTCATCACATCCATTCTGACCTTTTAAAGCAATCCCTAAACCCTTGCAAAGTCTGATCAACCAGCAACACAAAAGGCAGTTACACGATCACTCCTGAACCATCGCTCATGTTAACGCTTCCTTAGAGAAATGGCTGTTCATACAAATTTTAAGAGATACACAGATTTGTACCAGCTCAATTGTTTTAGAAATCCATTAAATGAATGTTCTCATCACAAACGCCAGCTATGTCAAGGCCTGACAGGTACTTCCAGCTGAAGTTTCAGAGCTGCTGCAGAAATAACCTCTGATGAAAATCATTTAAATAATCCGAAAAATAAGTCTAAGCTCAATTTGAAGGAGCGTAAAGTTGAAATGTGCATTGGCCGCGACACACAGATGAAACCGCTTCCCCTCAAGTATCTTTACACCCAGAGTACCTTACACACAACTCTACTCCTCAACATTGGGAGGGATTGAGACCTCCCCCTCTCTTCACTGTCTCTCTCCCTCTCTGTGAAACAGCTGCATGTCTCTGGTAGCGTGCCCAATCACAGGGTTTAATCCCCCTCACCAGCAGACCAAGCCGCCATCAGCTATAAAAGACCCTCTCATACCTATTCTCCAATTGGAAAGTACATATACTTCTCAGCAGCCAATCAATGAGGTTCGTTTCTTTGACCTCCTTTCCACTAGCCAATAAAGCTGAGGCCAAAAGTAGATGATATTGTTCTCTGATCTTTTTTCCGTGGTTGTGGGAAAACACCTCCCTCTTTGGGGGTACCGTGGATGGAACAAAAATGAATCTAACAGGGTTATTATTGTTTTACACCACCCCCCCCCCCAGGGTTTGCCAGGGTTGTAAGGACAATGATTTAAGTGCAGTGGTTAACACCCTTTAAGCCAAACTATTATGTAGTATATTATGATTAATATATGTAATATTGTTCTAAGAGGATGGCTAGATTGGTTAGATAAGAAATACAAAGCAGAGAAGACAAAATAAGATTCTTAATATACAAAGAATATCAAGAAGCATAGAATAACGAGGAAGGAAGGAAGGAAAAGTGTGCAGTATGTGTGATATGAAAGGACAGTTTCTCTCTCTTGACTCACTATGGCAAATGCATTTTTATGATGCAGAGAGAAAGAGAATGGGAGAGTTCTGCAAACAGCCGAGGCAGAGGCTTCGATAAAAAGCATTAAATTCCCTTTGAAGTCTTTTCCCCTTTCTCTGGTTTTCTCTCGGTCTGTGTTTGAGCAGAGTCTGCAGTGAGCCCATCAATACACTGTTTGAGAGGTCTGATGAAATCATGAGGAAAATGTGGGATTTCAAGAACATTCCGCCTCAGTTTGTGTAAATGGATAATGACTTTGTCTAATGTCAGGACAAATAAATAAAACTTAGCTGACTCTGCTTTATTTAACAACAAAAAAAAGACTGATTCCTAAACAACGAAACATGGGATTGAAAATCAAACTTAAACAGTAATAAAGAAAAATCTTTAGGATTCTGAAAAATTCGTACAAAGAAACATTTTGGCGTAAAATTTGCGCTATTTCTAGGTCACAAGAAATTCTAGAAAAATTCTCAAATCATGTTGGAATATAACATAGGACACATTTTGCACAAACTTCAAGTACCAGTTCAAGTGGATGCTCTCATTAAAGTGAATGGGGATGCAGCAAACACATCGGAATTGAATTCAAAATAGCTATTTCTGTAAAAACGTCACATACATGTAAAACTTTAATTCAAAAGCTTACTATACTATAACAACAACCGGAGATAATGTTGTAATGCAGCACAATGAACTTGAGAAAATAATAAACCGTATCAATTTGGCTGTAGCAGCTTCAAGGTTTAACAAAAGCTCACACAACCTTGAAAAATCAAAGTGACGTCAGATTTAGATGCTTATTATTTAACTCCACAAGACAAAAGCACCCTTACCCACAATGCCCTACACCTGCAAAAAGCGCCTTTGCTGGTACGACAACATGGGAATTACAATCACATGCATAATAATAGCTGTTCTCAGGAATAAATTAAACTCAAGAAGTTATTCAATATAGAGCCTTTGGGTGGAAAACACCGCATGGTAGTATACGGCATGGTCTAACAGCATTTATAGGGATGTTACTCAAAAATGTAAATGCCATCATGTTTACTTCTCTTGTTGTTCCAAACCTGTATGATTTTCTTCTCTGTCTGTGAGAAAATTTTACGAGAATGTTTTTTTTTTAACTATACAATGGAAATCATATACAAAACTGTGTGGTTATCAACTTTTACCTAAAATATCTTCTTTGTGCTCTGCAGAAAAAAATCCAATTTGAGAAAAAAAAAAAAAAAAAGTGATTCATTAATAACATTTTTATTTTTGTTTAAACTATCCCTAAAATAATACTGTTTATCACATTGAAAGTCAAACTGCTTGTGACCAAATATATTGATAGCTTTTTTGTTTAGACCCAAAGAGAGTCACTAGACCTGAAGTTCACACACACACACACACACAAACACACACACACACACACACACACACACACACACAAACAAACACACACACAAACACACACACAAACACAACACAAACACAAAACACACAAACACACACACACACACACCCCTAAACACACACACAAACCACACACAAACACCACAAACACACACACAAAAAAATAGAATAGTCAAGTGGTTTCAGTTAATAGTTCGTACAATGAAATGGTCCTAAAATGAAACAAGTGATGAACAGCCATTTCTTCAGGGAACCAGAAATAACTTTGATAATGCAGCTCACAAAACCCAGCACCTCTTTACAAACCTGTTTTACATACTAAAAATCACTGTTGTATTTAGGATACACTTAAATAATAATAAAAAAAACAATAAGGACGAAAATGATGTTCTTTACATTTGTAATGAAAAACACATAAATTCCTAAACATACTACTTAATCTCTAAGTCAATATACTACAGATAAAAAAAAACTAAAAAAAACACCTGTCTAACCTACAATCGGAGAATGCTAACGGACCATCATGAACTGGAACACCTGACTTGATGATTTAAAAATAAAATAAAAAATCCTTCAAGTTAATAATAAATAAAAGACATAATACATAACCCTTGCTTTCTCTTCAGAGAGAGGTACTGTAGGTTGAAAACGGTTATAGACACATTAGGTTGGATGATCTGATTAAATATGTGCACACATTAAGATGGCAGCAAAGAGAAAATAGGAGATATAGCACTTTAAAAATGTAAGAAGGCAGTGTGGGTGGAGCAAAGTGTCAAGTCTGGCAAGAAGACTGAGGTTAAAAGGCTTTCTGCAGAGAAACAAAATAAACCAAATACATGCAAAGAAAAGAAAAGAAGCCAGCGAAAGAGGCGTCACCTTGGTCAGCAGGTGAGAGGGTTTTCCTGCAATGTTTTTCAGAATCAGAGAGGTCTCCCTGTCCAGATACGAGTGCTTTAGGGTGCAGGGAAAAGACAAAGAGAGATTAATCAGTGTAATGATTACAGTGATTCCAAAAATGATAGAAATACATACTTGATTGTGGTAAAGCATAGAAAGTGTGGAATCAAAATCAGAAAGAGGTAGCATTATGTGAATGGAAAACAAATAAATAAAAGAAGAACTGTTTCGTATACAAAATATTGCGATCACAGATCTCTTTCTGAGAATAAACCTCTCCTGATATACTACAGTTTTCTATTGTGTCACCCAAATTATGACGTTTTGAAACCTGGAATTATCACAGCTATAATAAGAACCAGTATTTTGAGAATGAACATACTGTGTACACATATCCCCTGTCACGCACAAACACACTTACAGTACTTTGATCCACCTCTCCCTCCTGTGAGGTGAAGTCAAGATGCCGTCTGGTAGCTTTACCATTGGCCCTTCGCAGTGAGACATGCTGGGAAAAGGGGTGTGGGAGGCAGTGACATCACATACAGAAAAGGTGCAAACATAAACACATTAATCATGCAGCAGGCAATGCAAAACAAGGCATGCACAAGCAAGGGTCAATATATGCCACCACTCTTGTCTTAAAAACATGTTCTGGTTTAACAGAATCTAATTTCCTTCTAATCGACAGTATGTCACAGATACTATCGATTAGCACAGAAAGTAAATTGGACTTGTCCCTCATTTTACAGTATTATAAGTACAATGGGAGTCTATGGGGCATGTTGCATTTTTCCGAAAGGGATAGTTCATCCGTAAAATGAAAATTCTGTCATTATTTTCTATCCCTTATGTCTTTCTAAAACCATATGTTTTAAATTCATCTTCAAAACACAAATGCTATTTTTAATATTCTCTAATCCTTTTCGTTTCATCCACTGAAAGTCCATGCAACCAAAATGTAGAATCTTTAAAACGTTTATAAAGACATTGTAAAGTAATCCATATGAAATTGAGTGGTTTAATCCAAGTCTTCTGAAGAAACACGATCATTTTATATGATGAACAGATTTAATTTAGTCTTTAAATAGACATATTAAATATTGATCGGTGCAATACACAGAGAACATCCAAAACAGGTAAACAGAGCTCAATCGTATGCGCGGATATATGAGAACAAACATAACTAAATGATGACAGAACATAAAAATATCTCATTCATGTCTGAAGATGAACAAAAGTCTTGTGGGTTTGGAAGAACATGGGGGCGAGTAAATGATGACAGTTTCATTTTTGAGGGAACTGTCCCTTTAAAGGCTGTACTAACTGTACAGTTCTCAGAGCGGTCATTTTAGTAGTGGGCCTATAGTTCTAGGTGGATGAACTTCTAGTTAGGCATTAACAGTGCAAATCCTATGGGTGTGAGTTTGCTTCATGTAAACAATCCTTTGCAGGTAGCAGGTAGCTAGTCATGTCCCTATCCGTGCATAAAAAGTTACTGGCTTTATGTGAAGTTTGACTTTGCACAGAAAGTCTGTAAGCAATTTCATCATATTAGTTGTGTCAAATGTGCAAGACTAATGCAAGTCTTTGGCTATAATTTAGAAACAGTCTGTATTTAACATTTACTCTTGCCTTGCCAGATAGAATTCCATTTTCAGATAGTGCCATAGAGTTTTCCTTTTATTGAACATGACAAGGGTTTTCAAGCTTTACAGACCAATGGATCCATGCTCCAATATAATAAAAAAGATCAGTATCATTTTTAAAAAGACTTTCATTAAAACATCATATAAATGTTTCAACAATCTTTATGTGTTTTATACTGTATATCGTCCCTGCAGTACCTTCATGGAGCCCCTGGGTCCATAGAGCAGTGGCTGAAAATTAATATAGATGACATTATAGAAGCTATGTCATCTGTTGCTCCTATATAACTTTTTTTAGTGTAAGCATACAGTTACAAGATGTTACCAAAACCAACACACCATGCATTCAAATAAGTTAGAGTTGCATAGCCATATAGCAAAGCAGGTGTTATTGTCACAATGTACTGTTTACACTGACCATAGACAGTACACTGTCTGTGTCTCTACATGTCACATAATAATGTCATGCAAGATTACGACAGCAAGATGTGTGCACACACTCTCCCCCTCACACATGAAATCCTATCACGTTGTTCCATCTGTGAAACAGCGCTAGTTTACATCTGAAACCACAGTATGTATTTTTAGCAGAGAGAAGTGCTCGGGTCTGTTTATCCTGGTGCGGATGAACAACACCGTGGTTAGAAGAGTGGCGTAGTAGCATTTCTGTTTTATTGCACTTATTGCACTTCTGTTTTATTGTCTTCACAGGTTCTGACAACAGTACTGAATAACTATAAAAGCTGAGTGTGTGTGCTTGAGAGAAACTGGTTGTAAATAAGTGTGTGTGAGAAGTATGTGGGTAGCCAAGAGATGACTCAGCTTTAATGATTTAATGCTGAATTCAGTGAAACCTCGATCATCAAATTTCCCAAAACCACAATACAGACTTTACCCTTAACAAAAGAACAAACATATTTTTAAATAATAATCAGCAGTTAAGTTACTACATGTACTGTTTTGTATATGCATATTTTTAAATAAATAATCCTTAATTACTACATGTACTGTTTTGTATTGCATATTTTTTAATATAATATCGTTAAGTTACTGTATCGCCATATGCATTGACAGTAGCAAGTTATTGTACTTGCTTGCAGCAGCAGCAATATCTACAACTACAGCAATAACCAACACCAGCAGCAATTCAGCAGCAGAGTAGCAGATCTATTCCACCAAATACATTAACATTGTCATCTCCATCACCATGTTAAATCTTCCGAGAGTTGTCATGATTGAGACCTATGATTCAAGCAGGCAAACAGAATATATACAAAATAAGTTTATATTTCATTCAAATCGCATTTTATACATGTACACTACCATTCAATGTTTGGCTTAGTAAAAAAAATTTCAAGCAGTACTACGTGAAATATTATTTTATTTTTACGCCATTGCCCTCAGTCTTCAGGGTCCGTATTCACAAAACATTATCTTACCACTAAGTGTTCTCCTAAAGTTTTCATCTTATAAACCTATGGCTGAGACCAACATTCACTACGGAATGGTATAAATCTTAAATTAAGATAAAGTAACCACGTTTTTGCACATTCATAGCACGATTTTAAAATGTAGGCTAAGTGTCACTGAACAAGTACATGTTTAGCTAATTTTCAGCCTCTTACATGTCTGCATTTCATAAACAATTAGCAGATATGCATATACTGTGCACAATCTTTTAATTAACAGACTAGAATAATCATGGCTAGATGTTGTGCAAATGTAAAACAAAACTCAACACAAGAACAGCTTTTATTTCTTGCCCAACTTGTCCATGAAAAGGACATAAATTAAAGGGAAATTATCATTAAAGGTTTCTAAAATGTTTGCCGGCAATATTTGGTCTTAGTGGCTTAGGAGTCCTCTTGAATACCCCTAACTTCACAGATTTAGGAGCTGGTTTTAGTGCTAAAACGCTTTGTGAAAAACTCTTAGAGCAAAAATGTAGGAGTCCTACATTTTTTGCCTTAAGATTTTTGTGAATATGGCCCCTGCATGTCTTCAGAAATCATCTAAAACCTGATTTTTGATGCTCCAGAAACTTTTTGTTGTCCATATCATCTATCTATCTATCTATCATCTATCTATCTTTCTATCTATCTTTCTATCTATCTACTTGTTTATCGGGAATCTTTGATTAATGGAAAGTTCAAAAGAACATAATTTATTTGACCATTTCAATTTCGTCAATTTTTGTAAATTTAATGCTTGCTGAAATAACAACAACAACAACCATAATATTAATAATAATAAAGCAAATTACTAACACTAAACTTTTGAATGGTGGTGTAAATGTGCAACCTTGAGCCTTAATTATATTGAAGTAATTTAAATGTATCATTTAATTTTTATCATTTTCAATCATTTTCAAATGAGCAGCCCCAGAATATAAGGGGGAAAAAAACCTAATATACTGCATTTTCATTTTTTAAAAGTTTGGCGACAAGTATCTCAGCCCATGTGGTGTTTCAGTCAACTTTAGATGAAATGAACTGTGAAGGAAAGAGTGCTCTGAGAGACTCTTTAATGAATTACTCATTCTCACACACCAACATCAGTGATTAGAGACTGTTAGCAACTGTTTACATGCGTACGGCTGTAGACAGATGCTCTGCCATTTGTCGTATACATCTAAGGCTCTCTCAGCAACTGTTATTTCCCAGTTTTAAGAGCAACAGGGTTATTTAACACCGCTTTTATGACCGTCTCTGTTTAAACCAGGTTAAATTGTCATGGGTTTTCAGTGATAGAAAACTACAGAGCACTCCAAAACACTCGTGGTGGCATCATGGCAACAGAGTGGATCCATCAAGGTTCAACCATGTTGGCTGCAGAGAGTTAGTGACAGAATTCAATTTCCCCCAGTGCCAGGTGTGCGTAATGGCTTCTATTTTTAACCCCAATCAACAGCAGACAGATATTGAAATTCAGGGCAGATGTGCTGAAGTTTCTGACCTCCACTCTCTTGATTAAAATGACAATATAAGCACCTGGTAGAAAAATAAATGGGCAGACCATCCCATGGACATTTGTGATTACGCAAGTCAGGAGAAATGGATGCTGTATTTCACCTGCAAGTATGCACAGGGTGATGTTTCTCCGAGGGTTAGTGCAGAGAAGATAGTGAGGTCCAAAAATCTGTGACTGAAAATCTGGGATTCAAAATCAAATATCAAAAATTAAAAAATAAATAAATAAAGTTTTAGGATTTTAAATAAATAAGAAATATTTCTGAGGTTTTTCCTTTTCACACAAATCGTAAATATAGGGGAAGGTTATTAGCAAATAAATACTTATTTTCCAGCAGCTCCTTGCAGAATACTTCTAATGACCACAGAACACTTTTACCATAGTGCATGATTTTTAAATTACGACATTTTAACATTTGCATGATATGACCAGCTCCATATATATGGCTTTTTGGATGTAGTAAACTTGCTCATTAGCTCACCTGGTACAGCACAGCACTTGCGATGCTGAGTCCTTTGAAACTCAAGTCACGGCACTCGATGAAAGAGCTCAAAGACTCGTAGAAGGAAGCTAAAACTGGCATTGTTGCTTCAGCAAATGGTACTTACAACAGCCAACATAATAAAACATTACTAGATTTACATTTGTGTGTTTTGGATACAACCAAACACATTTTTAGTGCCACTAACTGGACATTTCACTTTTAAGTTTGCTGTGAAACATGCAAAAACTAAAATAATCATTTTTGCAGAGATTGTGCCGTTGATTTCCGATTCTTCACTATTTCTAGCAAAAGGGGTTAAATACAGAAAACCCCTGGAATTCTGTTAATTTAAATTCTACTTTTCATTCAAATTGTTGTCATAATCATGTAAAGCACTGGTAGTCTCAGACATCTGGGTCCCACTTTATGTCAGAATATTTCTTTTAGAACTCACATGCCGATATAAGTGAGTCATTTAACAAGCAAGAATAAGTATGGCTCTTATGTCTCTTTAAACTAAAAATAAACTTTAAAATGAGGCTGCAAGCAGCAATTAATAGAATCCAGTGGGCATAAAAAGCCATCATAAAGTAGATGAAAGAGAAAAGGCCTTGACCTAAATGGTGCACTTGGTACAGGCTTGCAGTTGTGTGACCATCACATGTCTGTGTCTGTTAAATCTGTTTAGGCTGTCCTTTTTGTCATGTCATTTTTTCAAGTGTCCTCATGAGTATAATCCTTGTGGCTGCTATGTAGTGCCCTTTTGACAAGCTTACATTTTGATTTCTAGATCCATCAACTCCAATCGTATTACATTTTGTAAACATATGAAAGCCATTTCCAAAGATGGCATGTCAGAAATCTCATTTGATCAATTGGATGAGCCGTTCTCAAGAAGCATTTAGCCTCTGGTTTTGCCTGAAATGTCAAATACTGAAAACATATCTTAATTGTGGAACTTGGTGGTCCTTGAGGAAAATTTGTTTCCTATAAGGAGAGTGGCTCTCATGTGAAATATTAAGTCTTGAGCTCAAACAGTGTAGTGGGGCTGATGTTATGAATATTGCAAATTTATCCACTAGTTGCTAGGCAACCATACATCCCATCCATCCTAAAATTACAGAGAATGCAATTAGCCTGGACCCCGCATGCATGCAAAGTTAGGTGAGTTTTCACCATAGGGACAAAAAGTTTGTTTATAACAAGCTTGCCCCTTCATCCTTGCTTATTTATCTTCAGTTATTTATTTAATTATTTAATTTATTTCAAGAATGTTTGAAAGACCAAATACAATTGTTGCTTGTTTCTTTTCCTACTGAGCATTTAGTGAACAACAACTCCAAGATTATAGTGAACTGTCTATTAGAAAATGTAGTAAATTTGAGTTTTAAACAACGCAGTGCATCTGATTAAATCATTTCTCATTCTAAAGAACAAAACAGCTAGTGTACAGTGTGTGGGCAAACCCTGCATAATATGATAGGGTGTATTCATTTACATATTTGTCATGGGCCTGTATTTATAGACATTGTTCAGTGATTTGTAATCAGTTTTGGTTGATGAATTTTTGTGTCTTCATGTTCAGAAATTGCATTGTATGTGTTTTAGAATGTAAATATCAGACATGTAAGTTAAAAGCAAACCCTTGGAGTGGCCGCTGTGATCACTATTCCCCTGTGCACTCTTATTCACTGTTTTCTATTTGTTTTTCTCTCTCTCTCATTCACAGGGATGAGATGAAGTCACTCCAGGCAGCTCTGCAGAAACAACTGGATATGCAGCGGGGGGGGGGGGGGGGGGGGGGGGGGGGGGGGGGGGGGGGGGGGGGGGGGGGGGGCGGGGGGGGGGGGGGGGGGGGGGGGGGGAAAAGGGGGGGGGGGGGGGGGGGGGAGGGGGGGGGGTGAACGCGCACGAGAACCAGCAGCCACCGTGGACCCTTTACACTGATGTTTTAACTGTACAAATACAGTCCAGTCAAACTACTAACCACATAAACTTGGCCTTTGGGGACTGTCTCAAAATACTAATGATAATTGCCTATAGCATTTTGCCACTCACTTGTTTACTGACAAAATCATTGGTTTTATTTGTCCATGGGTGATTCTTCGGTTACACTCTTAAAAATAAAGGTTCAACAGGGAGTTTTCACAGTGATGCCATTGAAGAACCATTTTAGCTTCCCCAAAAAAAGAACCGTTCAGCAAATAGTACTTAAAATGACCTTTTTAAAAGTCTAAAGAATCTTTTTTTCCACCCTTAAAAAAATCCTTTGTGGTGGAAAGGTTCCATGCCTGTTAACGGTCCCATGGCATGAAAATGTCACTTTATGAAGTTTTTTAACATTAATATGAGTTCCCCTAGCCTGCCTACTGTCCCCCAGTGGCTAGAAATGGCGATAGGTGTAAACCGAGCCCTGGGTATCCTGCTTCGCTTTTGAGAAAATGAAAGCTCAGATGGCCCATTCTGGAATCTTCCCTTTATGTCGTCATACGGGGAAAGGTTACCTCCCCTTTCTCTGCTTTGCCCGCCCAGAGAATTTGGCCCGCCCATGA
This sequence comes from Sinocyclocheilus anophthalmus, assembly GCA_018155175.1. NCBI lineage: Eukaryota > Metazoa > Chordata > Actinopteri > Cypriniformes > Cyprinidae > Sinocyclocheilus > Sinocyclocheilus anophthalmus. The sequence continues at coordinate 96,335 of JADLZN010012042.1, forward strand.
GAAAATGAGCTACTACCGTGCGAGGCGAGGCAATATTTTTTTTTCCTCGAGAGACATCATGACTTGCAAACGAGCGAAGCATTGCAGTTGCCCCGCCTCTCTCCTCCTCGTTAGCATTTAAAGCTACAGACACAGAAATGGCACATCCTAAGGAAAGCTCATTGTGGGACTAGCTCGTAGTGGCTGAAATTCTGCACCAAGGCTGAATTTCGGGAAAGAGACTTCAGATACAGTACTAGGGACCACTTAGGCCTATATAAAAGCATCCAAAAAGCAGCATGTCATGGGACCTTTAAATGTTTTTCTTGGAACCATCATTGCCTGTAAAGAAGCATAATTTTTTTTAAAGTGTAGGGGCACATTTGAATGCTTGAAATCTTCAAAGAAAAGGATGCTTCTCTACCCTATTTTAAAACACACAAATTGTACGTAAAAGTTAATTGAAAATAGGATTGTACGTTTTAAAATAGTACTTGAATATTTAGTAAATTAAGTAAATGAATATGTCAACACCCTTAAAATGGGGAAAAAGAAATTAAAGAGTAACAAAAAAAGTTTTCCCCTTAAAACTAGAATGACTAATTAGACAAAAAAATAAGCTTTTCTTTGAAACAATACTATAGGTCAGTACAGAAAGAGGGTAATTTAGGTTTGTTATTGCTGCTTTAAAGCACAATTGGACTAAATATCATGGTTTCATTCATTCTGCTGTCACCACTGCACCCTCTTTACGTACTGGAAAACACTGGAATCCTCATTAAAGTCACTGCGATGACATGGAGGGGCCAGAGAGAGTCTTTTCTATTTTAGGCATTTACCTTTAGGTCTGGAAGAGTTATGTTACAGTAATTATGGAAAACTGTAGGAAGCACCTTGCTGACTCTGGAGGAGATACACAATTATCTGCATGCAACTTTTCTTGTTTCATCTCTGTGTGTGGCTGCGCGCATACTGCGGGGGATAGAGGCACAGGGGCTCGTGTTTGGAATGAGAATGAATCGCTGAGAATTAGCATTTCACCAGCTCTGGCCATTCTTTCCATTCTGTGAACAGTTCACCACCAATTGACACCAATTACAGATAGCAAAGCCGATTCACAACCCCACATATATTCACAAGCTGCAACAATGTGGCCGTTCTGTCCGGGGAATGTTAACATTTTACACTGCTGTTGAAACGCCCCAATGAGCTGTGACCTTTTGTTTGCCTGTAAGTGTCTTTTTATAACAACCTTTACATTATCTAGCTATTATGTTGATCCGTTTGCATTATCCTGAGACCAAACTGTTTTGGTAAGAAGAATAAAGGCCATATCAGCTTATTAAAACTGCATATTCAAAACTCATGCGATAGAAAGAGTTTTAGCTTCTTAAAGGAAAAGATCTTCTTAAAATGAAAAATCTTTCATCATTTATTCTTTCATGTTTTGCAGAAGAAAATCAATGACACGAGGCTTCAAAACATGAAATAAGATATTTTGAAAAATGTGTTAGTGTTTTTTGGTCCATACAATGACTGGTGCAGTGTTGTTTTGGACCCACTCCCCTGGACAAAAATATCCTTTAACATATCTAGCTCCTTCAATGAATATATCACCCACAAATGAAAACATAATCAGATACATAAGATATTTTTTGTCAATACAATAGAAGTCAATGTTAACTAAAACTGTTTGGTTACCAACATTCTTCAAAATGCCTTCTTTTGTGTTTCACAGAAGAAAGAAGTCCATACAGGTTTGGAAAGGCAAGATTGGTAAATTTATGACATAATTTGCAGTCACACTTTATTTTAAGGTCCACTTCTCACCATTAACAAACCATTCCCTCGGACTTTTTTACTCAATGAACTCCTGATTTGCTGCTTATTAATATTTAGTAAGGTATTGTTAAGTTTAGGTATTGGTAAATTAGGGCTGTAGACTATGGTTGTGAGATATTGCTTTATAAGTATTAGAACCACCATAGGCCTACTATAAAGCAACTATTTAAATAGTTGAGAACTGATTGTTGTGAGAAGTTTACCGAATTTAAATGTATGGGTGAACTCTTATTTAAGATTCATTTAGAAACTCCTAAAAACTTTTGACTTATTTGACCAGTCAAAACATGCTTAGTCAAGACATTCCCTAAATTTATACTCAGATTGCATATGGTCTGCAGACAAAGCCATGTGAAACCAGGAAATGAGGAACAAGACATTATTCTATTGTAATCCAAAAAACCAAGATTGCAAAAAATATCTATGCATTGACTGCAGTATATCAATACGTGAGCTTGTGGACTGAATTACATTAAAGTGCTAATCGGAATGAATACACCCGCAGGTACGCTGCTGCCGTATTGTCTGGAACCGCACACAGCTGCTCGACCTCAGTATTTAGATGTGTTGTTATTTTTCCACAGTGTCTGCCATGGCTGGAGGCAAGAGAGAGAGAATGAGAGTTGAGGTAGTTTGACATTCAGGGCTGAGCTGGGTGAATAAGGAATAAGGAGCAATAGTGGAACGTTCTATTTGATTGGAGCTGTGGTTCACCCTCAGGGCTGTAAACACTTCTGATTCTTTTTTGGTTATTTGTACCATGCTCTGGATTGTTTTGGGAAACCTTCGCTTTCACATTTGTATTCCATATAGGCTCGTGTTGAAATATTTTTATATGGTTCTCTTTTCATTTGAGTTCAGTTCACCAGGGGTGAACATGATTGAGGTTTTCATGAATTTACATTGCAGTCATACACAGCAAATGTACAGTAAGATCTGATCTACCCTTGCTATTCAATTTCATTCTTTCTTTAATATTTTAATCTGTAAACTCCCAAATCAAGCCTGCAAAACAAATAATAAATACAATGAATAAAAAGGTATATACAGCTCAGAATAATCTAATAAATTGAATTACAAAGATAACTGTGCAGTTGTATTTATGTACGTACTGTACATTACTGTGCAAAAGTAAAGCAGTTTAAAGCATTTAATACTTTTATTCATCAAGGATACATTAAATTGATTCTTTAGTTATTTTGAACTTTGTTGAATAAAGTAGAGAAACAGTTATTTAGATAGAAAACTGTCATTTTAATTTGGTTTTACTGTATTTTTGTAGACTTCAAAAACATAAAATTTTGCCAACCCCAAATTTTTGAACAGTAGTGTAAGATTTAACAGACATACTCCCTTCTTCCTTAATTAGTTATAAAAAATCATCATGCACATTTCTGCTGCTTTGTTTCTGTACATAAAGCTGCTGGGCTTTTAAATATGCAATGTTTCCCTCCTTTTCCATGCAGATAAATTCTTAAAGATGGAGAGTTGGAAAAGAAAGACCAAAATCATCAAGACCTTCCGCAATAGTCTGAACCCTTTTTTATTATTATTAATTTATAATTCCTCAGAACATCAAAGAAATATACTTTCTTAATTTTTAATAGTAGCATTTACAGGATATGTGAGATTAAATGTGAAATAAAATAAAACAATATTAAATGGTTTCATTCATCAAAGAAGAGAACAATCACCAGCCACTGCAGTTTCTTTTTGCCAACGACTGTTTGTAAATTAATGGAGAAAATGTAGAAATGGCATGATAGTTTTTCTCAATAGAGATTTATGTTCTAACTACTGCAATATTCAGTGTTATTCAAGGTAAAGTCTACAGTGGTGCAGCGAATCAGCTCAATGGGGAAATATGAATAATCCGTCATTACTAGTTATGATTATTTATAAATATTTAGATCCGCTGTAAGAATTTACTTAACCTCTCAGGGTCAACTGTCTGTCAAATCTAAGAACGTTAATTTCCTGGTTAAGGAAAATAACTTTCTTACTGTACAATACTACTCAGAGCATGTAGCAAAAATCTGCATGATTAGGGACTCTAGTTATGAGCAAACAATGAACAACCTCAAGTGTGATACAAGTAAGACTTTATTAACTACGTAAACACTTGAACTATCTAACACACACACACACACACACGCCTAAGATGGCTTAGGAAAATGTGTTAAAAGCTTACGCATAAGAGAAAAGAAATAAAGCCTGAATTATGTAAAAATTTTAAAAATATTCAGCAGATCTAAAGCCTGAGGGAAACATCAGTTTCTTAGTTCAAACACACCTTTGTAAAAGGTGCAAATGATACTTAATGTATCACTTAAAAAGACTTAAGTTTGATACTTGCACGTCTTGTCTGTCTGAAAGAGAGTCTTGATGCAATCTGAAGGCTCAAGTTGGTCTTTGCTGAAGGATCTTGAAGTGGAAAGACTAGGCCGAATCCTGGCACAAGCTTAGGTTGGGTTCTTGAGGTCTCTTAGCTCTGCATCTTGCCCTGGATTTTCTGCATCTGAAAATTTCTCTGTTTAATTCTGATCTTGTGATCTTTTAAACTGTGAGGATGTCCCACCTTTCAGAAGGCGAGTGAGCCAATGAGAACGTGTTCCTTCTGAGGGAAAGTTTACGATCCTTTGTCCTCAGGCATATGTTTTGCATATGGACTTTGATTGGATGTTGATGAAGAAACTATTAAAGATTCTGGTAACACTAATACCTTCCAGAGGTATCAACATATAATATAAATGAACATTTAGACCATTAAAAATCTAGACGAAAGATACCAAACATGGCATACCTGTGATCTCTGTTAACAATAGTGTGCAATTCTAAAATGTTCATTTAAAAGAGTTCGTATCAATACATAAGCAAAACACTATAAGAGGAAAAATTATGAGATGGGGAAAATTGGGTACATGTCCCTACATTTCTCAAGTGGTTATGTATATCTAGAGGGAGATAGATAGAATTAGGATGGACTGTATAGTGCAAGGGTACGTTTGTCTGTTTCAAAGTGAATTTAGAGTGAAAACTCTACATTCTTTTGAGTTGTAAAACAATCTTATCTTGATTTGTGTCTTTGTTACCATGGTAACCAGAGGCCTGGTTCTCCCTACCACATGTTTTACTTGTTGGGGTGTGGTATTGTCCACTATTTGTTAAATATAATCATGTGTCTGATCCACCTCAATCATTACAGTGGAATGGCCTTTAATTGAACATAAAATGGAAAGTCCCTTAGTTCAACTGAAGTCAAGCCATAGATGATGACAGCATAATAACTATTTAATTTGTTAAAGTAATGGTTGTATCACTTACCGTGGCTGAGTGAATTTTGCTTATCACTCAATTTAGCTTTATAGTTTTACTAAATAGGGAATGAAAAGGTAATGCAAGATTTAAAGTGATAGTTCAACCAGAAATTAAAATTTGGTCACCATTTACTCCCCCTTATGTTGATCTAAACCTATATAATAACAACTGGACGCCACTGGCTTTCATTGTATGGACTAAAAACAGCTTATTTTATGTTCCATATGTCATACAGGTTTGGAACAACATCAGGGTGAGTAAATGATGACAGAATCTTAATTTTTGGGTGAACTGTCCCTTTAAGGCTATGAGTTTTTTCATGGTTGTTGTTTGAAGTGACTTGACTGCACTGTGCCCTATCTGCTTGGATGGATCCTTGTGTCATTGCAGTCTGTAGCAGGGCAGCCACATGTCACTTTTAACGAGAGCCGCCATTTTTCTTACAGACTTGGGCACTCGTTCTTCTTCAGAGAGGGGTAGAAAAGCAAGTCTGTAGATTTGATACTCAGCCAATTCCACCTCATTGAATTGCATTGCAATGCTATTCTGCTTCATTACCTCAAACACTCTTTCACTTGCTCTCAGAACGTCCCTTCCTTCATTTCTCCATTCCTATTCTTTCTCTTTCACACAGTCACTTTAATGTAACACCTCTGTGGTCCACTAGCTATTATATATTCCCCAGTCAATTTGTTGGTGTTGGTCACTGTGACTCGTTACACAGCAGGTGTTGTAATTACAGTAAAAGTAGAAAAGAGCCTGTTGAACTTTCAGCGTTAATTTAATGACGGAAGTGACAAATATGGTATGAAAAGCAAGTGTTCTGCTGAGATAATGGCTTTGACATTACTGACATCACTTGGCGGAAGTGAATGAAATGTTTTTGCTCCCCACATGAACGAATTCTATAATTTCGTGCAATTCAATGAAAACTGCACTTGGTTGGACAGATGCAATGAACTATTGGGATTTTGCAATCACACAAATTGAGGCAAATTCAGTCAGACCCCATTTTACTTGTGGTAGTGTGCAATTTTCTCCCATTTTTGCAATTTTTCTGCCAAAAAAATACAAATTTAAAGGAGAAAAGTACAGTATTAGCTAATCAACAATCTGAAAGGTGTCTCATTCTGTCTCGCATGTATGCACTCTATACAAAGACGTCACTGCCACTTAAATTTTAAGCAATGACAGCGCAGCAGCAAAATTCATGTTAGCAGTTAAGACTGTTGAGACAAATAAAACTTCAGCATCCAACCCTGTCTCTTTGTGTCCTCTCCAGTTACTCATGTTCATTTGGAATGACCCTATAAAAGGTGTCCCGTTCCTGCAGTGCCCTTCAAAATGCAATTTAAAATGTTCCCTTGATCTTCACATAAATATCACACAGAAATGCTAAGACCAAGTTTACCAGTCACTCTCATTTCCTGACTTCATTAGATAGTAACAATAGCGTCAGTAAGTTTGTAAATGTCTGTACTTTAGTGTTCAAATGTTTGGGTTCTGTAAGATTAATGTTGAATGTTTTTGAAAGAAGTCTCTTAATATGCTCACCAAGGCTGCATTTATATATATAAAAAATAAGTGGAGAAACGTAATATTGTGAGATACTTTATTATTTCAGTTTTAATATATTTTAAATGTGATTTATTCCTGTGATCGCAAAGCTCATTTAAATATGCTGATTTGGTGCTCCAGAAATATTTCTTATTATTATCAATGTTGAAACAGTTGTGCTGTTTAATATTTTTTGTGGAAACTGTGATACCTTTTTTTCTTTCAGGAATATAAAGTTAAATAGAAATATAAATATTTTAGAACAATGTAATGGTCACTTTTCATCAATTTAATGTGTCCTTTGCAGAATTAAATAAATTAATAATAATAAAAAATTTTAATGAAAAAAAAGCTTACGCACCCCAAACTTTTGAATGGTATTCAATGAGAGGTTTCAGTAACTATACAGTTTTTGATGGTGTATGACATGCATAGAAAAAAAAATGATTATGTATATTTAGTCTCTCAAGAAAATTTTTACCAGAACTCTCAGAACCTAATTGCCCAGTTGTGTTAATGACTGAAAAGATTTCGTTAACATGATCACTCTGTGGACACATTCTGTTTTTTTTTTTATTTATGCTGAAAACAGAATACACAAATATGCAGGCTATTTCGTCATTGTTGTCTTATTTAGTTATTGTCATCATTGTTGTCATATTTAGTTATTATGCACTAAAATAATTACAGGAAATTGTACTTCTATTGTCACTAACATTAATTGCATGAGTGTTGCTGGGTTTTCACTGCAAAACAACGCCAAAAATACCACAAGTATCGCAATTTTAGAGAAAAGCCTCTGGAAATTCAGTAATTTTTTGGAGCCGCAATTATCAGCAAAAAGTCCTGCGAAATCCTGGTGGGTCTGAAACTGGGTGACATTGCCACTAAAAGCATGTACATTTGCATCTGGAACCAACACAGAGACAAAGGAAGTGAGAAATTGAGGCAGAGAGAGATAATGAGAGAAAAAATAAAAGCAAAAGGACACGAAAAGAGAGAAAGAAAAAAGAGGAGGTGGAGAAAAGCACTAGATTAAACTCAGCACCACCATCACCTCTGTATTGATTCTTAATCTACCATCATCTATTTCCATAAAGACATCCACTGCAGGTTATTACAGAAATGAGGCATATACTCCTGGGTCACCTTGAGCTTCAATAAGCTTGTGAGGGAACTGTCAAAATGAGCTCAATGGAAACAGTTGAAGCATTGCTTTTGCAAGGGACGGGTACCATTAAATTGAGTGTATTTACCTAGATAAAACAAGACCTCTGGGCTTGTTTCAAGCTTGATGTTACAAAGCCGTCGGTACAGTATATCTCTATTTACTGCCTTTTCTTGTCTTGCAGAATAAAAGCCTGAAGAACAAACTTCTGTCCGGGAACAAGCTCTGTGACATACATGCAGAGGAGGTATGTTGTGCTGACTGTTGTGCACTCAAACACAGTTGAAAATACTTCAGCATTTCTATTCAGACCAAAAATAATGTTGACGCATTATGCATATTCACACCTATTCACATGCCACACTCAGATTTTTGAGTTTGAATGCAAAAATAATTACAAAATTATGTTTAATGATTATTGACAAAAGGTTTTCTCTTACACTTTGGTGAAGAAACATTTTTTTATTCAGAAATTGCTAGTAAATTTTTACAATAATTACAAAGAAACGGCAAGAAACACCTGAATTAAACAAACCTTTGAAGGATAAGACTGAAATGGGAATTTTATTGCAAATCATCCCGATAATCTTTCGAAATAATAAAGTGCAAAAATAGTAATTTTATTGCTGCCAGGGTGCATTTATTTAGTCAGAAATACAGTAAAAACCGTAATATTATGAAATATTATTACAGTTTAAAATTACTCCAGTCCTCAGTGTCATATGATCCTTCAGAAAAATGTCTAATATGCTGATTTGCTGCTCAAGAAGCAAGCATTATTATAAATGTTGAAAATATTATCTTTTTTAGCTTTTCTTGGTGAATCTCGTTTGAAAGAACAGACTTTTACTTGAATCAATGAATATCTATCTATGCTGTCACTTTTAAAACAGTTTATTGCATTCTTGCAGAATAAAATGTTTTAATTACTTTAAAAAAAGAGAGACCCGAAATGGTATATATTTAAACACACATTTTGTAGGTTAGTGCTAGATTCAAGTGCAACCAACTTGATATTACAAACTCAACATTCAACTCATTCCAAGCTAAAAAACTGGCAAGACAACTAAATGCAAGTGTATTGGCAATGTGATTTTGCTTTTCTAAGAGAGAGAGAGGAATGACGTCTCATTAGTTTTGTGGAGGTGCTGTACACTTCAGTTGCTAAGAGATTACTGAAGACATTGATGCTATACTGTAAGAGGAGTGAATGTGTGTGTGTGTGCATGTTTGATTCTGTAAATGTTTACAACTGTGGCAGCAATCCACAGGCAGCAAGCCAAGACAATACCATACCATGGAGTGAGTGTTATTGTGCAAGTGTGTATGCCTGGGTGTTGATGTGTTAATGTGTTTGCATCATCGAGTGGTCCCTGCAGTCCACTGAAGGGAAGAGTTTTATATTTTCTTGCTCAGTGAAGGTCTCTCCTTTGAATTGGAGCTTTGCCCAGCAAACGTTTACAAAGGAACACTTCGGCGCAGCCACAAAAAGCCTGCTACACAATCTAAAACCAATTTTACTATTTGAGAAAGCTAACACACATTCTCTCTTATCTTCATTTTGCAGTCCAAAAAAATCCAAGCCCAACTGAAAGAGCTGAGGTATGGCAAAAAGGATTTAATTTTTAAGGTAAGAACCAAACAAGCCCGTTTGGCTTACTATTGTGTGTTGTCTTGTTACTCTAACCATGTACAAGATATTTCTGATTCAGTTTACTATGTCAGTCAGTCAGGACACATCACCAGATCTTTAGTTTAATTGTGCTAAGAATTTAATGTTGTGAATATTCCCAGCAGGCACACAACGTCATAAGACGTTGACACTTGGTTCAATTTCAGTTGCAACGTCGGGTGACCAAAATTCAATGTCAAAGGTAGTTTGATGTCCAATACTGGCATCAGCTGACGCTGATATTTGTTGTTTTTAGATTGCATGACCAAAATCCTACGTTAAGTCAACGTGAAATTGGTGTGAAATACTGACGTCAACCCGATTTTCATTCTCAACCAAATATGTTTCTAAAAGTGCTGTTGACATGAAATTTTCACCAGATGTCGGTAACAACCAAAGTAATCCATACATACAAATGAAACAAAACAAATAAGTCCAGAAATTAAGTTATGTGTATTTAAAATGAATGACACAGGGAAAAGGTATTGAACTACTGAAATGTATTTAATACTTTGTACAAAAGCCTTTGTTGGTAATGACAGCTTCAAGACACCTCCTGTATGAGGAAGCTAGTCGCATGCATTGCTCAGGTGTGATTTTGGCCTATTCTTCCACAGTGACTTAGAATATTGAATGGTCTGTGGGCCTCTTCTATGAGCTCTGATCTTTAGTTCTTATTTTCTATTGGATTCAAGTCAGGTGATTAGCTGGGCCATTCTAGCAGCTTTACTTTCTTTCTCTGAAAGCAGTTGAGAGTTTCCTTGGCTGTGTTTGGGAACATTGTCTTGCTGAAATGTCCACCCTTGTTTCATCTTCATCATCCTGGTACTGTAGGTGTTGGGACTGAACCAGCTAATATTATTTTCCACTGACTAGGGGCAGGATTGCTTTCTAATTACTGAAAGATTTTAGCTGGTGTCTTAGCTTTCCATGCCTTTTTACACCTCCCTTTCTTCATATGTTCAATTATTTTCCCCTGTGTCATTCCATTTGATTACACACAACTTAATTTCTGAACTTATTTGTTTTGTTTTCTTTGTATGTATGGATTACTTGGGTTGTTTCCGACATCTTGTGAAAATGTCATGTCAACAGCACCTTTAGAAATACATATAAGACGTGTTCAATTCTTATTTTACCCGCTGTATATTTTAAAATACAATTTATTCCTATGAATTCTCAGCAGCCATTTCTCCAGTCTTCAGTGTCACTTGATCCTTCATAAATCCTAATATGTTGATTTGGTGCTCAAGAAACTATTTTTATTATCAACGTTGAAAAATATTTGTTTGTTTTCTGAATCCTTAGATGAATAGAAAGTTTCATATATCAGCATTTATTTCCAATAGACATATGTTGTAACATTACAAATGTCTTGTTACAAAGTCACTCCTTTCTGAATTAAGTATTAAAAAAACCTACTGACGGCCAAACTTTGGAACGGTATGGAATGCGAATTAATTTGCTAGAAGTTAGTTTGATCAACTTTTAGAAATATGCAAGCCTTTACAGCTTCCAAAATGGTCTAAGAGCCACAAACCTCTCTTCTTTAAGTGGTCTTTAACCACTTTTAACCACACTGACTTCTGAGATGTTTTTGAAAGCGGAAACAAAGCAATGTGAATGTCACCCCTCTTTTGCCTCCATAAGCACGAGTATATATGTGGGTGTCCTTTGAATGTAATAGTGCATTGGTAAAAATCTGCTATACAAAGCACATTCTAAAACTATGGCTTGTCCATTAAGTATAGACTCAGCCATGCACCCACAGGTCAGGGAATCTTTTTAAAATACATCAGCCCACTGCATCTTTCTTTTTGTCTGGGAGAGAGAAGCTGAGATGGAGAGGGGCATCTGAAGGTTGACCTGGTTGCCATTGCTCCCACTTCTCAGGTTTTCACCAGCGCTAAGGAATAAATGCAGCGCTGAGCATTATGGGTATTTGAAACCGACACAGTGACATTGGGGGTGAAATGAATAAGTGTAGCAAGAATTAAAGACAAAATAAGATGAATCAGCTGTTATTTGCCTTTCTTTCATACAGTGTGTGTATAAGAATCACCATACGGGTCCTTCTGCGATACATTAAATCAGGTAAGCTGTATTTCTCACTCAATTTATTTTTCTTATTGACACATCAGCTGCTGGTACAAATGGCAGAGCAGTCGTTATCTCCAAGCATGGCCCAATCCTCTGTGTAACGGAGAGGTTCATCTCAAAAGACTTTCTCTCTCTTTGTTCTTCTCACTTCTGAGAGAACACAAGAAATGAAGCTTGACTGATTCTCTCTCTCTTTTAGTCTCTCTCTCGTTCGCCCCTCTCCCTTTTGGTTGTGCAAGGCACAAAATACCTAAGCAATGTTTGTTATGTCTTCCCCCTCCCTTTTCTTTGTCAACAACTTTTTTGTTTGTGATTTGATATTGCCTCATCTCTTTTCATCTTCTAAGTCGGAAGGAGGACTTTGTATAAAATGAACGTTTGGAGAAGCGGGCAATAGAGGACCTACATATGTATATTTGAAAAATTTGTTTTTTGAACATTAAAGCATGTCATATTCTGTTACACCAAATACACAATAATGATCTTTAAAAAAGCATCATATGACCCCTTTAAAAGAAATTTATTTTACCATGCAAACTTTATAACTAAAGCATGCTATTTAAACATGGCATGAAATGGAAGTTGTGGTCGTCTTTTCTTTAGTATTGTGAGGGTGGGCTTGATTAGTGCTGGGCAGTATGACCAACAATTTATATCACGGTATTTTTCAAAATTATACCGCTTTCACGGTGCAAGACGGTATTTTTTTTCATGCATGACCGTGTGTTAACCATATTTTCTACTGATTGAGAGAGGAAATACTGCAGTATATTGACTTAGAATGCCCTATTTTACTGTCATGATGATTGAATATTGTCAAAAAATACCACACTAAATAGTGACTAAACACGACCCCTTTTAATATGTTAACCAGGAGTCACTCATTTATAATTGCGGAATTGTCTGATAAAATCAACATGCATTTACATTAAAGAGCGGCTATGCGGTTGCAGCGCACTGCCTGCGTCTGAGTAACGAACTAAAAAAAACAACAAACAAAAAAGTGCATGTGATATTAACAGACGAACTACGCTCATATTTATAATTCCAAACAATCAGTAAGCGACAGGTGCTTGGAAACGTTTTGTACTCATTTATTGACGAGTCTGCTGCGGTACGGCCCACTGAATGTGCTGCTTCTCTGCCGCTCACTGCACAAAACAGACGCCGAGAGAGGTGACACTTCTCCGTGAACGTCAGACCTCACGCTTGCGGGACAGCACTGGCGAAATCTTCCAATTGAACCATAGCTAAGGTTTATACAAAAAAGTCGCTAGGTTTGTCAGTATGAATATTCTATGGAAAAAAGCCGCTAAAAGGGTCTGAAAGTTGCTCAATCTAGTGCTAAAGTCGCACTCGTGTGTGTGAGACGCGGGAGCTGATGGCAGGGGGCGGTGGATATTTGTGACGGTCAATGTGGATATTGTGGATGAGTTCTTCTGCGTCATCATCAGGTTCTGTTAGTTCTACAGCTTCAGTTTCTGAGCTTTCTCGCTTAGTAACACATACAGCTGTTCCGTCACCACAGTGCAACACCCCTTTCAAACAGTGCCGCGTTCCAAACGTTGTTTAAAACCCTTTCGCACGGAGTTTAAAATAGTCTAGCTGAGCCCACCAGCTAGTTTTTTTAGCGACCGTTTTTTAACATGTCTCGCCTTATTGTTTCCATGGTGACGCGTCATGCTTGTCATGTGACACAATGCAGCCACAATAGATCTGTGTGACACGTGGATCGCTTTTATTTCGTTTTTCCTTTTTTATTCAAAATATTCACTAATGTGTTCACTATATTATGAAATATCTGATATTACGATTCTGAAATATGTGCAATTAAATTTGTTTGGTAGTTTAAACACTTTTATATCGACCGTGTTAGTTTATCTATACCGGGTGATGGGCGCCGCCATGTTAGTTCGCGCTGCATCCGAGCTGTGGGATTTACAACACGCAAATTCATCCTCTCCTCCCGAAACACGTTAAAGTAGGTCTCCGGTAAACTGGGAGAAGAGTAGAGTAAACTTTGTTACTTACACAATCTGTATATGATATCAATAGAAACATGTCGTCAGATTATATTTGTAAGAATGATTATTGCCGTTTCCATAAACATCAGCGTGCATTTTACAATGTAAATGTATGGTTTTGCTAGTACTTGTGTATTTAAATATCTGAAACCTAAAATAAGTATTATATGGTTGAAAACAATGAATATTTGTCATAATATGACACGCGCTCAGCGCGTCCGATCTGGCTCCGCGCGAAAGCAGATTTAAATTCAGCAGTTGATGACGTGACGCACTGAACGTTCTAATCACACCGGTGTGATCGTACGCTTCAGGGACAAGCCTAGAGTGATCACACCGGTGTGATCTTACGCTTCAGGGACCAGCCTAGACTGATCACACCGGTGCGATCGTATGTTTCAGGGACCAGCCAAGACTGATCACACAGGTGTGATCGTACGCTTCAGGGACCAGCCAGGACTGATCACACCGGTGTGATCGTACGCTTCAGGGACCAGCCAAGACTGATCACACCGGTGTGATCGTACGCTTCAGGGACCAGCCAAGACTGATCACACCCGTGTGATCGTACCTTCAGGGACAGCCAATACTGATCACACCGTGCGATCGTACTTCAGGGACCACCAAGACTGATCACACCGGTGTGATCGTACGCTTCAGGGACCAGCCAAGCCTGATCACACCGGTGTGTTCGTACGCTTCTGGGACCAGCCAAGGCTGATCACACCGGTGCGATCGTACGCTTTAGGGATCAGCCAAGACTGATCACACCGGTGCGATGTACGCTTCAGGGACCATCCAAGACTGATCACACCGTCGATCGTACGCTTCAGTGACCATCCAACTGACACACGGTGCGATCGTGACGCTTCAGGGACCAGCAAGACTGAGCACACCGTTGTGATCGTACGCTTCAGGGACCAGCCAAGACTGATCACACCGGTGTGATCGTACGCTTCAGGGACCAGCCAAGACTGATCACACCGGTGTGATCGTACGCTTCAGGGACCAGCCAAGACTGATCACACCGGTGTGATCGACCTTCAGGACCAGCCAAGACTGATCACACCGGTGTGATCTTATGCTCCAGGGACCAGCCAAGACTGATCACACTGGTGTGATCGTACGCTTCAGGGACCAGCCAGACGGATCACACCGGTGCGATCCGTACGCTTCAGGGACCATCAAGACTGATCACACGGTGTGATCGTACGCTTCAGGGACCAGCCAAGACTGATAACACCGGTGCGATCGTACGCTTCAGGGACCAGCCAAGACAAGACTGATCACACCGGTGTGATCGTAAGCTTCAGGGACAAGCCTAGAGTGATCACACCGGTGTGATTGTATGCTTCAGGGACCAGCCTAGAGTGATCACTCCGGTGTGATCGTACGCTTCAGGGACCCGCCAAGACTGATCACACCGGTGTGATCGTACTCTTCAGGGACCAGCCCAGACTGATCACACCGGTGCGATCGTACGCTTCAGGACCAGCCAAGACTGATCACACCGGAGTGATCGTACGCTTCAGGGACCAGCCAAGACTGATCACACCGGTGCGATCGTACGCTTCAGGGACCGGCCAAGACTGATCACACCGGTGTGATCGGACGCTTCAGGGACCAGCCAAGACTGATCACACCGGTGCGATCGTACGCTTCAGGGACCAGCCCAGACTGATCACACCGGTGCGATCGTAAGCTTCAGGGACCAGCCCAGACTGATCACACCGGTGCGATCGTACGCTTCAGGGACCAGCCAAGATGGATCACACCGGTGTGATCGTACGCTTCAGGGACCAGCCAAGGCTGATCACACCGGTGTGTTCGTACGCTTCTGGGACCAGCCAAGGCTGATCACACCGGTGCGATCGTACGCTTTAGGGATCAGCCAAGACTGATCACACCGGTGCGCTCGTACGCTTCAGGGACCACCAAGACTGATCAACCGGTGCGATCGTACTCTTAGGGCCCCCCAGACCTGATCACACCGGTGTCGATCGACGCTTCAGGGACCACAAGACTGATCACACCGGTGTGACGTACGCCTTCAGGTACCAGCCAGACTGATTACACCGGTGGATCGTACGCGTCAAAGGGTAAGTGACATATACCGGTATTGCGGTATTTAAAAAATGTATATTATAACAAAAATAAACACCGGTATTTGTTATGAACCGGTATACCGCCCAGCACTAGGCTTGATGTGTTTCATCTGGAAATTGTTGGTACACGTGATCAGAGAAAATTATTTTGGTTTCATGGTGAATTCAGAGCAACACTAAAAAAAAAAATCTAGATTTAAAATAATGTAGGCAACAGGGCGCTGTATGACTTCATACCTAGTAAGCCATGAAAATCTTTATAAAATAGTGGTATAAATATTGTTAACATTTATGGTTTTGGAAACCTCAGTGTGCTGACCACGTCCTAAGAAAACCAAAAGCCTGTTGAGAGCTTCAAACCTTGCACTGATGAATTATAAGTGTGTGTATGTGCTGTGATTGAATCTAACAGGCCTCAACAGAGAGACCCACAATGCGTGAATATAAGCTTGTGGTCCTGGGCTCTGGAGGCGTGGGGAAGTCTGCACTGGTAACTTCAGCATTATTAAAGTCTACACATTACTGTATTATAAATGGGCAGTATCTGAATGTATCTGTAGTGTTTTTCTCTTTAGTCTGTATTTATTCAGGATTTATTTGGAATGATTGAGATTCTGGTCTTTTACAGACAGTTCAGTTTGTACAGGGAATATTTGTTGAAAAATATGATCCCACAATAGAAGACTCGTATAGAAAGGTAAGTAAACCATTTTGGTATAGCTGAATAATACTCCATATAGGACTATATGCTAATGCAGTACTGACACCCTCTCTCTGTTTTTTTTTTTTTTAAGCAAGTTGAGGTTGATGGGCAGCAATGTATGCTAGAGATCCTGGATACTGCAGGCACAGTGAGTTTAATATAATGCCTGAACTCATCTGGCCAATTAGTTAATTAGTCTTCCATGTGAACTCAATAGATTATTGATTGTTTGCCTACAGGAGCAGTTCACAGCGATGAGGGACCTGTACATGAAGAATGGGCAGGGTTTCGCTCTGGTTTACTCCATTACAGCACAGTCCACCTTCAATGACCTGCAGGACCTACGAGAGCAGATTCTGAGAGTGAAGGACACAGAGGATGTGAGTCACTTAATAATAATTCATTAACAATATTATTATTAGTGACAAATCATTATTGTTAATAACAATAAATTATTATTTTGGAAAAAAAAAAAAGATCATGAACTGATGTCAGCCATAGCAAGTTCTAACCAGCAAAACAAATAAAGCACAAAACTTTTGATTTGATTTTACTGAGACAAGAGCTTTGAGACATGCACGAAATTTGCAGAAGCTGTATTCACATTTTGGCACACCACACTACTTTACCAGAGCCCCCACATTTTGTATTTACAGCTCTTGCTCATCAGGGATTGCAATTTCAGTTCTCTGAGCATTAAGTATGCATATACACTACTGTTGAATGTTTGGGGTGGTTACGATTTTATTTATTTTTTGAAGAAGTCTCTTACGCTCACCAAGACTGCATTTATTTGATTAAAATACAGTAAAAACGGTAATATTGTGAAATGTTATTTCAATTTAAAAGAACTGTTTTCTATTGTAATATATTTTAAAATGTAATATATTCCTGTGATAGCAGAGCTGAATTTTCAGCAGTCATTACTCCACTCTTCAGTATCACGTGATCCTTCAGAAATCAGTCTAATATGTTGGTGATCAAGAAACATTTCTTGTTAATATCAGTGTTGAAACCGTTGTGCTACTTAATTTTTATTATGAAAATTGTGTTGCAGTTTTGTTTCAAGATCATTTGAATTGAAAGTTTCAAAGAACAGCTTTTATTTGAAATGGAAATCTTTTGAAACATTATAAATGTCACTTTTGATCAATTAATGCATCCTTGCTAAATAAAAATATTAATTTCTTTAAAAAAATATTGCATTGACCCCAATGATTTGAACAGTACTGTGTATATGAATCCATGTTACATGAGCACAGGATATGTTTTGTGTCTCTAAATAAGACACTGATCTTTTAAAAATCAATCAAACTAAAATGAAAACATGTTTCTTTAAACGTCGTGTTTGGTCTAGGGTTGGGCGATATAGCTAAAAAATTTATCACGATATAATGTTTCATATCGTTCGGTATCGATAATGACATTTTTTATAACCTTTTTTAAAACAAAAAGCAAAAGATTTTTAGAATTTAACCACTGTATTTATAATTAGCACAATTTATTTAGACAAACAACAAATATTTTTTTGTTTTAACAAACACAATAAAAAAAATGTAATAAATATCTAATTTCTAATGTTTTATATGCATATTAAATAGGTCTTTATTGTATAGGTCTAATTGTCTCCCGAGGCCACAGGAGGGCGCAATGAGCAAAATAATGCAGCGCATTTAAATTGTCAACGCAAGGAAGTAACTCTATAAAAACGTGCATTACGTCTAATTTAACTCATAAAAATCAAATATAATTGTTAATTGCATGAACAATTATGAACAAAACCGCATCGTTTATTTATGCATTGCTTAATCCAAAGAGTTGAAGCGCCATTCACACAGACTGCATTTAAAAACATATGAGGGCAGTGAAAAGGAAGAAACCTCCACAAATTCGTGACGTGTTTTCTAAAAGTTTAAACCGTTTAAAATTTGCATGGCTACATCTCTTGTGTGAGACGCGAGTGCAGCAGTCATATTCGTCACTTATAATGTCACTTACATCACCACATCTCGCGCGCCACTGATGACGCTCCCTGATGCACACCTAACATTCAAATGCAAATGTTTATTTTAAATTCAACTAATATTCTTTATTCACAATCTCCTCATCACAGGCAGCACAGCACTCATGTTTGTGTTTGTGTTTGTGTGTGCTGTCTGCTTCACTCATAGTATGTGCCTATATCGTGCACTATATCAAACATTTTTTTCTATCGATATCGAAGAAGGTGTACCGTCGATAAATAACGGTACCGTTTTATCGCCCAGGCCTAATTGTGGTTTCCCATTTAAGCCAGATGCAAACAAGTACACACACTCATCTTGTGTCTCTCTCTGCTCTATAGGTGCCAATGATCTTGGTTGGAAATAAGTGTGATTTAGAGGATGAGAGAGTGGTTGGGAAGGAGCAGGGTCAGAATCTTGCTCGTCAGTGGAGTAATTGTGCCTTTCTAGAATCTTCTGCCAAATCAAAGATCAACGTCACGAGTGATCACTTAAAAAAAAAATGCTCATGCACTAAAAAAAAAAAAAAAAAAAAAAAAAAAAGGTCCATCTGTACCGCCCGCTAATAAAGTCCTTTGTGTTTTTGTGTGTGTATATCAGATCTTTTATGACCTGGTAAGACAGATAAACAGAAAGACGCCGGTGGAGAAGAAGAGAGCGAAAAAGAAGTCAAACTGCATCCTGCTGTAACACAACTGCATCACTGCAGCAGCTCTGAGCCAGGTAGACAATCAGAAGTTCATTAGGAATCAGTACATGCACTATTAAGAACTCCTTTCATCCATGATCAATGATAAAGATTTCATCCTGTGTTTTTTGCATCAGTGATGTCTACTAAGGATGCACAAAATACCGGTTATTGAATGATAATTCTTGATTGAAAAAAAAAAAAAAAAACAAAATGAAAAAAAAATTGTAATTAGGAGGAGGTTTTAAGGCATGAATATTGCAGGATGTTTTAATGTTACGGAGCAGTGTTAATTCCGTTGACGAAATAATTTTCCTCAACATTTTTTTCACCGACGATGAGACGATAACGAACTAAAACTATTTTTGAATGACAAAAACTATGACTAAGCTATTAGGGATGCAGCACAAAAAAACCTCGAATATGAAAATTTTGCCGATCGATAACCGATTATTCTTTATTTTTGAAAGCCGACAACCGATATGTTGGCCGATGAATCTATATCCAAATTGTTATATACTTTTTGGGAGCCTGATTACAAAAAAGGTCTCATCATTTAAAAGCCACATCCCAAACACTTCAACATAAGCAGCCTAGTTTGAACGGTGTACGTTTTAAAAATATTTTTACTCTCCCTTTACCAAATTTAGTCATAAAAAAGTCTTACAAATAAATAAAATAATGCAAACAAGTCACTGGACATCATTACACGTGTAAAGAATCAAAATGAATGCGCCACAGATCAATAAAACAGAATAGCCTCTGCACGGACAATAATTAAATGATTTTATTTACTAAACCATATTGTTGATGAAAATATTAAGAGAAAAATACAAGTGGTTGTTGTTATTAATAATGTCTCGATGATTTTGAAAAAGTAACAAATTAATACCACTGTTTTAAATAGCAGCTGTTTGAGCTGCGCGTGCTGAAGCTGAAGATCTGAATGAGCATGGTAAACTGAAGCGTTTTGCTGGCAGCTTATTTAACTCAAGGAAATGCATCCTGAGATTAATATTAATACAACATAAACATAATATTACAACTTATATATGTACAAAATGACGCAGTTATTGCGTGCTATAGTCAGAATGTGTGATCCTGTTGTGGATGCGCTCTTCCCATATCAACTCGCTGAAACACAGCAACTAAACCCAAAGAATGCACAACGTTTTATTATTATAATGTTCTCATTAGAATGTTATATACACAACATTCCCAATCATAGTTATTAATGTTGTGCACTGCTGTTTGAGCTGCGTGCGCTGAGCTAAAGACGATCACCGGTAAACTGAAGCGCTCTTTTAACTTAACCAAACGCATTCTATATGAGATAAATCAGATATACATCAAATAAACACAATATTACAACGTACAATTGCACAAAAGGCTGCAAACGAACAGCGCGCATCTGAAGTGTCTCTGAAGGAAATAATGCATTATTTATCGGCTTTAAGATATCGGCCAAATTTTCTTTTCAGGCCGATACCGATAACAGAAAAAAATGAGCATTTATCGGCCGATACCGATATGGTGGCCGATATATCGTGCATCCCTAAAATCTATTGACATTTTCGTCAACGAATAAAAACGAGATGAAAATGTTAGGGAGGGAAGGTTTGGGAAGAGATTCATTCAGAACGAATCTGCTGCATGGTTTGGAGGTAATTAGATGCTATAATTTCTGTTTCTTTTTTATTTATGTTATATGAACCGGCGGGACATAAGCTAACATAAACTTTGCTGCACGTCTCATAAAACGTTCAAAATGTCAATATGTGGGAGTAAGAGAAGAGCAGACATATGGATAAATCTGATGACGCAAGAGAGAACTCAATTCGGTCCGGTTTTCTGAAAGCGCAGACACTGAAGCATACACACACAGAAAGCGCGTCTCACAGCGCGCGAGCACTCTTTCACGTCGCATGAACGGAGAATTACACACAAAATTATGTCGAATTGTCCCTGCATTCGGTTTTAAAGGGATAGCAGCCTAATTTAGTTGCTATTGTCCGAGCCATTGATATTAATCAAGCAACAAAAGAAAGAAAATCACTCACTGCTCTTAACTGAAAAACTTTAGTAGCCTTAAAGATTAATCTAATTTAGTATTCGAATTAATCTAAATTTATTTATAGAAATATATATGTCTGCTTGAAATAATGAAGAATGTGGTAAGTTGTTATAAAAAAATTATATTATATAACCATTGGTATTTCATTAAAAGAAGACCATGTTCTTGTTCTTTAAGAGAAGTGGTTTTATTTAATTTTAACAAAGACATGTTGTGTGTCACCGCAGTTAAATAAGATAAGTCTATCATGATAAAACCATAATATCAAACCTATATAATGAGTTTTGAAATTTTAGAGAAATGCTTAATAAATGCACTGTAAATAAACCCATTAGATTTTAGCTGACTAAATTTACTGTAGATTTAGTTGACTAAAACTAAAAACAATTCAGATGACTAAAATATTACTAAAACTAAATGACATTTTAGTCAAAAGATTGACTAAAACTAAATCAAAATTTGCTGTCAAAATTAACACTTTTACGGAGACCACGTATATTAAAAGATCAGTGAAAATTTGATTTCTCATGTCATGACCCATTTAATATCAGTGGATCTTTAATATCTGTGGAGATACCTGGAGTAAGCTATCAATAAGCATTCCCATTCATCTTATTGGCATTGTTTGTATCTTGCTGCACTATTAAAAAAACAACACCACTTGCTGGAGCTTCAGCATTGTTGCATTTAGTGCAAGACTTGTATGTCCTGTGATTCAAATTCTAAACCAACTTTTTGGTTTAGCAGCTGTGCGAAGGGGTTACTTGAGATGGATGACATTTTTTTCCCCCTCTCATTCTTTTTAGATTGCCGAAATGAAGAACTGTTGCCCAGCTGGCCAACATTCCGGTTCCTCTCTACAGTTATTGGCCAAACAATTAATAAGGCAGAACACCAGACTCCTCAACTAAAACACAGACTTGACAGAAAAAGAGAGATGCAGCCTCTGCCTTTTCTTCCAGAACAGTCTTGAAAATCTTCTTCCCCCCGCTCCTTGATTACTGTTTTTTTTTTTAAGGAGATTCCACACTAAGGATCTGTGTCTGGAGCAGAAGCTCTGTCTGTGACATGGTAAAAGTGGGGTTAGACACTCTGGGAGAGGGTTCAGGACTTTCTTAATGCCTGCAGAGAGAATGGGGGACATTTCAAAAACATGTTCATGTTTGTAAAATGATCAGAAATGTTTTTTTCCCCATAATGTTTGGACTATCACTAATCATTTGTACAGAGAAGAAGCTGTCCTTCATTCATCAAAACATTATCCTGAGTGACTTTGAACACTCACTGCTTTCATATTCCCCATAATATGCTTAGATTCTTATTTCCTTTTATCTAAACAAACTGTGAAAAATTACAAATGTCCTTTTTTCTTTTGGTGGTAAGGGTAAAATAAGAAATTTGGATCTGTGTATCTTCAAGATAAAGATATATTGTGCTGAAGCTAATGCATTTGTTTTTTTCACAATCAAAATTACAATAATATTTCCAGCTTTTGAAGATAATTAACTTTTAGTAAATTTTCTTCCTTTTTTACCCTTGGTTGTATTTTGCGGTAGGCTGTAGCTCAGCCTGGGATAAATATCAGCCGTTTTGTGCCTGAGCAGGAGAAGGGTGAAATCAGATATCTATCGCAGAGATGACTTCTCCTCCGATAACCGCTAAACCAATAATCAATAGTCAGTCCTTGACACTTCATTTGCCAAGTTAAATCAGTGTCAAATATTTTATTTTAGCTTTCATTGTTGTGCTCCGTGGTTTTGTTGAGCATTTCAAACAAAGTGTCTGGCTGGCTTTTGATTTGTTTTTAAAGTAATAGTGTTTAGATTTTTTTTTTTTTTGACATTTAAATAAATGTATTTCATATTGATGTGGTGTTTTATGTGTATTTCTATATTACCATTCCTCACCAACATAGACCATTATAGAGAAACAGTTTTTCAGTGTGTCTCACTTTGTGTACTGTAGATACAGATATAACACAAAGCCATATAAATAATTCCCCTTATCTTACATTTTTCTACAAAAGTCCTTGCAGATATGGAATGCAACAAACATAGGTGATTCATACTTGCTGCACACCAGATTACATGCTGCATAAAAAAAAAAAATCATAAAGATTCACGATCAGACGTGACGAAAGCAAATATTCCTCAAGACTTGAATGGAATATCCTGTGCCTTTTTAAAATGTACTCTTATAGGCCAACAGGAACTGTATATTTTTTTATTTTATTTTTAAAAAACAGTATCCCACATCACGTCATGTATTAAATAGCTCTGAAAACAGGTATAGAGACTATTTCAGGACCAACAGCCATATATTTATATCTATTACAGAAAACAGGTATTTGAATTTGCTCAGTTTTCATTTTTTTGCATAGCAGTTTAGCATCATTGGATAGTTTTTCAGTCCAGTACAAAGCAGGTTTATGCTTGCAAAGCTAAGACATGAGTAAGACATTTGTCAAAAAGCACCAATCAGGACTTTTTCATAAAATGACTGACAGTTAGGCCTAAACCTAAACAGATGGATACAAACATCAGCAGAAACAGCATTAGGCTCTCAAGGGATCTCACAGAAACACAGTAGGGCAACACAATGTGACCGAATTAATATTTTTTCTGTTTTCTTTGCTCTGCCATGCTTACATCACCAAAAAACATAAATGCATTCCAGAAATGTTTACCTAACATATCTTTGGAATCAATAGTTTCTGGAGTGCTCCTCTCATTTGAGGGAGAAGGACAATATTACCTATACATCGGCAAGTGGCAAGCAAGTCTGTTGCAAATGATGTTTATTGCTCAACTTTTACAGTTTGCTTCACATTTAGTTTGCACATTTACCATGAAGATAGAAATATTATTTTATCATTTTCAATTCAGATGTAGTTATTTGGGTTTGTTGTTCACAATACAATTCTTTTGTTTAGACTACTTTCGACCTGAATATGTGACACAATAACAAATGGCTGACTTTCCTACGTGCATTTAAAGGCAGGATTGTGATTTGACAATCGCTTTTATGACCATTTTGATAAAATATATTAGACTAATTATGTCTAACAATTGCTAATATGTGTAACAGTCTCTTCCATGTAGAATTATATCAGACCCACACAGCTGAGCTGTAATCAAACACAGATGGATGCTTCCCTACAATCTCCACCCATCCTCTGTCTATCAAACCCTCTGAGCCCTGATAGGGCATGCCCTCTTGTACGGTGGTTGTGGTTTCCTTCTTCATTCCTCTTGTTCTCACCCAGAATGGCTTGCTGACATCTGATTTTGACTTTCTGCATGTGATCTTTGGTTGTTTACAGACATCCATTGCTTTGCTTTCTTGGTGGTGCTGTGGCCGAACGTGGCGTAGGACCCGTTTGAAGATGCTTGCTGTTAGTGAGAGTTTCTTGGAGAGATCTTGAGAGTGACTGCTAGATGATGACTCCGAAAGTGTGTCTTTAAGAATCAAGTCATTCCGCTCCTTACCTGCTGTCTGGCCTCCAACATCAGGCAGGTCCAGCCAGTTCCCAACCAAATCAGCAAAAACATTGTCACCCAATACCAATGGCTGTCTGTTTCTACTGTGGTTCATCAATGAGGCTGTCCAATCCGTGGAGTCATCGATATCATATGAAGAGAAATTGTTGTCGGTTGTATCTTCCTGAGAGGAAAAGGAGGAAGAAGTGCTCAGACTTCCTCTGTAAATCATCCGGGGTTCATGTGCCTTGGGAGTTTGGCGGTTCTCTGCTGGAGAACTAGTGAGGAACAAAGACTGTTCCATGATAAGCTCAGTCTTGAAACATTCTTGTGAAAGAATTTCTTCTGGATTCTGTGTTCGGTTCAGGTGGGTTATTCTTGAACTGTAGTTTATCTGATCGAGCATTGTGTGGGTGTATGAAGAGGCCTGGCTCGTTTTACTGGAGAACTCCAGCTCCTCCAGTGCAGTCTGGACCTGCAAGAGTTTGAGATCCTTGAGAGCGCCGATCACAGAATTCATCTGAGCTTGGAGACCCTCATCTGACTGCCACAAAGAATCCTATGATGGGAAAGGCAAGAAAGCAAGAGAGCAATTACTATAGACATAATGAAGCAATTTTCAATGAAATCTGTTGTGACTGATGAATAACGCTTATCTCACACTCACTTCACAGTAATTATCAAAAATCAATATTACACCAAACAGTCTGCAATTTCTGCCCAGTGTGCCATCACAGATACCTGGCTCAGCATCTGCTGAAGAGAATGCAGATGTTTTTTTCCTTGTCACAGCTTCCAAATGAATTGCTTACTAGGAGGATTAAGGCATGATTTCCTTTAAAGCTGATTTGAAACTACACTGATTAATCAAAAATGACAATCGAGACTTTTATATTAGTATACAAATTTCAAATAAATGCTGTTCTTTAGATCTTTCTATTTACCAAAGAATCCTTACAATGTATCACAGTTTCCACACAAATATTAAGCAGAACAACTGTTTTCAACATTAAACATAATAAGAAATGTTTTTTGAGCAACAAATTAGCATATTAGAATAATTTATGAAGGATCATGTTTTATTACATGTTTATGTTTATTAGTAAATACATTTTTTTGGACAATTATGAACATATAAAGTTGTATACATTGTAGAAGAGGTTGTAAAAACATAGTTTTGTTAAATGTTAACGTGATTTATACGGAAAAGCAAAATGTATGTCTTTCAGCAAAGTTATGAGCCAAAATGTTTATATACATTTTTGATATCCCATACTGAGTCTTTGTTTAGTTGTATTTATTTGTTTATTCCATCTCTATACACTACAAAAATGCCCTTTTTCTTCTGTTACAGAATGTCATCCTACCTTCTTTCACCCTGCAGTCTTCGCATTTCCGTCTTTCCTTCTCTCGTCTCACTCCCTGTTTTCTGTTCCTTCTCTCCCTTACAAGTGTGATCGATCACCAGCCAGTCTGAGCACAGCAGCACATCACTGATGCTTTTCTCCAATAGTATTGTGTCTCAAGGCATGATGGGAGATGTAGGAGCTTATGTGAGTGAAATGACTAGACTGTAAGTCATGGGCGAACAGCTGAGGCATGCATTTTACTGGGTTGGTCATAAACGCAGGTGTAGGGAAGGACCTGAAACATTTCATTCAATATGAATTGGATATTCAAACAGGATGTTATATAGCCTGCTTATGTAAGCAGTAGAGCCATAATGTCATCATAAAAGTCACTTTTACAATGAGAATTCTGTTTTTAAAGTTTAAAGAGGCAAATTATTGCAACTAATCACTTTTACGTATATAACCCTGTTTGCTAGTTATGGCAAGTTCCTTGTTCACTATTTCATCAGATTCTGGCGTAGGTCCTATTTCTCATTGTGTGATGCCACTGACTTCTCCAGTGTCAGTTTCCTTTGGGATGTGCCCAGACAGACAGCAGTATTAATCAGACATCACTGACCCCACCAAAAAATTATTGATGTTGTGAGTAACATCCTTGTAGCCCTGTTTCCTCATTTGGCAAGCACTCATTCTCTCACTCATACAAATAAAGGTTATTTAAATTAATATAACGTAAGTAAATAAATAATTTAATTGTTATCTAGGATAAATAAATGAGATACGTTTTTTTATGCCATAAGGGTTTATTGCAGCACTTTTCTACCGCAATGTTGGATGTTTTCATCTGATCACAGAGCCAAAAGCGTGTTTTTGTTTGACAAAAATCTCACAACCTGCACTTAAATTTTAAAACATTACAGAAGTGCCAGTGCCGGCCAATTAGCGGTCTCCTTTTCAAAAAACCGCTGCCAAACAGTTTGCACCTTTTCTCCTGCACCGGACAACAGCTGGATAAATATAAACACACAGAGGTGCAAAACTGCGCAGGAGAAAGGTGTATAAAATTGTGTTTATGAAAACATTATAATGCAAAGTCATACTAATTATGACCTACATATCTGAGAAGATTCAATAAAATCACACCTGTCCTGTAAAAGCAGAAGACAAAAGAGAAAACGATCAGGAAAATCTCACCAGTTCATGTTTTAGACGCCGAAGGTTGCTGTCCATGTCACCGGGACACGTTTTCTCTTCCCCCAAAACTGCTGAATTACAGTTAAATTTTTTTATTTTATTAATAATATTTCTAAATTATTATTTTATTATTAACTAAACGCGGGTTGATTCGTTAAAACTTACTTCCCTTTCATGGGAACTTCGAACTGAGTCCTCTAGGAGTCGCTATGGGGAACACCTTGTCGTGAACCTGTCTGAACAACAGTTGCAAAACACAACTCGATGGGCCGGCGTCAGCCATGACGTCACTCGTTGTCATAGTATAATAGCGCCAGGAGCCCATCATTCTCTTCCTTCGTCGTCCATTGACTGTTTTGTTATGAACGTGCATTCTGTGGTCAGAGTGATCTCTATTCATCTATTTGGCGGCACTAGCAAAGCTTTTAAGGATGGTGCATCCTGTTAGTGTTTAACATCTGATGACACACACATGTAGGTGTTATTTGTTTGGCGAGAGCAACGCACGCACTCCGAGGCAATCGTCGTGCATTGTGAGAGTTTTTCAATGAAAAAGCTCTGATCTCGTTTGTCTCTTTTTTCGAGGAAAAAGGGGCAGCTGTCTGCTTCCCGCGATTCAGGACCCGCCGATGCTGAGGCACGGAAGGGAATGAGCTTGTGGGGATCGCAGGTGGATCTGGCCGATGAGTTTGAGGGGGGGTTTTCCCTTTCGCGATCGTCGGCTGTGCACGAGAGTGAGCCGCTGGATGATGATGTTATTTCATTAACATTGTCTGATCCAGGGGCCAGTTCTCTGCTGGGTTTGGCCCAGGAAGAGCAGGAGATGTATGAGGAGGGCGAAGAAGCTGAGACTGAGCCTTCCCAATTCTCTTGCCCTGCGTATGATGAGCTTTTGAATGTTATGGATCGCGCCACGGCGAGGCTTTATTTGCTGTGAAGCGGGTGAAGAAAGTGACATCGCGAAGTATCTCGATTAACATTATTTTTCTGGCCATAACCCTCTATCTCAGGTGAGCTTTCCTTTCTTCCTGTTTTCCATTTAAACATTGAGAAGGAATGGAAGAGGCTGTTTTTTCCTCTAAGACTCCCCTCCTTGACATTTCGCTCGGATGCCAAGGCATTCGCAGCAGCAGCAGGTCGGGCTGTCGCTTCATTGCACACGATGCTTTTATGCTCTAGGCATATCAGGCTGACCTGCTGAAAGACCGGGGTAGCGGCCTTCATGAAGTCCGGGTCTGAGCCTGAACAAACCCATGGGTCCTAGCCCGTCTCGGTTTGAGGATCAGAGACTGGCTCAGAAGGCTAGTGTCACGGCTTGCGCTCCTCTCCCGCCCGCGGGTAGGGGTAGGAAGAGTCGCTGGTCAAAGGAAGGTAAGTAAAAGACCTAAGGCCTGTGATCCAGACAGGGCGTCAGCACTTTTGTCCAGATCAGAGTGATACCTCAGTATCTACTCATTTCCTTCGGGGGTCTTACATCTGCCCTTATCTTCATCGTCCTAATTCCCTTGTAACCACCATCTCTCCACCTGACCAAAGTTAGGTGGGAACTTCCTGCATTAAAGTCTCCTATGCTGGACCTATCATGTTTGTTTGGTTCTATGGCTTCATAGTGACCAACATTCTGATGGTCCAGTCTAGAGGCTTCTTCAGACAGAGCTCCAACGCGGGAACCATGGTGGGTGAGTACGATCCATTTCTAAATATATGTATAT
>JADLZN010012043.1:0-23347 GCA_018155175.1 Sinocyclocheilus anophthalmus
TCATTGCCTCCAAGGATCCTGAATCCAAAGCCGGTATCTTTTCTCCACAGGAAAATATCCTGCTCCTGGTAATCAGGTACTGAAAAGGAGGAAAAATAGCTTGAGACCATGATCAATTGACCTGCAGAATGACGCACAAGCTTTGATTTAGAGCCGAAACCTCCCACTTTCAAGAATGGCTGCTGGTTCAAGGTGGTAGAAAAGCGAACAATGTCACTTTAATGATTGCATCTCACATCTGGATTTTTTTCCTAATTGGTTCACACCAATGAAGGTGTAATATAATGACTACACTGCTCGAATGAATTCGCATAGCACAATCTGATTAACAGGTATTCCCATCAGGGAAAATGATAAGCACTGACACACGTGCTTGAATCTAGATTACAGATCAAGTGAAGCGGAAGACAGAATTCAGAGGTCTTTTGAAGCAGCTGTGCCCTTGAGCTTTACACCCAGTGTTGGGGGTAACGCATTGCAAGTAACGCGAGTTACGTAATCAGATTACTTTTTTCAAGTAACTTGTAAATTAATGCATTACTTTTTAATTTACAATGAAATATCTCAGTTACTTTTTCAAATAAGTAAAGCAAGCTACTTTGTTTTCTCATTTATTCACTGACACCTCTCCTGTCCCCATGTTAAGAGAAATCGGGAGTAAGATGTTACTTTAGTTCTAGAATAAATGTGAACATGCATTAATTCATCTCACTTACAAAAATCAGATTTAGTTTTCCTCAAAACAGTTAAACGCAACTCAGAATACGACTCAAAGCTGCAATAATGAAATATGTTAAATAATACAAATATCCTTTAGTTGATCCCATTTTATTAACCAGTGTGTTGCTGACCTTCGATGATCCAATGCTAACAAGCAAAAATTACACAAGATAAAATAACATTCTTCTTCTTTTTTATCGCTGAAGAGTGTTGAACCTTTCTTCTTCTTCGTTCTATGTAAAGACATGAATTTCCATTTCCTTCAGCCTGAGGCTTATTCATTTAAAAGGCTTTTATATTTGCCAAAAATATAACTTTTATATTAAATGCAAACAAGCAAGTCCTGCCCAGATTTAAAAAGTAACTCAGAAGTAACGTAACGCATTACTTTCAATAAAAAGTAACTAAGTAACTTACTTAGTTACTTTTTTTAGGAAGTAACACAATATTTTAATGCATTACTTTTGGTACTTGTTATCCTCTGACCCTGAGTTGAGTTTTATCTTTCAGCATTCTCAGTTAATTGTGTACAGACGCTCCAGAAATGTAAAAGATTATTTGGTACATGCTCGTTTGCAAAGTGATGCTCCTGGTGGTAAAATGGTAAAATGGTAATTATCGGTATGGTAATTGTGCTCAGTGCAATAATACATCCAAAACTTCCTTTTTCTGTCATCCGAGAACCGGTAAAAAATATAGAATCAACTCTGTGATAACGTGTGTCTCCACTCATGTTGTTTATTTGATTCGTTGTCCTTGTGGTTTAGGCTATGTTGGTAAAACATCACGTCAACTTAAGCAAAGAGTTAGTGAACACAAGAGCTCTATCAGGAGAAAATATATTAATTATCTAGTTGCAGCCCATTTTCTTGCCCACAACCATGATGTTTCTACCTTACGCTTTTGTGGGATTGAAAGGGTTAATTTGCCACCTAGAGGGGGAGATATTGAATTACTAGAGCTGATTGAACACAACTCTTTCAAGAGGTTTAGACAGAAAACTGGAAGTGAGTATTGGCTTTTTGAGAAATGGGGGTTACCCTAGCCTACTTAAATGTGGTAGGGTAGGAAATCTGCCAGTAGTAATGGGTGTTTATGTTGTGAGTCAAAATGGGTAGCAATGCTGGTGAGATCTCCTGAAAATGGTGGGAGGGGATTGGTTCTAAGGGACAAGTTGCAGGACGACTAGCAAATTGAAATGTACAGACCTCATTCTTTGTGGGAAGAGAGGAATATGTGTGAATGGATGTTGGCTAGAGGTAAGGAGTGCAGAGAACTGGTTGCTGATGGTTGTCACCTTATTGGTGAAATAGCTGGCAAAGTCATCAGCAGTCAGAGAAGAGGTGGGAGGAGCTGGTTGGGTACAGAGTAGAAAGGAGAATGTTGTGAATAATTTGAGGTGTTGTTGATTTTGCTTTGGTAATAGACCATAGCAACAGAAACACTATAAAAGAGAATGATACTTCACCAGAAGGCCAGCTGAGTCCATTTTCTCAGCAGCTCTGAGCCTGGTTCTGTGGTTACAAAAACATCTTTTAGCCTGGGACTGGAGGTGTTGCATATGCTAGCCTGGATGTGAGAGGACAGATGTTCTCGAGGTAGGATGTTAAGGTGGAGCATGGAGTGTCTGTGGTTTTATTGACATTGAGAGAAGAAAACTGGTCGGTGAGGGAGAGGAATGCAGAGACCAGAGAGGAAAAGCATAGGAAGAGAGAGAAGGTTATGGCAGTTACGGTAAAAGCAGACAGAAGAGGAGGCCGTGGTGAGCCTCAAGGCAGAGTGACAAGAGAACTGGAGAAGTAGGAGAGATGTGGTCAAGTAATATGATGGTTGTCACGTTATGTGTTAGGATGAGGTCTGGCTCCACCTGCTTTTTGTGCTACAGGGGTGCACTGTCTTGTGAGGTTGAACAAGGCCAGCTAGGACAGGGGTGTCCAATCTTGGTCCTGGAGGGCCAACATCCTGCAGAGTTTAGGGGTTTGTTTAATTGGGATTGGAGCTAAACTCAGGACACTGGCCCTCCAGGACCGAATTTGGACACCCCTGATTTAGAATTCATTCACTTGAGGTTAGTTTAGGTGGATGTTGAAGTCACCAAGGACTACCAGTGATGTGCCATCTTCTAGAAAAGAGGACGTTGTCTAGTTGACCTGCCAGACAGAAGATGATGACAAGATAAAGTCTGACAGGATTAGTTTCAATAATGGCATGCTATTGCAGGGAGGAGAAAGAGGAGTGAATTTTCAGATGTTGGTAATGAGTAGACCTGAGGGTATTACACGGAAAATCAGAAAGTAGTAAAAATAAAAAGTAATACTGAAATAGTGCAGCGTGCTGCTGTGCCTTGTCAACGCCCTTGCTTGTCTTTACCTGACCTGGTCTTCACACAAATAAGTCTTTTAACAAGGGCCATTGCTTCTGCTTCAATAATGTTTGCTAATTCTAATTTTAACTGTGATGTGTTATTCGATATTCAATTTAAAGGTAATATATTTTGAATGCACTAACTTGCAATTTGATCATTACAAATGTGTAATTACAAATAAATATAAAATGACATTAAAGCAAGTTAATTAAGTCAGTCAACAGAAAGTACATTAAACGAGATTTTATTTTACCTTTTCTACTAAATGCATTTATATAAATTTAAACTACAATACATTCTCATTTAATTGCAAATAACATGCATAAGAGTATGAAAAACATCACATTCATTATTATATCTTTTACATTCGTTTATTTTAGAAAGGTGAAAAAAAGGAAATGAAACTACAATCTTCGATAAATTAATCAAATATGACTGTTATGAGTCAGTATGAGTGTGCACAGAACGCAACACAATAATATGCAAAGAGTAACCCGGATGCGACATGAAATCGACAGTTCAGGAGGCAAAACAGTTGGTCATGACACGTGGAAGACAAAGGGTATTTTATATGTACAAAATGCAGAATTAAAAGTTATTTTCTATGGAAAGTTAAAACCGAAACCTAAAATATTACAATGGTGAACTTCCTTTATTGCCGAATGGTGTGTTGGTGGATTTTGATAGTGTTTGAAAGCGTGTTTAGCATTAGCCTGTGTGGCTAGGTCTTGTGGGTAAGGCGAATGTTTGAGTTTTGGTTTTAAAAACCTGATGTTATCATCATATTGTGGAGGACAGTGATGAAAAATTATCAATGTTACTATTTGGTTAATTTCATTGTAGGTTTCTGGTCAAGTCATTTGCCTAAT
This sequence comes from Sinocyclocheilus anophthalmus, assembly GCA_018155175.1. Lineage (NCBI taxonomy): Eukaryota > Metazoa > Chordata > Actinopteri > Cypriniformes > Cyprinidae > Sinocyclocheilus > Sinocyclocheilus anophthalmus. The sequence continues at coordinate 3,955 of JADLZN010012043.1, forward strand.
CAAATATGTTTTAGATGGGACGGAGGACAGAAGGCACATCCAACAGATCAGAGCACAGTGCAATCAGATAAATATTGAATCAGTAGGGGCTTCTGGATTGTTTAGCATGAATTTTGGATTGCTAAGGTCATGCTTAGGAAATGTTTAGTAATTGGAATAATTATTGAGTCTAAAAATATTTTGCTATATCCACTGATTTGCCTTTTTTTAAACTTTTTTTTTTCTTTTCAGGTCCCAGTCCAATGTGAAGACATTGTATGTTTGTTTTGGTTTATTAAAATATAGAATAAAATATCTGCTTAAACACTTGCAAATTTTAGATAATGTGTTGAAACTCTTTGTAGATTTCAGTTCAGTGTCAGGATGACCAATTCGGGTTGGATGCTGAAGTGGTTTATGATGATACATCCTTTCCCTTACGGAGGTGCACTCCATTTGTGACTGGGTCATATCACGGGTAAACCTTCTGAAATGTATCTGACACATGTTGTATTAATAAGACAATTTAGTTTGGCACCTTTTTGAATTTTTTTATTTTTTTTTTTGGATATATATTCCAGCAAAAGTTGTTATTTCCCCACAAAAATCCTGGTAGGGGAGAGTTCCTGGGCAGAACTCAGGATACTGGTATGTACATTTAATATTCTGTCTTAAAAAGGTTCGTTCACCCAAAAAATGAAAATTCAGTCATTATTTACTCAACAGTGTTGTTCTAATGTTGTGTCTTTTAGAGGCATACTGTAGGGAAAACCAGAAAAGTAATTTATTATTTACTAGTTTTAGGCACACTATTAGGTTACTCTGAGCTCCTTCCTGAGATTGTGTGTTGCAACACAAACAGCCATTCACATATACGTTTGAGTTTGAGGCTGGTCACTACACACTGACATTATATCTTCCATATAATGGATGTGAGCAGGACATTTTTCAGAATTTGTCCTTTTTGGGTCCAAAATAGAAGTTTAAAGTTTATACCATTCAAAATGTTGCAAATGCAATGTATTGGTATTTCTAGAAATTAATATATATAATAAATGCTATAAAACTATTAGTTAAGTTCAAACTAACGCATTAACTATTTTTAACAAACTGTCAAATGTTAATATCATAATGACACTTCAATGCTTCCACAACGTTTACTGTATATTGTCTGCATGTGTTTTTGTGGTAAACATTGTTTCCACCGTTTCATGTTTCCTCAGCTGGTGGTCAAGTGCAGGAGTCATTTGCTGTGAATGGACAAATGAGTGCAACTGCAGGCTTCTCCGCAAGTGCAGATGCTTTGGGTGCTTATAGCCTAACGTTCACAGATGGTTAGAAATTTCTATAGTTTGGAAAAGTCCAGATTATCAAAATGCAACATGGACTATTGTGTATATCAAGACTTGATAACAAAAAGGCTACCTTCTTCATGTAGGTGTGTCTCCAGGATTCATAGCACCTGATGGCATGGGCGGCAACGGCCATGAGCTGATGAACAGAGATGAACGCTATGAAAAAGAGAAGTGTGTGCATCCAAAGGGAAAGAAGAAAAAGGTTAAGAGAGGGGAGAACACAGCTTCACCATTAAGGAAGAAAACCATTCAGTCAGCATCTGACAGTAATGAAATGTGATTTGATTAATAAGATAAATAACACTTATATTTTCTTGTTTAAAGTGATAGTTCACCCAAAAATAAAAAATTCTGTCATTAATTACTCACCCCATGTCGTTCCAAACCCGTAAGACCTTGTTCATCTTCAGAACACAAATTAAAACATTTTTGATGACATCTGAGAGCTTTCTGACCCTGCATAGACAGCAACAGAACTACACGTTCAAGCCCATAACGGTCTTAAAGGACTCATTAAAATAGTCCATGGGCCATCAGTTTGTGGACAGAGCGTTTGCTGTCTATGCATAGTCAGAAAGCTCTCGCTCGGATTGTATCGATACTTAGGTTTGTGTTCTGAAGATGAAGAAAGGTCTTACGGTTTGGAGCGACATGAGGGTGAGTAATTAATTACCGAATTTTCATTTTTGGTGAACTGTCCCTTTAATGTAGCATTGTGTATGCTTTTCTATAAGCTTAAGTAGCGCTTAAAAACTTTATAAACTTTAAATCTATAACTCTAACTTTCTGTACTCTTTAAATAAATACTTTCAAAAGGACAATACAAGCTATCATTCATTATTGTAAATGGAAAAGACTATCATCATAATTAAAGAGATGAAATGAAAACTCTGTCATCATTTACTCACTCCCATAAGGTTGATAATCTTTTAACAGAAATTTTAATTACCTGAATGTTCGTCCCTCCAATACACCCAAAGTACCAAACCTTAAAATATCCAAAAAGGTTAAAAGTGCCATAAAACAAAGCCAGTATGTGACTCATGGTATATTCTAAACTAGTTGCATATATATAATTGCTTTATATGATTGGACATTTTCATTTAGGCTTTTATTCACGTAGTATACCATACATCAGTGCATTGCATATGGGCAACATGAAAGCTCCTCGCAATCACATGCGAAACAACCTCATTGTTTGCGTGCATCAACACAGACAAAAACTCTCTTCAACAATAATGAAAGGTAGTAAATGATGACAGAATACTGTTTTTGGTGAACTATCCCTTAAAGACTGATGCTATACAATACCAAGGTCCACGAAAAACACGATTCTGCAAATGATAAATATACCCATGAAATCGAGTGGAGGTGATGAATAACAATAATTCATGAATAGCGAATGAAGAACACTCAGTTGGGGAAGAAAGCTTTCTGTTTTCATTCTGTCTCATCATGTCTGTATTACTTCCTCTCTCCTCTCAGCTCGGGAGTCAGCTTTTTTTAACCTCTCAACCAACTCTCACAATGATCTCTAGTGGTCAGGAGTGAAAACAAATAAGTATACTACATAGATAAAGCAATACAAGTTTCTGCAAACAAATTTGCAGTCCTACAATATGTTTTGCTTAAAATCACATGCATTGGCTTCTAAATGGTTTTTCCAAACATCAGCAGTCATACTATTTTTGGTGTGAGGTGGATTTGAGGAGTTCAGCTGTGGTTCATAATGATGTAGACCTCTGCAGTGAGTACTAAGCTAAAGATATGTAGTATTTTTGGTGTGCCACAAAAATTTGAATTCAAATGTATTTATTCAAAGTAAATTCAAAATGCATTAATATTAATCAAATTCAGTGTATTCAAAATGAGCATGGATTTCAAATAGTTTTCAGAATTTATTTTTTTTTGCTTGGGTGCCATTTGAAATCAAAGTCAAACTAACTAAAAGAACTATAAGAGAGCAAAACTCACTCTAAGCTACACTAATTAAAACATTATTTGATGATTATAGATCTGTATTTTCAGAAATTATATAAGAGTATCTTTAATAGAGAAGAAATATCTGTAGTAAACATGCAAAGATCTGCACGGATTGTTACAGAACAAGTCAGCTGAAAAGCCTTACTTGCATTAGTCATAATCAAAACCATAAATACAAATGCTAAAACAAGCAAGAGAAACTGTTTTTGAGGAACAAAAACAGAAACTGTAAGAGTCCCAGCCCTTTTATTTGCATCAGCCTCAGCGGAAACCATCTGCTGTTTGCAGAAATGATTGTCATCAGTGACAGTGCTGGGAACATTTCAAGCAGCACTGTTCATTTTACGCTGGTTGGATATAAAGAGTTAAAGATTACAGCTGGCTGATAGAGAAAATATTTTTTCCTGTATGTTGGAGAGGAACAACAAATTCCACACCATAAAGGGAGGATCAGGGGAGACCAGCATGAAGCAAACATCTATCGTGAATGGACATAAATTAAGTGAACTTTCTCAAATCGAGTGAACCTTTTACAAGTTTACAGGAGAAAAACAAATTATGTTATGTGTAAACTAACATGTTAGGTATAAACTAAACTCTTAAACAGGAATGGAAGACTGTCCAGATCCAGAACTTCCAGATATAGGGCGTGACACAGAAGGTAGGACAAAACTCAATGGCAAATACTTATTAATTTAGTTGCATTCGAATATGAGAAGACAACATAGATTTCCTTTGTGTTCTAAAACAATGTATATAATGTCTATCTGTAATGAACAGCCATATCTTCCCTCGAAAGAATTATAGTAATCTTGTAGCTCATTACTTTGTTTCTGTAGTGTGTTTATTTAGGATCAGGGCTAAACTCTGCAGTTTACTTGCCCTCCAGGAGTAGGAGTGGACACCCCTGAGCTAGGAAGTCAGTCACTTGAGGTTAGTTTAGGTGGATGTTGAAGTCACCAAGGACTACCAGTGATGTGCCATCTTCTAGAAAAGAGGACGTTGTCTAGTTGACCTGCCAGACAGAAGATGATGACAAGATAAAGTCTGACAGGATTAGTTTCAATAATGGCATGCTATTGCAGGGAGGAGAAAGAGGAGTGAATTTCCAGGTGTTGGTAATGAGTAGACCTGAGGGTATTACACGGAAAATCAGAAAGTAGTAAAGAATAAAAAGTAATACTGAAAGAGTGCAGCATGCTGTGCCTTGTCAACGCCCTTGCTTGTCTTTACCTGACCTGGTCTTCACACAAATAAGTCTTTTAACAAGGGCCATTGCTTCTGCTTCAATAATGTTTGCTAATTCTAATTTTAACTGTAATGTGTTATTCGATATTCAATTTAAAGGTAATATATTTTGAATGCACTAACTTGCAATTTGATCATTACAAATGTGTAATTACAAATAATTTAAATACATGACATACAAGTTATGAAGTCAAGGTCAACAGAATTACATTAAAGTAATTTTAGTTTACTATTTTCTACTAAATCATTTATATAAATTTAAATACCATAACAGGGGGTTCTTGTATTTTAATTGCAAATAACATGCAATTAAGAGTATGAAAAACATCACATTCAGTTAATTATATTCTTTTATATTCTTTTATATTTTAGAAAGGTGAAAAAAAGGAAATGAAACTACAATCTTCGATAAATGAATCAAATATGACTGTTATGAGTCAGTATGAGTGTGCACAGAACGCAACACAATAATATGCAAAGAGTAACCCGGATGCGACATGAAATCGGCAGTTCAGGAGGCAAAACAGTTGGTCATGACACGTGGAAGACAAAGGGTATTTTATATGTACAAAATGCAGAATGAAAAGTTATTTTCTATGGAAAGTTAAAACCGAAACCTAAAATATTACAATGGTGAACTTCCTTTATTGCCGAATGGTGTGTTGGTGGATTATGATAGTGTTTGAAAGCGTGTTTAGCATTAGCCTGTGTGGCTAGGTCTTGTGGGTAAGGCGAATGTTTGAGTTTTGGTTTTAAAAACCTGATGTTATCATCATATTGTGGAGGACAGTGATAAAAAATGATCAATGTTACTATTTGGTTAATTTTTAATTTTTGTAGGTTTCTGGTCAAGTCATTTGCCTAATCAAATATGTTTTAGATGGGACGGAGGACAGAAGGCACATCCAACAGATCAGAGCACAGTGCAATCAGATAAATATTGAATCAGTAGGGGCTTCTGGATTGTTTAGCATGAATTTTGGATTGCTAAGGTCATGCTTAGGAAATGTTTAGTAATTGGAATAATTATTGAGTCTAAAAATATTTTGCTATATCCACTGATTTGCCTTTTTTAAACTTTTTTTTTTCTTTTCAGGTCCCAGTCCAATGTGAAGACATTGTATGTTTGTTTTGGTTTATTAAAATATAGAATAAAATATCTGCTTAAACACTTGCAAATTTTAGATAATGTGTTGAAACTCTTTGTAGATTTCAGTTCAGTGTCAGGATGACCAATTCGGGTTGGATGCTGAAGTGGTTTATGATGATACATCCTTTCCCTTACGGAGGTGCACTCCATTTGTGACTGGGTCATATCACGGGTAAACCTTCTGAAATGTATCTGACACATGTTGTATTATAAAGACATTTAGTTTTCAGCCTTTTGAATTTTTTATTTTTTTTGTATTATATAATCAAGCAAAATTTGTTATTTCCCACAAAATCATTGGTAGGGGAAGAGTTCCTGGGCAGAATCAGGATACTGGTAGGTACATTTAATATTCTGCTTAAAAAGGGTTCGTTCACCCAAAAATGAAAATTCAGTCATTATTTACTCAACAGTGTTGTTCTAATGTTGTGTCTTTTAGAGGCATACTGTAGGGAAAACCAGAAAAGTAATTTATTATTTACTAGTTTTAGGCACACTATTAGGTTACTCTGAGCTCGTTCCTGAGATTGTGTGTTGCAACACAAACAGCCATTCACATATACGTTTGAGTTTGAGGCTGGTCACTACACACTGACATTATATCTTCCATATAATGGATGTGAGCAGGACATTTTTCAGAATTTGTCCTTTTTGGGTCCAAAATAGAAGTTTAAAGTTTATACCATTCAAAATGTTGCAAATGCAATGTATTGGTATTTCTAGAAATTAATATATGTAATAAATGCTATAAAACTATTAGTTAAGTTCAAACTAACGCATTAACTATTTTTAACAAACTGTCAAATGTTAATATCATAATGACACTTCAATGCTTCCACAACGTTTACTGTATATTGTCTGCATGTGTTTTTGTGGTAAACATTGTTTCCACCGTTTCATGTTTCCTCAGCTGGTGGTCAAGTGCAGGAGTCATTTGCTGTGAATGGACAAATGAGTGCAACTGCAGGCTTCTCCGCAAGTGCAGATGCTTTGGGTGCTTATAGCCTAACGTTCACAGATGGTTAGAAATTTCTATAGTTTGGAAAAGTCCAGATTATCAAAATGCAACATGGACTATTGTGTATATCAAGACTTGATAACAAAAAGGCTACCTTCTTCATGTAGGTGTGTCTCCAGGATTCATAGCACCTGATGGCATGGGAGGCAACAACAATGAACTGATGAACAGAGATGAACGTGATGAAGAGAAGCGTGTGCATCCAAAGGGAAAGAAGAAAAAGGTTAAGAGAGGGGAGAACACAGCTTCACCATTAAGGAAGAAAACCATTCAGTCAGCATCTGACAGTAATGAAATGTGATTTGATTAATAAGATAAATAACACTTATATTTTCTTGTTTAAAGTGATAGTTCACCCAAACATTCTGTCATTAATTACTCACCCTCATGTCATTTCAAAGCCGTAAGACCTTTGTTCACCTTTGGGACACAACCTAAGTTATTTTTGATGAAATACGAGAGCTGTCTTACCCTGCATAGACAGCAACGGAACTAAAATGTTCAAGGCCCAGAAAGGTAGTAAGGACATCGTTAAAATAGTCCATGTGGCATCAGTGGTGGACAGCGTTGCTGTCTATGCAGAGTGAGAAAGCTCTTGGATTTTATCGATATCTTAGTTTGTGTTCTGAAGATGAAAGAAGGCCTTACAGATTTGGAACGACCAAAGGTACTCCATTACAAATTTTAAGTTTGGTGAACTGTCTGTCCCTTTAACGTAGCATACACACTGCTTTTCTATAAGCTTAAGTAGCACTTAAAAGCTTTATAAACTTTAAATCTATAACTCTAACTTTCTGTACTCTTTAAATAAATACTTTCAAAAGGACAATACAAGCTATCATTCATTATTGTAAATGGAAAAGACTATCATCATAATTAAAGAGATGAAATGAAAACTCTGTCATCATTTACTCACTCCCATAAGGGTTGATAAATCTTTTAACATAATAATTTTAATTAAACCTGAAATGTTTCTGTCCCTCCAATAAAAGCCAAAGTAACCAAACCTTAAAAATATCCAAAAAGGTTATAAAGTGCCATAAAACAAAGCCATATGAATCAGTGGTATATTCTAAATCTAGTGAAGATATATAATTGCTTCATATGATGGACAGATTTCATTTAGGCTTTTAAGGCACGTATAATACAAAATACATAATGTCATTGCATTGTAACACTAAAGCTCATGCGCCCATCCACTCTAAAACAAGCCCATTGGTTTGCGTGCATCACACAGACAAACTTCTCTTCACAAGACAGGCTCTTCAGACAGCCTGCCGGATGACCTCAACACTTTCTTTGCCCGCTTTGAGACCTCCAGCATCGACACAGAGAGGAGGCACACACAAACTCTGACCACTCAACCCCCCTCCCCAGCTGTCTCATCAGCTGCGGTACACAAAGCACTGAGGAAAATCAACCCCCGCAAAGCAGCAGGGCCAGACAACATCCCTGGGCGGGCCCTCAGAGCTTGTGCAACCGAGCTGGCTGGTGTACTCACTTCCATCTTTAATCTCTCCCTCAGTCAGAGCACCGTCCCCACCTGCTTCAAGACCACAATCATTGTCCACCTTCCCAAGAAGAGTCCCCTGACCTGCCTGAATGACTACAGGCCAGTAACACTCACTCCAATCATCATGAAGTTTTTTGAGAGAGTGGTGCTGACACACATTCAGAGCAGTATGCTGGACATATTAGACCCACTGCAGTACGCATATCGGCCCAACATGACTACCTCAGACGCCATTGGTGCTGTCCTCCATATTTCCCTTTCTCACCTGGAAGATAAGGACACTTATATCAGGATGCTCTTTATTGATTATAGCTCCGCCTTCAATACGGTCATCCCTCACAAACTCACCCAAAAACTGATTGTACTTGGACTACACCCCACACTTTGTGTCTGGCTCCTAGACTTCCTGACTGGCAGACCGCAGTCTGTTAGGATTGGAAATAGGAATTCAGACACTGTCATAACAAACATTGGCTCCCCACAAGGGTGTGTTCTCAGTCCCATCCTCTACACACTGTTCACACATGACTGTGTTGCCTCCCACAAGGACAACATAATACTGAAGTTCGCTGATGACACCGCAGTGATAGGACGGATGAAGCGGCCTACAGGAGGGAGGTGGCCAGCCTTGTGAAATGGTGTGAGGACAACAACCTCAACCTCAACACGGACAAGACAAGGAGATGATAGTAACTGAGGAAAAAGAGGAAAACGCACCAGCCACTGTTTATCCGGAGCTTGAAGTGAGTGGGTGAGCAGCTTTAAATACCTGGGGGGTCCACATCAGCGAGGACCTCACCTGGACACTCAACACCACCCAGCTGGTTAAGAAGGCACAACAGCGGCTGTACTTCCTGAGGAGGCTGAGGAAGTTTGGCATGTCACCTAAGATCCTCAACAACTTCTACAGCTGTGTAGTTGAGAGTGTCTTGACCAGCTGCATCACTGCATGGTATGGCAGCACTACTGTAAGGGACCGCAAACGTTTGCAGAGAGTGGTGAAGACTGCTGAGAAGATCATCAGGACTCCACTGCCCTCTCTGCAGGCCATTTACCATCGCAGAGTCCACAGAAGAGCTGCATCCATCATTAAAGACCCCACTCACCCCCAACACAGACTGTTCACACTCCTACCCTCAGGACGGAGGTACAGGAGTGTAAATTGCAGGACTTCCAGATTAAGGAACTCCTTCTTCCCCTCAGCTTTTAGACTCTTAAACAGGTGGCTAGCTAGTGGACTTATCTATCTCAGAGAACAGTCGGACCAAATAGTTTCATCTCATTTGATCATTTGTAATGTTATTGCTGTTATTACTACCATTGTATATTTATTAATATTACTCATGTAGCCTCATCTCAATTTGCACATCTGTTACAGCTGCTATTGTTATCATGTACTTGCACTCAATTTGCACATGTTACTGCACTATTGTTTTATTGCACATAGGTTAATACTGTACATTTGCATATGTAGATACCATATACATAGTCTATATTTCTATTTTCACATTCTATATTTCTACTCTATACTTGCATATATAGATACACATAGTCTATATTTCTATTTTTTTTATAGTCTTTATTCCTACTACTGCAGCATAGTTTTATTATTTATTATTTATGTTTCTTACATTGTATGTATGTATGTATAATGTATGTATTTATTTACAGTATGGGTGATCGTTTTGTGTATTGTGGTGTATGGTGTGTAGAGCCCCCCCATTGCACTGTCTTGGCATTCATTGTGGACAGCAAAGTAAGAATTTCATTGCTCAGGGAAACTTGTTTTCCTCACTGGGCATATGACAATAAGCGCTTTGAATCCTTTGAATCCTTGAATCCTTGAAAGTGAGTAAATGATGACAGAATGACATTTTTTGGTGAACTATCCCTTAAAGAACTGATGCTATACAATACAAAGGGCCAGCAAAACAACGAGTCTGCAAAATACAAACATGAAATCGAGAAGCAGTGATGAGTAATGATAATTCATGAATAGTGAATGAAGAACACTCAGTTGGGGAAAAAAGCTTTCTGTTTTCATTCTGTCTCATCATGTCTGTATTACTTCCTCTCTCCTCTCAGCTCGGGAGTCAGCTTTTTTTAACCTCTCAACCAACTCTCACAATGATCTCTAGTGGTCAGGAGTGAAAACAAATAAGTATACTACATAGATAAAGCAATACACGTTTCTGCAAACACATTTGCAGTTCTACAATATGTTTTGCTTAAAATCACATGCATTGGCTTCTAAATGTTTTTTCCAAACATCAGCAGTCATACTATTTTTGGTGTGAGGTGGATTTGAGGAGTTCAGCTGTGGTTCATAATGATGTAGACCTCTGCAGTGAGTACTAAGCTAAAGATATGCAGTATTTTTGGTGTGCCACAAAAATTTGAATTCAAATGTATTTATTCAAAGTAAATTCAAAATGCATTAATATTAATCAAATTCAGTGTATTCAAAAAGCGCATGGATTTCAAATAGTTTTCAGAATTTATTTTTTTTTGCTTGGGTGCCATTTGAAATCAAAGTCAAACTAACTAAAAGAACTATAAGAGAGCAAAACTCACTCTAAGCTACACTAATTAAAACATTATTTGATGATTATAGATCTGTATTTTCAGAAATTATATAAGAGTATCTTTAATAGAGAAGAAATATCTGTAGTAAACATGCAAAGATCTGCACGGATTGTTACAGAACAAGTCAGCTGAAAAGCCTTACTTGCATTAGTCATAATCAAAACCATAAATACAAATGCTAAAACAAGCAAGAGAAACTGGTTTTGAGGAATAGAAACTGTAAGAGTCCCAGCCCTTTTATTTGTTTGCAAAAATGATTGTCATCAGTGACAGTACTGGGAACATTTCAAGCAGCACTGTTCATTTTACGCTGGTTGGATATAAAGAGTTAAAGATTACAGCTGGCTGATAGAGAAAATATTTTTTCCTGTATGTTGGAGAGGAACAACAAATTCCACACCATAAAGGGAGGATCAGGGGAGACCAGCATGAAGCAAACATCTATCGTGAATGGACATAAATTAAGTGAACTTTTTCAAATCGAGTGAACCTTTTACAAGTTTACAGGAGAAAAACAAATTATGTTATGTGTAAACTAACATGTTAGGTATAAACTAAACTCTTAAACAGGAATGGAAGACAGTCCAGATCCAGAACTTCCAGATATAGGGCGTGACACAGAAGGTAGGACAAAACTCAATGGCAAATACTTATTAATTTAGTTGCATTAGAATCTGAGAAGACAACATAGAGTTCCTTTGTGTTCTAAAACAATGTACACTCTTAAAAATAAAGGTGCTTCACGATGCCATAGAAGTACCTTTTTTTCTAAATAGTTCCATAAAGAACCTTTAACATCTGAAGAACCTTTCTGTTTCACAAAAGTTTTTTTGTAGCGAAAGACGGTTCTTCAGATTACAAAAAGGTAAGAAGAGATGGTTCTTTAAAGAACGTTTGACTGAATGGTTCTTTGTGGAACCAAATATGGTTCTTCTATGGCATCGCTTGAACCTTTATTTTTAAGAGTGTATATAATGACATCTGTAGATGGTAAGAAAAAAGTTAAATTTGGATGACTCGATACGTATGATGTCACGTTACACGTGACCTAAAGCAAATACTTCTGCATTGACAGTGGAAAAAGAATGGCCTTTGCAATTGACCAAAACGAAAAGGTAAAACTTTAATACATCCATGTCGTCCAAAATGTTTTTAGGCCTGTTGCAAATCTTTTCTTAAAGGCGTGTAAGGAAATGAACTGTCTTTTACCGGTAGATGATTTCAGTGTTTCACATGGCGCACGCATTGACCCTGCTTGTCAACATTTTCTGTTCAATACACAGCTGAGGCGATAGTTATTAGTCCTTGTGTAATGATTAAAGTGATTGTGTTATATGCTTGTCTTCTCTACCGCTGCTTCTGAGGCCTGATTCATGGAGCCATTTTGTTTGTTATAGTCAAGACGATGGGGTTAGACATTGGTTAATATCAAATAGCGGTTTGAGTCAGTAGTGACAGTTGTATCAGTCATCTCTTTGTCATTCTGGTTTTACAAAACTACTGTTATGACTGGAGATCCACTCTAACCACCATCAATTTTTCATGAGATGGGGTTAAATTCAGAGCACAAATTCCAAGTATGGGACACCATGATTGGTTACATGTCATGTCACTTTCTGTATATAAAGCTAGTGCAAAATGATTGTTAATAATCATCAAATCATCAAAGACCATTCCATTTGGTTAATTTATTTTTCTCTCTCTCTCTTTTTTTTACTTCTGTAGTAAAGTATCCCAATGTACATACTTCAAAACATAGCATTAGCATTATAATAATTTTAGATGGCAAAAACAAGCATGTGCCTTTTTAAGAAAATGACAATTCAATTTAAATTTTCAACGTTTATTTTTATTATCCACTCATGTTTGTTTGTTTATTTGTTTGTTTATTTATTTATGATATGATGTCTTGGATGATGTCGCTAGCATTGCATGCACAAAAATTGTCTGTAATAATAGGGCCTCAAATATTAAGAGGTTTTGGCTATACTGTATGTCATAATTCATAGAGCATTTCATTTTTAAATATCTGCCTTTTTAATTGTGTCTTATTTATACATTATTATTTGTTGCCATTATATTCTTAAGGTGTGTTACATTTACCATTGTTCAGCGATTTGAAAATCCCAAAAAATCAAAATCCAGGCATTTCAGTAGGAATCCACGCAATAGTGAATTTTGTGACTTCTAAAGTCCAAGAGAACACATGTAGCATTAATTTAATGACATATTTCTGCGTTTTCATTAGCTATTTCTTGTCAAAAGTAAAATCCTTTAAATGTGTTACACAGTTATTACATAAGTATTGAAAAACAAAAACCAATTCCATAGATTGTAAATTTAAAGGCTTTGTGTATTTGTGTTTTTTTTTAAAGGTTTCAGTTGAGTGTCAGGATAATCCATATGGATTTAATGGTGTGGTGGTGTATGGAGATGGCATGACCTCAAGATGTATCCCAGATATGACTGGCTACAATCAATACCTAACTAGGTAGGTCTATAAAATTAATTGAAAGAAATGAATCTGATGCAGGCTACTCTACTAACCACCATAGTACCATCATGCATTGCAAACAGTTCTCATTTGATTTCACCTAAAAATGAAATTTTTTGGATGAACTATTCCTTTAAAGGCTTTAGGGTGGGATACGCAATAAGCTAGAAAGCTATGTGTGCAGTATATGCCAATTGCTAATTATTTGATTTCTGAACATTTGTTTTCCATAGAATGGACTTTTTTTGAGTGAACTTAATTCATTTATTTATTTATTTTCTACTTGCAACAGACGTGGAAATGGCTTTAGTGCTGGAGTCATTAATGCAGACAATCTTAATGACGGTAAGATTTTCATTTATTTATCTGTTCATTTTCTAATGACTTGAGAAACATCATCTAATGAGCTCTTAGAAGTGTAATTTCAAGTGTATGTCTGTGTTGAATATTTATTTGTAATGAACACTTTGAAAACCACATTATCTGTTCCAATTCAGCTCGAGCATCGCATCAAATGCTGCCAGTGAATGTTTCACTGACTGTATCTGCTATATCGGCCCCAATGAACACTCGCAACCAACTAGGAGGTCGTCACATGGACCCATATTTCACTTATGGTGAGACATTGGATCTATTTGTATTTCTGCAAAGTGATATAAGATGTAGGGCTACCAAATGCAAACCTACTGCAGTATGGCACAATATCTAATGATGAAACAAATGCACTGATCGGTTCTCCTGGTTTCTGCAGGTTACGTTTTACAACCCGTTTATGGATGGGAAGGAAACAGGTCTCAGCTTTGGGACAGAGATGAACAACACGAGGAGGCGGAGAGAAATGTGCGTCTGAAGGAGAAGAAGAAAAAAGGTGGAAGAAGGAGGAAAAGATCCCGCCATACTGGTCATTAGAAGGGCAAAACATCTGACCAGCATATAAATAAATAAATAGACCTAAACCATTGTAATTGCAATGTATTCATAAGAATTTCTCTGTATTTGTTGTACACCATGCACAACATAGTATAAGCTTGAATAGTAGTATGCTCTTTAAAGGGCTGTACTGTAGTCGTATGTTTTTCAAATAAAAACTAATTACACTGACGAGGAAGTCTTGGCTCAACTGAATCGAACTGTCCAGGTTTACCATGCAGGTGCCGCTAGGGGCGCTGTTACAAAATGTCACTTCCCCCCTCATGGGATGTTCATTGAACCGCACGGATCGACACAGACCCACTGCAGTGTATACAGTCTCATTTATGTGCTCACTGTTTTCATTTGCTCCTTTTAACGATGAGGCTTAATCCGTGTAATCGTTGAGTTTCATTCATCAAAAAGCTGTACAGATCTCAACTGCGTTTAAAACGGTTAAGAAGGAAGGTTTTACATTTTTCCTGATCTGACATCCTCATCTGCAGCATGGATCGCCTGGCGTCTTTTGGAAGTAAGTACGCCGTTTAGTCACATCACAGATTTGCTATTCAAGGGAAGGTAACTAAGTTACCTAAATGAGAAAAGGAAACGATTCGTTACAGAATCTTGCCATAGTAACATAAGCCTTGTTCAGACTGTCAGCCCAAATCCGATCATATTTAGATAGTCTGCACGGCAACGAACTACATGAAATCCGATTCCTGCAAATCCGATTCGAGCTACATTCGTATGTGGTTTGGAATCCTATTCAAATCACATTCCTGGAAATCAGTTTCAATCTGACCGGTCAGATCGAATTTAGTGTAGCTTTTTCACGTCCTCACGCTACGTAAAATGTAAAAAGTAAGACGTTTTTGTAGAAAACATAATAAATGTCTTCGCAGGAACAAGCGTGTGTCGTTGCGAACTGTCAAAGTCAAGCGGAAAAAGACAATATACTGCTAGTATACTCACCCCTTTGAGTGTTGAAACCAGCGGAGATGGCAGCACGGTATAAAGTCGCACATTCCAGCTCCCTGCCTTTCTGAAGCTGCCTCATAAGACGAAATACATAATAATAATAATAATTGAGCGCGACGGCAACATGTCATGTCGTAAGACAGTATCTGTATTGCAAACTGTATTGCTCTTATTGTTGTTTTTAGCGTAGGCATAACAACGCAACGGCATTGCCATAGTAACCAACGCACATTCAGTCAAACGAAAGAGCGCTTATGGACACACATCAGATATGAACAGTGTGGACAGTCAGATAGTGACTAACAAAACAATACTCTGATACTACTACCTGTTAACTGTTAGGTCCTGTTAATTTTTTTTTCTGAGCAAAACATTGACTAATATACATTTTTAACATGATTTACAGAAGGGACATTCAGTGTAATTCAGTAGTTCATATTACAAACATCTTGTCATGCATGTGTTAGAACAAGAATCATTAGATGATATTAAAAGACTATTTAAGGATCACAATGCAGCCCACAAAAAATAATTCACTGTCACTTTAAATCTTTAGCAATCTTTGCTACTGTCCTACAGACCACACTAGGTTTTACCCATCTGTATACCTGTTTTTATAGAAAATAGAAATCTTTTGTAGCAATATACACTACCGTTCAAAAGTTTGGGGTCAGTACTTTTTTTTTTTTTGAAGGAAATTAATACTTTTATTAAGCAAGTGTTAAAATTGATTAAAAAAAAAGTGACAGTTAAGACTTATATTGTTACAAAAGGTTTCTATTTTGAATAAATGCTGTTCTTTTTAACTTTTATTCATCAAAGAATCCTAAAAAAAGTATCACGGTTTCCAGAAAAATATTAATGAATGATATTAAGCAGCAAAAACTGTTTCTAACATTGGTATTAAATCAGCATATTAGAGTGATTTCTGAAGGATCACGTGACACTGAAGACTGGAGTAATGATGCTGAAAATTCAGATTTGATGACCACAGAATTAAATTATATTTTAAAGTATATTCAAATAGAAAACTGTTTCATTAAATTGTAATAATATTTCACAATCTACAGTTTTTTCTGTATTTCTGATCAAATAATTGCAGCTTGATGATGAGCTTAAGAGACTTCTTTAAAATGTAGTGCAAATCTTACTGATCCCGATTTTTTGAACGGCATAATAATATATTTTACAATTTGTAAAAAAAAAATATTCTATAGTTCTTTTTTAGCAACATATTTTTTAATTGTCAGAATAATATAATTATATTTCTCATTAATTATGTTTTAATTAATGTTATCCTTCAATAATAACTTTACAGCTGTAATGTAACTCTATTTTATTAACACTGCACATAACTTGACCTTGGTGACATATTGTAATCAGCCAAATTCAATAAAATGCTGTGATGTGAAGCTGGAAACTAGTTGGCATGTTTTTGGTACAGGATATAGGTCTGTTGAAATGATAACTTCATTCTGTAAATAAGTGTTTATGTCTCCTCAGATGATCCTTTCGATAAGCCTCCCTGTCGAGGATGTTCCTCATATCTAGTGGAGCCTTACATTAAATGTGTTGAATGTGGACCGTCTCCTTTCCTCTTGTGCCTGCAGGTGAGTCGCTGGACTGAGGATCTCATTACTGTCTGACTGCATAAATCAAATACTGTCACTGTTAATCTGTGCTATATGATTTAATCTTTCTGTTGCAGTGCTTTACTAGAGGATATGAGTATAAAAAGCACCAGAGTGACCACAAGTATGAAATCATGGTAAAGAGAGCAGTTTGAATTCAAATGATTGCACTGAATATAAAAGGTTTATAAGTAAAAATGGATTTTATGCGTAGATTGAACATTTGAATTGAAGATTTAAATGAATGGTTGCTTTACACATTTGTTAACCAGAAAGTGGGCAAACAAAGACATTTTTTATTATTAGTTATTAAACTTAAAAAAAAAAAAAAAAAAGCTTATTTTTTGCATTCTGTGCTCCATAACTTATATCCTGTATCTTGTGTCGATAAATTACACATTTACTTTGATCTACTTTCTTCTAGACATCCGATTTTCCCGTGTTAGAGCCAGGCTGGACTGCGCAGGAGGAGATGGCTCTGTTAGAGGCCGTCATGGACTGTGGGTTTGGTAACTGGTCAGTATATTCCTTACCTCATATCTGCTGTTCTACTAGGGCTCGTTTAGCAGGGATTCTGCAGGTCTCAAAAAACATTATAAATCAGAGCAGAAAGTCTTAAGTTCATAAAATCATGGCATGCAGTTGTTAAAAAATAATATCTTTTATATTGCCCAACAAATCACATCCTTAAATAAAGATATATTTATTTGAAATGCAAAATGAAAATATGACGTCTTGTTTTCTTTGAAATTGAACAAAATTGAGTGAGTTTATGCTTAAAAATATGAACTAACATCTGTCAGCGAGCGGGGTATGAAAATTAGTTTTTCTTTTCAATTATGTAGATTTTTCTGAGCCCATTGGTTGATATTTGTATCATAAACTCACTTCATTTTTATAAATTTGACAGAAAACATCTTATTTTTGTCATTTTGCTTGTCAATTAAATGTATCTTGATTTCGGAATTAAGAACATGTGGAAACCCTAAATTAGGTATTTTTGATCAAATATGTGACCAGTGTTTTTGTTGTTTACTAAAACTATTAAAATAGTTTTGGTTAATTGAAATATTTGTTTTGGATGTATATGCCTTGTTTAGCAGATCACTGATCTGCTATTGGACAGCATGTAACTACCTAAATGTGATGGGAAAAAAACAGCTTTGACAGTTGTTACAGAATTTTCCCATAGTAACTAGACGCTAACAAAAAAATACTCAGCGTTTCAGCAGACTGGACTAGGGATGCGCCGATCCGATATTCATATCGGGTATCGGCTCCGATAGTGCCATTTTTCTCGGATCGGGTATCGGTCAGAGAGGGCCGATCCATATCCGAGATTGTGCGTATTATTTTGTGTTACTTCTGAAGCCATACGATAAGCTTAATGTGAGCTACATATGAATATTTAAGTCCTTACATTAAAGTTCACACAAACTCTGTTCTCCGCTGTGGCTGTCAGTCATTCGTTCAGCCTTTAAACCCTGGTCGCGTTCGGTTACAGCAGTCAGCTCGGTAAAGCTCTCTCCAAGATCATTCTGTGTTCCCATTATACTTGATTTGTAAATACATGTCTATGATTTTGCAAAAATGACTTTATCTTCTTGCCAGAGTTTAATGTTGTTTTGTTACCGGGTGTCTGTGAAAACAAAACACGGGCGTAGAAAAGACTATAAATAGTTTTTAACGTGCACAGTAACTGAAATTTAAAACTGTTAAAAGAAAGGGTCAGTAACTGTTGCACAGATATAATACACTATGCGTCAATTTCTCTTCCTTTGTGCTTTGCACTTTTTAACACGAAGCTCTTCGTGCTCATAGCCTGTCAACCCTCTACATTGTGAGTAAATCACTCGCATATGCGACTAAATCTTCACTCTGGGCGACTAAATGATGTCTAATATTAGCCAATGGCTAATCAATTCTCAGATTTTACTCGCCAGTGTGTGAGTTGGAGGCTGAGTATATGATTAGCACAGATATATTTTCACTCACAGAACACTGACTGAACGCTTCAGAGTTTTACTCTCCGTCAAGCGATCTGATATTTTTCAGTTCATCTGAATGGATGCGCTGCGCTCCTGTGTTTGTGTATTTGGCGTAATGTGTTTCTAGTGTGAAGACGCACGACTCGCCGTCGCTTTCTCTCACTGTGAGCAAGGAGCGAGAGTCTTACATAACATGCAGAATTGATGCGCTACATGTAAACGATATACTTTGTTGTTTTTTCCTGTTAAAATAACGGAGTTCTTTTGGAATTCTTCAGCTTTTAAGAACTTCCGGGTTTTCCTGTAGTAGACGGAACTAATGCACAAACGACAATCTCATTGGCTGGTGCTCACCTATTATCGTCCCTGTTTTGATTTCAGCGAATCAGTTCGAGCGAACGCACACAACCTGATTAATATTCATGAATCCAGTAGCTCATTAATCCTTAGTGCGTTTTTATATTGTTCATATTAGTAGAATTCGTATAATAATAATAATATATTATCAGTATTATTGTTCGTTTTTTTTTTACAGAAACACTGAATGACCAAAAAAAA